>NQII01000288.1:1033086-1054344 GCA_002778355.1 Clitarchus hookeri | reverse complement strand
GGGGGGGGGGCCTCCGGACATCGAAGCATGTAGCAGAAATTAGGTATCGTGTACGGCAGGTTTAGGAAATAAGCTTCTGGATTCCAAGCACGTTGCAACTCAGTTAGGCCGCCATTGTGAATAGGGGATACGATACTCTCACATGTTTTTAAAGCGCTCCGGCCATTACACCCCCCACGTGATATACACACGTGTTCATGTAGGGCATTCCATTTGCCGTACAATTCCACGCTGCCCACCTTTTTGTCGCATATAAAAAAGACAAGTGTGTATGTGATATTCGAGAGATTATATTAAGTTTGTCTACGGACATTACTATTACCGGAAATAATTTTCAAACACTATTTCGGAGGGAATTTCGGAGAAACTTGAAATCATCACAAAAACATGGCGCGGATTTCAATCATTAACATAATACAAAAATGTAGGACCACTACGGCTAACTGTATTTACTTCGTGGTTATATGTAACCTAAGCTTCGTTGGAGTGCATTTGAAAAACGTGTGAAGATTGCCCTTCTAACCACTTACCGAACACTTCATCCCATGACACCTTGAACGTGACATACATTAAAAAGCTCATGTATAGTTAACTTGTAGTCCAGTCGAAGTATGGCACAGCACTTAAATACTACCCTTGTCGACATCATTTGCGGATAGCAGAAAACTGACCAAAAATTCTGCACACAAAATTGCTAAAATACTTATTATTTAAGTGTTTCAGTTACACTTAAAGTCGACTACATCCAGATATGCGTATCGCCCAAAGACGTAAAAAAAAAAAAAAAAAAAAAAAAAAAAAAACCCACTAGCTTTCCCGGCAAAATTATTTATTTGTTTCGCAAACCATCTTAGGCGCCAAATTTAATTTTCTGGTACAGATACCTGGCTGCTACAATTGCTAAGGCTTCAAGCCCATGCGAAGAAGAGGCGAGGCCTAGAGAGTTTAGACGGTATCTTTGCCGATCCTCCCTTGCTCATTTATTAGATATATTTTTTTATTTAGGTACATACTTAAGGAAGTAGTCATGATTCCAATCGCATCTATAGAGCTTCGCAATCTCCATCTACTGTGATGCCTAACTAACACTTTGCAAGCAGTTTCCTTCCCATGTAGGTGTACGGGTCTCAGCTGAGAGACGCATTTAGTTACGTTCCGTAACTTCGGACCTTCACTATAACATTCTAGATTAGGGCAGATGAGCGAAAAAAATCCTTGCAATTTTCTACTGTAGCGCACAACTGCGGCCACAGCTGTGCAAATCGACCTTCGGCGCTTGAGACCCGGCACACATTGTAAACAGTTATAACCAATTCTGTAAATAAACTTGTAAACGTAATATTCTGTTTATATTTTGTGTATTTCAGACTGTATTTGTTGAAATGGAAATAACTAACAAATATACTTCATACTGATACGTGTCGGTGCTTTGTATCGCCCGAGTGAACGAAGAGTCTATGGAGGGCAGAGGAGATATCATATCGGGCGGCGAGTCATAAAGGAATGTTTGATTGATATGAGAGCGATAATCCTATCAGTGTTTTTAGTTACAAAGTTTGTCGCCGCGCATTCTTCCGCCTGGCGCCACGATAAATATTTTGTTACTCGAGCTCCTGACATTCAGTTGATTGAATTTCCGCTTTTATCTCAATAATGTTTTGGATTAATAACAGAGTTTCTCTGAGCATGACTCGGGGTGCGGCGAACCTTCCAGGTCAAGACCAGCGACTATAAAAGCGCGTCGTGTCTCCGAGCTGGGAGTTTATGAGAGTCAGGAGTCTGGGCGATTGTGCGACGTTAAGCGATAGACGACGAGCTAGAAGAGCAACGAGTAGCGCCTTAAGTGACAAGCGGGAGGAAAACCTGCGACTGCGAGCATCAGAGCAGTGAAGAGTGCGACTGGCAGGCCTGACTACTGGACTGGATGCGTGAGTGGAAGACATTACAAATGATGGCAACAGTCAAACTGAATGTGTGTTGATGATATAACCAAACAGAGACATCAAGAAGGATGTCAATTAAAGTTGAAATAGGCATTAAGTATTGCGCTCACTGAGAAATAAAACGAGCAATACTTAGAGGAGATAGATCATTTAATGCTCTAAATAATAATCGTGTGAATAAATTAAAATCATATTTGGTTCTTTAATTTTTATTAAGATTTTCATCCCTCACGACCATGAATACACCCCTCAGGCGTCTTGTAACAATATTTCAAAGATTCACTTTTCTATACAGAGTCCGGAACTATAGTTGATTTTCATTTACATTTTTGTTTGAATGCTTTTGCTGCATTTGCTAATAGAAGTTTGAATAGAAATGCAATAGTTGACGAGTAAGCAGGTATCTTGTACCGTTGCGTAACAAATGTCGCAGACTTTGATACATCAGACAATCTTGCCTATAACTTTTTTTTTCATCTTAACTGAGACTATAGCCGTGTCAGAAAGTTATTTTAAGGATTGTAACGTTGTGGCGGTGCTGAAACATCGTACATCATATTTTAATAATTCGACGAGGGAGCTGAGGCTTACCTAGTGGATGACCCGTTTGACGTTGCCAGCGAGGACTTCGCAGTCGATCGGGTGCGCGACTTGGCAGGCGAGCGTAGACTGAAGGTGCGAGGCTTGAGGCTGCCCCCCCCCCCTCCACATGATGCCACACTCCTTCCAACGTGTATGGCAGGCGTCTGCCTGACACTACGATCTACGTCATGAAGATTTGAATTTACTGTACTTGAACCACTTCAAAAACCATCTGTAATGTTCCTCAACACTGGTCAACGTATTTTTTTTACTATCAGAGGGGCTGTATTTCGTCTTGGGAAGACAGAAAGTATAGGGACCTCAACATGATAAGATATTAACTTCCATGTTTTATAGGGTATTTATTATAGCACATTTATAGGGAAAATATTTTAAAAATAAGTGTGTTTTATAATTAGTAAACTTTTGAAACGTTGCAATATTTGGGCTAAGTTTGTTATGCTCAGTGAGCCCATAATTAATGTAACTTATATAATTTATTCATTATACACATTTCAGTGTAACGTCTTTTAAAGCGTGTTTTTTTTTTGGATGTCTGTAAATATTGTATTTTTTTATATTGCGCATTTTATATGGAAAAAGAGAAAAGGAATAAGCTCACATATTAACGAAATAAAACAAACTGCATGTCGATCATCTCTCACCATTTTGGGGGTTAAATTCTTGATATTCCAATCTTTATCAGAGGATGGTTAACTTTTCGCAATATTTTGTGACTGAGTTATTTACTTGTACTCTGCAATTGAAACACTGCTAATTGAAAGATTTTGGTAAGACTCATTTGTGTTCAAATANTCCACATGATGCCACACTCCTTCCAACGTGTATGGCAGGCGTCTGCCTGACACTACGATCTACGTCATGAAGATTTGAATTTACTGTACTTGAACCACTTCAAAAACCATCTGTAATGTTCCTCAACACTGGTCAACGTATTTTTTTTACTATCAGAGGGGCTGTATTTCGTCTTGGGAAGACAGAAAGTATAGGGACCTCAACATGATAAGATATTAACTTCCATGTTTTATAGGGTATTTATTATAGCACATTTATAGAGAAAATATTTAAAAAATAAGTGTGTTTTATAATTAGTAAACTTTTGAAACGTTGCAATATTTGGGCTAAGTTTGTTATGCTCAGTGAGCCCATAATTAATGTAACTTATATAATTTATTCATTATACACATTTCAGTGTAACGTCTTTTAAAGCGTGTTTTTTTTTGGATGTCTGTAAATATTGTATTTTTTTATATTTCGCATTTTATATGGAAAAAGAGAAAAGGAATAAGCTCACATATTAACGAAATAAAACAAACTGCATGTCGATCATCTCTCACCATTTTGGGGGTTAAATTCTTGATATTCCAATCTTTATCAGAGGATGGTTAACTTTTCGCAATATTTTGTGACTAAGTTATTTACTTGTACTCTGCAATTGAAACACTGCTAATTGAAAGATTTTGGTAAGACTCATTTGTGTTCAAATANAAGTTATTTACTTGTACTCTGCAATTGAAACACTGCTAATTGAAAGATTTTGGTAAGACTCATTTGTGTTCAAATAAGTGGTATGCAATGAAATAAAGTAGAACGTCACTGTCATGGAGAGGTTGGGTTTCCTGCGGGTCCTCCCACACTGTGACATCATGTCTAAGTTTTTTAAATAAAAGATTTGTCGTTAAAAATGTTAATTTTGTTTCCTAAAAAAAAAAAAAAAAAAAATGTTAGATCAAATTAATTTCAAAGGAAATTTCAATCTTGTATATATTGCTTAAATGTGTGATATATATATATATATATATTTTTTTTTTGTGGAAAAACTGTCATGTGAACAGATATGACGGTGGCAACGATCAACGCATGCAGGACCGGTATTATTCTGCTCTGTAGCTTTCAGGACTTGCAAATGTACTGGAATGTTTGCTACTACCACAGTCTCGATAAACTAATATGGCAGCCTAAGTATATAGATTTGGATAAAATTTCTTCTCCCGATATTTGGTAATTAATAATTTTGAAGAACATATGACATTCTACAGTATAATTTCCTTTAATATAGCAGTCAACGTTACACAGACATTTTACTATCATCTGCACGCGACCGTGCATTTGCCGAAGAAATACTAGATTAAAATTCCATCGTAGCTAAAGTCCTTACTAAAGTACGGAATTGAAGTTGGTCGCCAACCTAGCGCTATTTTCGCGTTTGAGGCCCTGAAGCGCTGGAGCGATAAGGGTCACTCTGACACGCGCATCGGGGGCCGCGGTGGTGGTGTGGTCAGACAATTCATCTCCCACCAAGGTGAACCGTGTTCTATTACCGACGGGGTCGCTTCCGGATTTACGCGTGTATGAAAATCGTTCTGGACGATGCCGCAGGCCGGCGGGTTTTCTTGGGGATCTTCTTTTCCCCCACCTTTATATTCCGGCGCTGCTCCATACTCGCACCACTTCACCCTCATCGTCTCTCAAGACCTCGATGTTAAGAGCCGCCCAAACCTCTACACTCCACTAACACACGCAAAAAATGAGTCATCATTACTAACGTGCAAGGCTCTGAACTGAAGGGACCGCCCAAACATCTACACTCGACTGGCACATGCAACCAATGCGTCATCATTACACGCACAAGGCTCTGAACTGACGTGCAGAGTTGTCGCAGTGTTTCATGTACCGATGGGACTTTACATTTATTGATGGAAAGTCTGTAGCAAAGTTCAATAAAGGCTCTTATCGTAGTTTCGCTCGTGTCCGCGTAGTAGGCCTATGTTTTAGGATACGCCAGTCTGAAAAAGCCGTTTTCTACGATATTGAAGGTCTGCATGATTAAATTTATACAGCATGCGTGGTATCTTATGTCTGGGGTAGATCTTTTCGTAGGTAAACACAATGGCGACAAATTTAATACTTTCGTAAAAAAAAAACGATATTGAAAACATGCTGTGAGCGGAGAGGTTTTTGGCTGGCGCTTAGCAAGCGAGGTCTTGAAGGTGAAATGAGGTGAGGCTGAACCAGCGGCGGAATTGAAGGGTGGGGGAAACGTAACTGCCCCGAGAAAATCCACCAGGCGAGTAGTCTGACTGCTACACCACCGCGGCCCCTGCAAACATGCTGTAGCACAGTTGAAGAGCCAAGTACGTGACCGCCTTTAATACGGAGTTATATATAGTGTGTACTGGAACTTTGGCATAGCTTAAGGGTGTCAGACCCCAAAAAAAAGTATTACTTTATAATTGCACCAAACATTGTTCAACTCGTACGCATTTTACATATGTGATGACATTTTCCGGGAATAAAAAAGTTTCACACTTTATATTTTTGGATTAATTTGACGCCAAATACAAAAGTCTTCTGTTTTGTTGCAGCAGTAATAACAAATACTAACTATGTTGTACAGATGAAAAAATTTACAACATAAACCAATGACGTGGGCTATTGTTTGACATATATGTAATCACCAAATGACAATTCATTCACTTAAAAGAAAAAAAAAACGAAAAAAAAAAACATATTATATTAAAATAATATTTTCCTATCTATGGCTTGTTATTTGGCGATTACATGTGTGTCACGCGGTAGCACGTGGGATTAGTTTGCTTTCTA
The DNA here is from genome assembly GCA_002778355.1 of Clitarchus hookeri. Classification (NCBI taxonomy): domain Eukaryota; kingdom Metazoa; phylum Arthropoda; class Insecta; order Phasmatodea; family Phasmatidae; genus Clitarchus; species Clitarchus hookeri. The sequence continues at coordinate 1,048,195 of NQII01000288.1, read as the reverse complement.
CATTTTTTTCATCTGTACAACTTAGTTTATATTATTTATATTGCGGCTGCAACAAAACAGAAGAATTTTGTATTTTATATCAAATTATTCAAAAATATAAACGGTAAGATTTTCCTAAACGAGAAAAATGTTATAACATACAATTAGTACGAGTTGAATAATGTTTGGTAATAATATAAAATTATTAATTTTTTGGGGTCCCGACACCCATAACCACGATTCGAATGCCTCTCAATCCCGGCCTCAACGATGTGAAAGCCCACGCCACTCCAAGAAGCGATTCCTCCATTCCTACCAGGGGCCTCTGCAGCTTCGCCCTGTATTGTATATACGCCTCGCCTAAGACCGAGCCTTGCCATGCTAGAAACAAATTTCACGGCTTTGGAAAGCGGCGCAAAAATAAGAGGGCCGTTATTCGATGAGAAAGGGTTAAAGAAGGGGGGAGGGAGGAAAGAAGGGCGTGCTCACAAAGATCCAGTTCTAGAACCTCATTCCAGCGCGCCACACACACACACTCTTCTCATCTCGTCTAAAATAATGAAGGATACAAAAAAAATTCTGCGGGCGCTGCACGAACCGCGATGGCAACATGCAGTTTTTTTTCCATTAACCAGGAAAGCCTCCCCCCCCCCTCCTTCCATCATAACCTTCGCCAATTCTCTTTTAACCCCCTTCACCGTCGAGGTGGTGGGGGGCAAAAGAGTTTCGAGATGCAACTTCGAAAAATGGCAAATTGTCACGCACCACAGGCGACCTATTTTCCGCCATTTATTACGCCGCGAAGCCTGAACAAAACTTCAGCGTTATTTCTTCACCACCAACCTTCTTCCCCATCAAGCCATGTTCGTGTGATATCGCTAATGAAAAAAAAAATAAGTGTTTTCTTTTTTGGTCTGCGCGTTTAAAACGTAATTTGAAGAGAAAACTTTAAGGTTTCCGCAACCCAGATTGAAAGCTATTGATAAGGTCATATTAATGGATTAAATGTCTGTATCATTGGGGATGAATCGACACATAACCTTAACTGTTATACCTGTAATGCACCGCGCTCGCAAGTTTTTATTTGAAAAATATGGACTCCCGCCCTCTAGCTTGGAGAAGTCAAAATACGAGGGGAAAGATATNGAGAAAACTTTAAGGTTTCCGCAACCCAGATTGAAAGCTATTGATAAGGTCATATTAATGGATTAAATGTCTGTATAATTGGGGATGAATCGACACATAACCTTAACTGTTATACCTGTACTGCACCGCGTTCGCAAGTTTTTATTTGAAAAATATGGACTCCCGCCCTCTAGCTTGGAGAAGTCAAAATACGAGGGGAAAGATATNTTCGCAAGTTTTTATTTGAAAAATATGGACTCCCGCCCTCTAGCTTGGAGAAGTCAAAATACGAGGGGAAAGATATGCAAACTAATTTTATCCCATCCTACGAAAGGAATTACTAATCTGAATTTCAAGACACTACTGAGTGTTACTTCAACGAAATAACGCACTGAAAAATATCTATTAAAAACAATTCGCACATTATTAAATTCAATTATACCTGTTTTTGGATATTTTTTTGTGTAAAAGAATAGAAAATAAATACTTTTAATTGAAATATATCCTAGGCTTTTGCAGCTGTTGTAATTATTCTCTCGACATCTGCGCTTGAAATGGGTTAAAAACCCAGAAGCCTAGAGAATAAATAACTCTTAAAATGAATATCTTGTTATTTTCAGGATCACTAAAAGCATTAACTCAAATAATGTTAGAAAACATGATGTTTAAATTATTTTAAATAATCAAAATTATGCCGAAGGATAAAAAATATCCTCCTCTGACACTTACAGTACTATTAAGTAGACGCCTACAAAGTTTGCGTTATTATTTGAGGACACACTGAGCTTCAAGATAATGTGCCTTTTACCGACCACAACCATTGGCCGGAAATACGCCTGTCTCGCCTCGGAGAACTCTTGAACCAATGAGATAATATCAGCGGTGGAGCGGCCAATGAAACCATGACTTTGCTCGCTTGTTTATAAGGCAGTGGAGTCTATCCCGTCACTAAAAGATAACGCGAATTTTGCACGTATCCGCTAACAAGATTCTATAATTACCATAAACTTGTTCTACAAATTTAAATAATGGCGCAATACTAGCGATCCTCAACACAACAGGTACTATTACTTTTTTTTTTTGTTTTGTGTTGACAATAACTGCTGTATGTGACAGTGTTCATTACTCTTTATGGTCTGAATACATTACGAATAAAAACGTAAACCGTCTAANATAACTGCTGTATGTGACAGTGTTCATTACTCTTTATGGTCTGAATACATTACGAATAAAAACGTAAACCGTCTAATTTGGTACCAACAAGAACATTAAAATAATTCTTTAATTCAATACGGTTATATGCCGATAAATATTCCACTAGTAACTTTTTTAAGAGCCATGCTCTCAACAGAATAAAATTTTCAAATTAGTAAAATAACTATATTTTTTTACCAACCTATTTTTTTTATCAGCTACGCAAACAGTAGTTCCAGTAGATTTGCAAATCACCTGGTAATTATAAATATCCCTACTCGTTTTACATACACGTATTTATTTACACGTGATCCCAGTCATTTGATTTGTTATGCAACCATTATTACGCAACGGAATAAAATAATCATTAGAGGTCAAAANCACGTGATCCCAGTCATTTGATTTGTTATGCAACCATTATTACGCAACGGAATAAAATAATCATTAGAGGTCAAAATTGTTATGTACACCGCGATACTTACAATTATTCGAGCTGTTGTTTATACTGTGAATTACGACGAGCCTTGAAATTTGGGCCTGATTTTAAATAACCTAGTGCGCCATTTACTCCCAGAGAGCAACTTAATCCACATACTTCCAATTTAGTTACAATAACATGACTTCTAACTGCATTTGGTTCAGAATTACTTGTGACGTGACGTTCTGGACGAGGTAGCAAATAATGCCAAAATAAATTTCACATTTTTAAATAGTTTCAAAATCTACTTGATTTTTTCCAGGTACCAGCTTTCCAGCACAAAAGACTTAAGAACAAGGGAGAGAGATGCATTAAACAAAGTTCAGCACTATGTAAGGTAAATTTCGTAAAATAAGAATAAAAACACCACAAGTTTGCTTTATGGTCATTGTATGTTACATTGTATTTCTCAACATCGGGCAAGTTAAGCCTTAAAAGGGTTTCAAGGCAACAGCTTATGATACTACAAGAGTGGAATGCGAATTGTGTATCGTCCTAGTTATTTGAAATGTCCCAAGATAAAGTAACATGGGTACAAAAACTGAGTCCGGAACCGCTACCTGCTGGTGTTCACTAATACCTAACACGTTATGTATGCTTTAGCACTTCTAGCAACCAATGTTAACATAAAGTACGGTTTTATACGTTCCTAACAACGGTAAAATACAAAGTGCCCGTAAAATAATACCGATTTTTAAGGGCAGCTGTGTGAACAAGAGTGCCGAATAAGTTCGTAATAATGGCCATTAGATTACGTTATAATCGTCGGTTGAACTTTTGAGACGGGTGACGCAGCAATTTTGCAGTATCGAACGTTTAGTAGGAGGGTTTCCGTAAATTTAATTGAAAATTGCGTTGTGGAGCAAATGGAAGTAATACAATTTTAATGCCTATTTAAAAAACTGCTACATAAGTGTACGAAACCATCATTCTAAGCAATGCAAAGGTGATAATTAGGTAACGCTATTTAAAGAGAGCAGCGAGTTTTTAGAGAAAGAATCTCGCCTCGAATGTCACGTTTCTGCAAGAACAGATCAAGATATGGTGAATTTAACTGTGGCCAATGAGGCGAATTCCTACAGCGCTCAACGCTGCATAGCATTCAGCTACCCCGCTGCAAGGCAGCGCAACGCTTCTTGCAGCTGTGCACCGAAATGGGAGCGTCTCAGCAAGATTCATGACAATACACATCGTTATGAACGGAGAGACTAAAAGCGACACCCGTTGAGGGATTCCATCGCGCATCCGAGCACTTGATGTCACGGGGAAAAGTTATGTGCAATTTGTAGAATATTATTTCAAAAAAGAGAACTGGAAATTATTTATTAACATTTTTGTTTTGAAACAATAATTTTTGTCTTATTAATTAATGGCCTCATAGTGTAGGCAAAATTTAGCGGGGAGCGGTTGAGTGATTCCGAGATGGAATGTAAAAAAAGCGTTTCTTCAAGTGGCGCTATCTTACAAAATAGACGACTTGACACGTGAGGATATACGTTTCTGGATGTAACCAATTTTGATTGAAATCGGGCGAACGGCCCCATAGGTGTGGGATACCGTCCAAAAATTTAAATCGCTACCATTTCTAAAATAAGCATTCGGCATGGTCGAAATCTCTAAAATTTTTGTGTCCTTACAAGAACACAGTGATTAGTGAAATTTGGTGCAATGGTTCAAAAAATTTTAGGACGCACACACCAAGGTAATTTCATAAGTCTAAATATTCTCCAGATTCTTGGCTTTTGGGTTGTAGCTGCGTCACGATCGTTTCTCCTGACTTTTCGGATGATGTAGTCTTCACCTTCAGGATAGAGCAGCAGCAGTAGACCGTTACCTACAGAGTAGGTAACGGTCTACCCTGAAACGACTGTGACGCTGCTACAACTAGAAGCCAAGAATCTGAAGGCAACGGCCGCAAAAGCCTACGAACTTTACCCTGCGTATCTTTGTTTGGAAAGAGGGCTAAAGACAATTGGTATTTGCTGTTCACGGTAAAGTGAGCACTTGCTTAAAAGTTCCTTTCAGCTTATTTGCATCCTTTCAGCCAATTGTTTATATAAAAACTGTCGTGTGACTAACCCATACAGCGCAAAATGTTGCAGTTATGCTTCAGATGTGTTACAATGTTTCATTTAGGTAAAATGTCATGATTAGTATCTATCAGAGATGTTTCAGAAATGTTTCCTAGTGTTGTTAGAATTTTATCTATAATGTTACTTTTCTGAAATGTATCAGTGTTTCCAAAACGAAACCTAACTGTCGAAATGTTTTGGATTTTTTTTTTTTTAATAATGCTTTGAATGAAGTTGAGGTGTTTTGTTTAATATCACGAGACTATGCAGGAAAATAAATTGGTTGTTAGGTGGCGTATTGCAGTGCATAATTGCTGTATTTCTATAAAATTAGAATTGCATAAGTTTTATGTAAGTTACATATTTTAATACAGTGTATGTAATATTTTGGTGAATTGTTCTGTATATTAACTGCTAATAGAAAATTTACGGCCACAACCTTGACCATGTGGTTTTGAAGTAGATCATTTAGGGTAAAGCAATGATGTTATGAAAAACTACGCCAAAGTATGATACAGTACAGTTCCATTTTGCAATTTATCGTGACATGCTTTTTTGCTCACTAATGTGATAATTTATTGGTTCTTTAAAACAACCCTTTGAGTTGGTTATTCCTTATTTATTGTAATGAAAATGGAGGTAGACTGGCGTATTTGCCTTAATTATGTAGGTTTAACTTATTTTCGTTATTATTTCTCGGGACTTTGATGATATATCACATTTTTACATGAGTGCATCTGCTCGGGTTTTGTTTAAAATTTATTTAGAGAAAGGTGACTGACTGCATCATGCTTTCTTGTGCTATTGTATTATGGAATTCAATGCTTATGTTTGTTGAACATATGGGTTCAGTCGGAATATTCAGTACAGTTACGAAAATTTGTGACAAATCTCGGATGTCCCTTAACTGTAATACAAGTTGGAGGAAGAAATTTGCTACACTCGGAGAAAGGAAAGCTGATAATGTACTGCGCCATATAATACTAGAAAGACTATTCACAAATAAGTTGGCTCTGAATTACGAAGAGATAGAACATTCTCCTAGTTCGTCTTCGCGCTACGTCTTTCAAACGGAACGCGGCAAATTTGTGTCGGCAACGAATCATAGCGGAAAAGAGCTCAATCATAATTTAATTTAAAATAAACAGCATTGAAACGAGTTACTTTCCCGAATAATTGATCCCCGGCACAAATTAAAATATTCGGGTCAAACTTCGCACTAACTGCACTTTTCCACAAAAAATTTCTAATTACATCATTTAAATATAATAAAATAATATAAATACACAAATACAAAATTATATAAAGTATTTAAAAATTTCCAAAAACTCAAAGTCCAAAACTCTTAGAATACATAAAAGCTAAAACATAGAACAAGATATATTACAGGTATGCAAGTACAATACAGTACAATCCCTAAAAAATAAAATTCTGACAATAATAAACCTTGAAACATATATAAAAAAAAAAAAATCTGAAACACATTTTCCTGCAGTCATATGTTGCAGTTGTCTTGCAAATAGTCTTCGCACTTCATCTCAAGTGTAATTTTTTTTCTTCGCAGATTAGCACACTGGGACACATCTTTAAAAGTTCGTGGGAAAAAGTGTATTTCAAACATATTCCAAAGCAGTTCAAGCTCCACATCCACGCAAACGGGATCCAGATCGCCAATGAGATTAAATTAACGNCAAACATATTCCAAAGCAGTTCAAGCTCCACATCCACGCAAACGGGATCCAGATCGCCAATGAGATTAAATTAACGCCAAAATGCACAAGCGGACACTAATCAGAGAATAAAACACAACGGAGGTCATAGCTTGCCACATACGAACTGAAACAGCTTTTCTCTTTTCATAAACGACGAGGAATAAAAGCCGAAAGTAGAACTTCCTTCACGGCACGCGGTTAAGTCGACTTTGCAAACGTTTCGGCTTTAAGTTTTAGTTACACAACTTCAAGGCAGGAGCGATAAGCGCACGGAATGACGTGAAAATGGTGGGGAGATTTTCGCACCACACTAAAACGAGAACTTTTCATTTAGTGAAAATTAAGTTCCGGCGCAGTGTTATGCATCCCAATTATATTTTTTTTTTCCCCTCACAGAAGACGCCGGGAGTATAGTGCATCTTGCACTAAATATCCAACGAAGTAAGCAGCGAAGAGTATATTTTATCTTCAGCATAGGCAATTATTTATACAACAAAATAACCTGCGATTGGCTCAGCGCCTTTCGTGTGGGTCCCGTGTTAGATTATACGTTCCGGAGTCTTAAGATATTTCCGAACGGGACATGAGCATACTGTAGCAGACAATACTTCCGTTTACTTCCAGCTGCTCCATCCTTAACTTTTTAAATATTTCTCGTTCACCACTCCAACAAGGTCACACTAATTTTGTAATTTATTTTATTTAAAAATTACAATAAAAGTTTCAACATATTTAGTTTTTGACCAAAATATTTGCATGTTTTTAATGTTTTCAGCTATTAATTTTACGTACATTTTTTTAGCTTCACCTATATATTTTTTACATTTGCATAGGTAATATCTTTGTTTTTTTTGTTTATTTTCTTTCATATTTTACACGACAATCATTATGTACAATGTTGATATTTATTCACACAAAAAATTTGCATATTTTANTTTTCTTTCATATTTTACACGACAATCATTATGTACAATGTTGATATTTATTCACACAAAAAATTTGCATATTTTAATTGTTTAATTTTCTACTTTCTACACATGTATTTTAATATATTAATTAAAATATTTTCTTGTTTAATTTCCACAATCATATTATTTTTTTACACAAAAGTTATCATACTTTTTTTGCACACATTCGACTACATTATTTGTATATAAGAGAAATTTTTTATCTAGCATATATATATTTTTTTAAATTAACATACATTTGTTGTATTTCGATATTTACAATATAGTATGTTCATCTCTCTATGGAAAAAAAATTCATCAAAGTTAGACAATTTAAAATTTTGAATAAGTGTTTGCGTTAAAGTATTACTTTGATACTAATATTTTGTTTTAATTAAGTCTCTGGTTTTCAGTTTTCCTTCATTAATAAATAATTGATTTTCCACCGTATTCATTTATTTAAGTATGACAAATAAAAATAAAAATGTCTATTTAANGTTTTCAGTTTTCCTTCATTAATAAATAATTGATTTTCCACCGTATTCATTTATTTAAGTATGACAAATAAAAATAATAATGTCTATTATATAGGAACTCTTCCCTTTTTCATACATTTATTATTATTATTATGAAAATAAAACGGATTAATAAAGTGCTAAGGAAAGTAACGCAACAAAATAATAAATATTTTATTTACTAACATTTGCATATAAAATACATACGTATCAACATCATAATATATTACATAATTGCATATTTAGTTAAAATGTTAGTTTTTAAAGTTTTGTCAACCTGCATTAGAATTACAGCATTTCTTCGTAAACTGTATTATGTTTTAGTGTATTAATAATTCTTAAAAACAAAACGTAAAAAGTATATCATAAAGTTGCATTGCCATGGTTTAAATTTAAAAAAAGAATAAGTGCGCATTAACAAAATAACTGAGCCAGCATTCTCATATAGGATNATTGCCATGGTTTAAATTTAAAAAAAGAATAAGTGCGCATTAACAAAATAACTGAGCCAGCATTCTCATATAGGATCTAATTTCTGTTTATTTATATTAAGTTCCACTGTTTATTTATATTATTCGGATTATCAACTCTACTGCTGTTATGAAGACCGGGTAATCTGGAAAGGGGAGGGAAACANGTTTATTTATATTATTCGGATTATCAACTCTACTGCTGTTATGAAGACCGGGTAATCTGGAAAGGGGAGGGAAACATCTCATCTAAAAACGGCATATACATATAACTTAATCCGGATTCGAACCCACAACTTGAGCAGTGACCCCGGCCACTGAGGTGAACTCCACTGCCCGAATATTAAGGCCGGTATTTCAGAACATTTTTATAGGGGTTTTGGTACATCTCAAGTCATACCCAAGCCTTATCGGTATTCCAGAACCTTATAATGCCACGGCCGAAGTCTTAATCTTAGCGCTCCGATTTCGGTGATTTATCCTTGGCGCAAACGAAACCTACGCATGCGCGGGACGAATATAATTTTGCCGGAGCCGGTAGCGTGACGTACATCCATAAACAATACAATACGCGTCCAGGCCGTTATACGACGCGACATAATTATTTATCACAAATTAGGAAACGAGCACAATTTAGTTGTTTTGCAAATACAAGTTAAAAGTTGGCATGAATACTGTGCAATATTTAAGGCATGTTTTAAAGGCTTTCATCATTAACAACAACGCAAAACACGTCATAGCCAAATGTGTACATATAAAATTTATTAAGGCTCATTAGATTTTAGTCGTGGTAACGCAGCTGACAGTGTGTCCGCCCACGACTTACGCGTTTCGGGTTCAAGTCCCGGTCGGAGTAAATTTTTTTAAGGTTTAAAAATTAACTAGGACTTTTATATTTTTATACGCATTATGTTGAATAAAGTCCATTTATTTTAATAACTGCGCTGAGTATTAAAATACCTACCGATGGATTGTTGACAGTGCGATAAAATGGCAATTATTTGACAATAGTTTGCTTTTTTAATTGGTAATAATTACATCTCTCAGAATTTATTCAACGAAACCCAATATTCACGTCCAAAAGGCGTTTTGCGCCCCCCTTCCCGGCCTAATTTTTTTGAAGAATTTACTTCTAAGAAAACCGTATATCGTGTGTGCAAATTGTATTTGTGAGCCCGCCCACTACAAAGGTAAAACCATATCCTCAGTGACGGGACGAGTTACAACTTTGGTTGAAAAGTGTATTTCAGAGAATATTTAGAACTGCACATATATCAGTAGATAAATTTTATTGAAACACAGGGGTGGGTAACAAATTTTTACTACCTAAGGTTAGGCATGTATTCAGTTCCCATGCTGCATACTGCACAAATGAAAGACTGCATTCTTGTTCAGCGTTTTCGCATTGGGGTTATGAACTTGATCGACGTGACATTTTATTCCTTAGAACTGTCTGGCTGCTGCTTCAACAATAGGCCCCTACAATACAGCTGAGATTTGCAGCACCGCTAAATGTTGTATATTTATGTATTAGTATGAAGACATAACACTTAAGTTGCAATTCTGCCGTTCAAATGCATTTGCACCATTTACAATTCACGTTTATAATTTCCACATTACAAACACGAAACATATCGTATACGTTTCATAAGTTGTCATGTAGTAGAGAATGAAATAAACATATCACGTCAGACAATATTATTAATTATTGTTTTTATTGTTCAATGCACACTTATTTCAAGTCTGTTATAACTGCAAGCGCTACAGATATCGTAAAAATAAACCCTGCATGGACATATTTGTGCAAAAACTATTGTAAATAAACACGTTATAATGTCGCTTTCATTTGTTTATAGCCTCGCACGGGGCGGCAAATAACTAACCGCGACGCATCCGACACCATCTCAGGACATAGATAAAACACGTTTAGAAATACGTCCCCCGAGTTTAGGATTAGTCGTGGCTTTTCAATCGCCCGAGATGGTAGAACATGTGTAATACCAAACTGAACGTTCTAGAATACCGGCCTTAGACTTCTAAGTTAATTTAATTAAGTTTTGTGGAATTTAACACTGACAACAGGATGGCCAAAATTCAAGTACTCTTACGTAACCGGCTTAGCGAAGCACCGCACGCGTCATTTTTAACTAGCAAAATAAAATTTCTGCGCAAGAACCAACAATACGAAAAATCATGCAAATAATGCCCAATACCACGCGGGGATAACGTGAATGTACTAAAAAAAAAGAGAACGAAATATATCACGGCGACGACACGAAACGAAGAACAACAAACACGGATCATGCATCCCGCATAACAAACAAACCAGATAATTGTTTAACTCCCTCCCCTTTCGAAGCGCCGACATGTTTGTGCACGGTACGTGCTTCTGATAATAGCTTGCATGCCAGGCCGACATGGGCTTTTCATTACGCGCGCGCTGCCTCCAGCAGCGGAACAATGCTGCCAACGTAGATAGAAGGAATAATGCTTCTGAATTGAAGTTTTAAAAAAAAATCGTCAACATCCAGAACGAACGACCGAATACGACCCCCGCTAGTAACATGTACTAAATAAAGGCTGCTCACGATAAAGTGAGAACTTTTGAAATCAAGCTCTAAAATATGTCACTGCCTCCACCTGCATGTATTTTAACGGGCACAATGAGTGGCATGCGGCCGGTAAGGTTGGCAACGACAGAGGGAAAATAGTTCCATGTCTTAACGTTGAATTAAAAGTGTCAGTTACACATTTGTGAATACTGAAAATATTTCTTGCGTTAGCTGTTTTTTATGCATAAAAATGTAATGATAAACAAATATGTAAAACACTTAACTTGTCTAATTATTTTACAGTTTCACTCGACCGACGCATGAATAAAGTGACGAGGCCCATGGGAATGTTAATTTTACATACGGTGGATGAATACACACCGTGCTTACAAGTAAATCTTAAGTAGGGAATTCAAAAGTGCTCAGTTTATCGTGAACAGTGTATATCTATAAATATTTTCCATTACCAATTTCACAGAGCTGTTATGAAGTGTGTTGTTTTATCACCGTTCATGTAGTTGGCATAGTTATATAAGATTTCTTCATGGTTATTTTACTAGCATAGGAATACCAAATATGGTATTTGTAATATACAAAATACGTGGCTGTTAAAAATTTTAAGAAATAGACTCAAATAATACAAACTACAATAAATTAGATGGTATTATACCACAGTATATGTGCCATTACACTAAGCCAAACAACGCGTTGTTTCCTGCAGATGCGAGGTACGCATTTATCAAGCTTTCAATAAATTATTTCGGTACACGTTCTTTTGGCTTATTAATACCATCTCTCGTTAAATGCATAAATAAGATCTTACACTTACTCAAAGGCATGGGAGATTCCACTGCTGGGGCTGTTTGTTATTATTGCAGAATTTAGTTTTTATAGTTTTCATTAGACGATAACTGCGTTTATTGTCATGTTGCAGCAGTAGTCTCCGTGTTATTTTGGGAGCTAGTGCCAAGTTTTGGCTTTATTTCCGGCAACAAATTGCGATAAATGACAGCAACGATGTCTGTGTAGATATCTACGACTACATTGATTATTTTTAGTGATGACAACCTTAAACCTAAACACACAACAGACACTAAAAATTTCACTGTATCAAAGAAAAATTAACAGATTATACATTTTCGAACAGAAACAGAGTTTATATTTTTAATACGCTTAAGAAAGAAATTTATTATCTCGGCGCTTGCTTCAGTTAATCACGTTTTCACATTTTAATAAAAAAGAGAACAAAGTGCCAGATTTTTTTATTTGAAAACAATTAGTGTGCACAAAAATAATTTTAAGGTAGTGTACATTCGAAACAACCTTAGAAATGTTATGATGTCACTTATTTACATAAAACAGTACGACAGCTGAAAGCTTACTATTGTCAATGCATAATCACAATTACAACGTGGGCACAAGACGTGGTGTATAAATTTACCGTCAGACGGTTGTTCTAAGTACTTCACTGGAAAACAAAGTTGTGATTTTTGTAGCATCAATATGGTACATTTTTTTATTCACTCCACGAAGCACTTTACATAGTTTTTACAATAAATGCAAACAAGCTATCGCGGTGTCTGGTACCACTGCTGGCACGGCGGCCATAACAACGGCCAGATTGCAAAACAACGGTAATTTAACGTAGCGAAATAAACACACGCCGGTAAATTTTCATTTAGTTTCAAACACCTACATTTTACTGATTCAGAAAAAATTAAGTTGAACTAGCAACTACTGCTTTGTGATCACGTAAAAGCAGATATGTTGATATAACTCGCTCTCGAATTCTTTCCTGTGCACGTATTCATTAATCCGTGGTCTGTTTTGTGTCTGTCGGCCGGTTTGCCCTAGCTGCCAACATGATTGTGATCTTCACTTGCTCACAAACCAGCTGATACATGCTTTCGTGTACGGGAAACTGTAGGTCTCGTTTGCGAAGTGTCACCGCGCAGTAATGACATGAAAGTGAAATCCCCAAAACAAATATTTCTCTCGAAATTTTCAGCACCCCCGGCGGCAAACTAAGCATTTCCCAGATATCGTTTCCTTGTTTTGGACGGGGAGTTCAACCCTCAAGTTTTTAGCGTTTCTTCAAAAAAATCCGTACAATACCAAAAAATCTCAACAACATTTATCCCAGTACCCGCTAAAACCAAATTTCCTCAATTTCTCGAGAAATTTCAAACTTAGAACACGAACTTTACCACTTTATAAATGGGGACGGCTAACATCATTCCACTGAAAATTATTTCATGTTTCCTGAATTCTCGAAATTTACTGGGCTTTGGAGAAAATTATCAAAATCGCTAGCGAGAATGTTACATCTCTAGCGCGTCTAGAAATCAACAAACTAATACATTTTTGTTAGGGTAATTATGAACCATAAAAGCATTTAATTTTATTTGCTACATTTATTTTTTATTTTTTAGGCGGAGAAAAGCATAAAGTTTTGTATCAAACAATTTATTTTCCGCACTTTACATTAAACTTTTATTTTACTTTATATGAACATTCGTGGCACAGATAAATAATAAGTGAGCAATTTTCGAGTACTTTAAAAGAGCGTTTGGGGTGTAATTAACAGATTTGTCAAAATCTGCAGGTTTTTGGAAGCGAACATTGAAAAACCAAGGAAGAGCAATGTTATACGTAACATGTTTGTCAATTTTAAGCGCAGATATTTTGTGAGAGGGATGGCTTTCTAGAGAGCTATTTCTTATCCCGCAAATACGTACATTTCACTGTCTATTATGGTAAAGTAACATATACGAGGAAATAGTAAACACGTATACAGGAAAATGTAGGTATTGCGGTTTTCCCCAACACACTGGTTAAAATATTAAAGTCTGTTCACGATAAAGTGAACACTTTTGAAATCAACCTTTGAAAATAATCACTGCTCGTAACTGCATATATGCTTAAGTACATACTAACATGTAGGCTTCCAGTCAAGTTGGCAGCGAATTACTGAGAATAGTTCTAATGCTTGGCGATGTATACGGAGCGTAATATGTACATTTATGGCTACTGAAGTTAGTGTTTTTTTTATACACATAAGAGCATGCATTTGTATAATGTTAACACATTTACTTACATAAATAAATTCTATTGTTTTCACTTTGGTGATGCATTAATAAAGTGAGACGTCAACGGCAATGCTAATATTGCATATAGAGGAATAATGCAAAATGAGAAGAAAAGTATATCCTAAGCAGGGCTTTCAAAAGTGCTCAATTCACCGTTAACAGCTTGTCAAAAGCTCTCTGTTGGCGAGAAACAACAAATGTGTGACCGAGGTTGTGTAATGATTAGACTACTCGCCTCCCATAGGCAAACCGGGTTCAATTCCCTGCCGGGTCACTACCGGATTTTCACATATGGGAATCGTGTCAGACGATACCGCTGGTCGGCGAGTTTTCTCGGGAATCTCCCGTTTCCCCACACTTTCATTCTGGCGCTGCTCCATACGTCAATCACCCTCATCGGCTCTCAATACCTCGCTGTTAAGAGCCACCCAAATATCTTCACTCACTCACTCACCCTAAGCAGGTCTTTCAAAAGTGCTGAATTAATCGTGAACAGCTTATAAAAAAATTTTTGTGGGCGAAAATCTACAAGTATGTGATAGTGGCGATAAACCACAATGCACGGTTTCTCAAAATACGTGGTTTTCAGTTATTTTTACACGTACACACTTTCAATGTGTAAAAATAAGTAAAGACTTCAAACGGACGTGAGACATGTATTGAAAACGATCCGGATCAAGTCAAATACACTGAAGAGTTTTAAATAACAGCTACGGGTCTGTCACTAAAGCTACGCCACGCCATTCCACGAACCTTAGCCCGAACCAGCGATGCGCAACACAATCGCTTCCTTGCGAGACTTCCCCTCGAGCGCTTGAAAGCTTGTTACCCACTCCGAGGAGTGGACACGAGCTCAACAGAGGGAGGCAGGCTGCTCGAATCCTGTTTGGGAAACTACCCGAAGTGCCCCGACGTAGGAGCAGACAATCGGGGCAGCTTGAGGAAACCTGGAGGGTCCAAGGGAAGATAATGTCTC
>NQII01000288.1:999834-1027658 GCA_002778355.1 Clitarchus hookeri | reverse complement strand
TTTTTTTTTTTGCAGTATTCTCAAAACAGTTGTCATCACTTCTAAAAGAACAATTCGATACATACTTCGGTAAAACAGTGTTACGACCCGAAATATGCAGTTTTTCAGGGGTAACAACGTTGAATGTATTAACAAAATATCTTACTCCAGCATACTGTCCTTCACTAACATCCCACGAAGAAGTTTAACCGATAGTATTCACCCTGTAAAACTGTTACAAGAGATTTCTATGATGTATACTGTACAGTAAATAATTTAATATATCGAATTTTTAAAGTTATAACACAGCTGNTACAAGAGATTTCTATGATGTATACTGTACAGTAAATAATTTAATATATCGAATTTTTAAAGTTATAACACAGCTGTACTAAGGAACCTAATTATATAAGTTACTTAAATTTTGCTCACACTACAATTGAAAAAAAAAAAGTTTCAAATCAGCAAAATTTTACTACCAATTACTTACTATTCAAGCGACTGAGTATTGCTGTACNTACAAGAGATTTCTATGATGTATACTGTACAGTAAATAATTTAATATATCGAATTTTTAAAGTTATAACACAGCTGCACTAAGGAACCTAATTATATAAGTTACTTAAATTTTGCTCACACTACAATTGGAAAAAAAAAAAGTTTCAAATCAGCAAAATTTTACTACCAATTACTTACTATTCAAGCGACTGAGTATTGCTGTACTAGCGGGTATTTACCCAGTTTCTCCGTAGGCCTACATTCCACTTATCCGCCAGTAGATTACTCACATAATTTTCAATGAGTTGCAGTTCGCTAAAATTGAAACCACTGATTCAGCTACAACTGTAAACCTGAATCAGTGAGAATATCTCTTTTTTAAATCAATGGAAATACACATTTTTTTCTTTCACTTATCGAATGTGGCATTTTTTCACAGCCGACCAACTGTGCTACTGGTCCCTCAGTGATACAGTTTTCGACTGACCCCTTGTATCCGCACGTAAAATGCTTGCAAGTAAATATTTTCATAAACGGATAAAAACGCAAAACAAAAACTAATGAAACCCGTAAAACATATTATTTTATATGTGGGTTTTCGTCTTTAACAATACAATTTTACGAGCTCACATTAACATTCAGTATTTCATTGCGTTTTCGCGTGATAATCAAAACGCAAATGTTTGGAGGTTTTTAAAGTGGATGAATTGCGGTGAAGTCTAATTGCCTGGTTTTAGTTATTTGGTTTTGTTGTACCCTGTGAAGTGTTGTTCCAGGTTGTGTTTATTATTCAGAGTGTTAACTGCGTGTGCTTGTGTTTTTAGTGCGCGGGGTTGCATGTCTGCCGCCGGGTGTGCGGCCCTGCGCAGGGGAGGCGCGGCGTGTGTCCTGCCTACGCCGCCGCCTTATTATACCAGAGTTCGAATTGCTGTGTTAACTTATGTTACCACGTTTAGGCTGTTTCCATTTTTTCCTCCCCGTTTAATTCTTCTTTTCTTTCTATCCTTCGTGCAAACTGAGCCTGTGTTTTCAATCTTATTCCTTTCTACAATACAACACATACACCTATGGCTGTGGGCGCCTTGCCCGCCATTACATCTGGAAATACATTTTGTGCCTCATTCAATTTTTGTGTTCCGTGCTTTGCAGTNAATTTTGTGCCTCATTCAATTTTTGTGTTCCGTGCTTTGCAGTACAGTCCCTACCGATATACAACAATACCTACGGTTGTGCGGGCACCTAGCCCCACAGTATACAACATTATCTAATATATAAAATTCTCCCGTCACAGTGTTGGTCACTGAACTCCTCCGAAACGACTGGACCGATTTTTATGAAATTTTTTATGTATACTCGGTAGGTCTGAGAATAGATTTATATCTATTTTTTACACCCCTAAGTAATAAGGGTGGCCACCCCCAAACAATTTTTTTTATTGTTTGAACATAATTTTTATTTTTTATTTTTTTATGATGTGGCATCAAAAAATACATACCCTCCTAAACTTCCACCCTTCTACCACCAACCCTTATTTTTTTATAGCGAAATTCTCCCGTCACAGTGTTAGCCACCGAACTCCTCCGAAACGGCTGGACCGATTTTTATGAAATTTTTTATGTATACTCGGTAGGTCTGAGGATAGATTTATATCTATTTTTTACACCCCTAAGTAATAAGGGTGGCCACCCCCAAACAATTTTTTTTTATTGTTTGAACAAAATTTTTATTTTTTATTTTTTTATGATGTGGCATCAAAAAATACATACCCTCCTAAATTTTCACCCTTCTACCACCAACCCTTATTTTTTTATAGCGATATTAGTAATTTAATAAATTTTACCCTAGGTCGATAACTGATCAATTATCATCGATCATTTATCGATCTAGGTTACAATTTATTCCCACCAGGTGTCTCCCAGTGACACAGCAAAACAACGTTTGCCGGGTCAGCTAGTATTCCATATAGGCTCCTTTTCCTTTTTCTTATTTGATAATTCTGGACCACCTACACCCGTTTTGAGTAGGGTTTTTATTTTCCCCTAGTACGGTCCCAAGACGTATTCTTTTTTTCCTCTGTTTCATGATTTCCATTTCATTTTATTTTCCTTTTTGTCATTTTTGCGGGTTTGGGTTAGTTTTCCCCGCTATTGATATGCTTATCCTGTTTGGTTTTCTTTTACAGTTTCCATTGGAGTTCCTTTCACCCACCACTTACTGTAGAAGAGCGCGTTATGCACTGGAATGCATGTATTTATTCACTGTTCATGTACGTATTACTGTAAAGTGTTATTGTATTAATAAGAAGCATATAAAATCAAATCAATAAGTGCATTTATACGTACTAGCTGTATTAATAATCCTAATGTTACCAACTAAACTAAAAACGAAAAAAAAAAAAAAATTTACATAAATTCTAAATCTACATATTATCAACGGAATACTTTAATACAACATATACAGCATCGATTTTTACCTTCAAAATCAACGTCGGCTTGGTAGCTTAGTTGGTAAGGAGACAATCTTATAGCAGAAGTAATCAAACTGGGGCAAATAATTTTTTTATTTAAAAAATACCTAAGAACGTTAAATTGCAGAATATTNCCCACCACTTACTGTAGAAGAGCGCGTTATGCACTGGAATGCATGTATTTATTCACTGTTCATGTACGTATTACTGCAAAGTGTTAGTGTATTAATAAGAAGCATATAAAATCAAATCAAATCAATAAGTGCATGTATACGTACTAGCTGTATTAATAATCCTAATGTTACCAACTAAATTAAAAACGAAAAAAAAAAAAATTTCATAAATTCTAAATCTACATATTATCAACGGAATACTTTAATACAACATATACAGCATCGATTTTTACCTTCAAAATCAACGTCGGCTTGGTAGCTTAGTTGGTAAGGAGACAATCTTAAAGCAGAAGTAATCAAACTGGGGCAAATAATTTTTTTATTTAAAAAATACCTAAGAACGTTAAATTGCAGAATATTNTAGCAGAAGTAATCAAACTGGGGCAAATAATTTTTTTATTTAAAAAATACCTAAGAACGTTAAATTGCAGAATATTAACAGTGACTGCCGGAAATATGTTTATTTCCCGTAATGATTTGGATAAATTCAATAAAAACAATATTTAATTCACTTCAGGCAGTTGGCTGTGATACTTTTACGCAATTCTACGAAATTATTTCACTGACACAAGTGGTTTTCTGCGAACTCTGAGTGAAGCCATTTTCACTGATTCGAGCAGATGCATTCAACTGTGAATCAGTGATTTTCCACCGATTCCAATTTAGAGTGCTGGTTGTGCTGTTCTTCAGTCTCTTTACCGATCACGCCAAACACTTGAAGAATAACTGCGACCCAAAATTCCGAGAGGCAAAACGAGAACTAAAATTTTTTATGTGGAACTATGGACAGGAGCTGTAGGGATGAATAAAGATCTACACCTGCGGATAAATCATTTCCTCAGATGGCGAGTGAAATAGTTTAGAATGGCCTTTATACTTGACCTCAAATGCTTTATCTTTGAATAAAATTCGCGTTTTGCAGTAAGCAAATAACAATAAAATAGAAAGAATACATATTTACATGATAACCAAAGGAACTCTGACGCGTGTAATAAATTACCACTTCATGAACAAACGTATCCTATCACTCGTACATTAAAAAAATATATACATACGTACGTCACACAGAGAGAGAGAGAGAGAGGAGAGCAGAGAGAGAGCAGAGAGAGAGGAGAGAGAGAGGAGAGAGAGGAGAGAGAGAGGAGAGAGAGAGAGAGAGAATTAGCACTTTTGAGTCATCTATGTAAGTAGTCGAAAGGACAGCCAGCATAAATACAAAGTATTTATGCGTTGCGAAATTACCTGGTTCACAGAACACTGTTAAAATTTTCCGTAAATTAACTGAGTATTTCATACAGTTGTGCCGTTTATTTAGGAAACAATTTCCAAAACAGCTAAAGATAAAATATGCTGCGTCAGCTATGAACGTTGGCGAGAAGACATGAAGTGTTCATAGCCACTACAATCATGACAAGATGGTTACCGAGACAATTACGGCATTCACACCACTCGCCCATTTGAGTTTAAACTTTAAAAGTTAGCACAACAACATATAAGAGACAGCAGCAGTTCAACACCAGCAAAAACACAAAAAAAAAAAATAAAAAAAAAAAATTATAATTTTTATCTTTGTGATTTGCAAATAAAATTATCTCACGAAACTCAAGCGTGGCAGCATCGTAGTTCAAAGGTAAGACGCTTGTTTTGATTGTATTCATATTTCTGTCAGTAGCAAGAATTTTAATTTGTTTTACATTAATAATTTATGGTCAATATAAAAACTAAATAAAAAAAATTTAAAATAAATTTTAAACCATACCATAACAAATTACAAAAATAACACAAATGTATGGAAAGTTGAGTACATTTATATAGGTTTCCGTGAAGTTAGTTACTTCACTCCATTTACGTAATTACTGTTATCCCCGCAATTGAAGCGTTCGTAAAGTTACAGAAAAAAATCCGCATGATTTAATTAGATCTTTCTTAATTACATTGAAATATTTTGAACAGTGCAGTAGTAAGCAAAAATATACGCAAAAGCCGACGAAAACCATACTGCCAGAATTTACTAGGGTAGTCTTTCCTATTGCAGTAGAGGCGGCACTAATGATGACAAGTTTGTCCGATAGTGCCATTCGTCTTGAGGTGGGGGCCGTGATAGGTGTTTTCAAGCAGGTTACACAGGTGTGGACCAAATGACTTTGGAAGGACTGATGTGACCTGCAACCACATATATACAGAAGATGCCAGGTCCATAAAGCAGCCACCAAGACGACAGCCACTAGTTTCGCAGGAGGCAGCTGAGGGAATTCTGAAGGAAATGACGGCGTTATATGCGATAGAACCATCAGTTAGTCCATGGTCGTCAACCATTGTACTTGTTAAGAAGAAAGATGGCTCACTGCGGTTTTATTTACATTGTCGCCAGCTTAACAATGTGACACAAAAATACTCTTATCCGCTTCCAAGGATATATGATATATTAAACAGCCAAGTAGGTTTACAGCGGTTTTCTACTTTAGACATGAAGAGTGGGTACTGGCAGTGCGAGGTGGCCCCAGAGGACCAAGAGAAGACTGCATTTTGTGTCCAAGGAAAAGGAACCTGGCAGTTCAAAGTTATGCCTTTTGGGCTATGTAATGACCCTGCTACCTTTGAACGCCTGATGGAAAAAAGTCCTGCCCATAGACATCTGTCAGGTATACATAGATAAAATTATTGTGACAGGAAGGGCATTTCAAGAGCACATATCATGCATAGAATCTGTATTCCAGAAAGTGGCCGCAGCCACCTTGAAACTGGTTCCTAAGAAGTNAAAGCAGCCACCAAGACGACAGCCACTAGTTTCGCAGGAGGCAGCTGAGGGAATTCTGAAGGAAATGACGGCGTTAGATGTGATAGAACCATCAGTTAGTCCATGGTCATCAACCATTGTACTTGTTAAGAAGAAAGATGGCTCACTGCGGTTTTATTTACATTGTTGCCAGCTTAACAATGTGACACAAAAATACTCTTATCCGCTTCCAAGGATATATGATATATTAAACAGCCAAGTAGGTTTACAGCGGTTTTCTACTTTAGACATGAAGAGTGGGTACTGGCAGTGCGAGGTGGCCCCAGACGACCAAGAGAAGACTGCATTTTGTGTCCAAGGAAAAGGAACCTGNACGACCAAGAGAAGACTGCATTTTGTGTCCAAGGAAAAGGAACCTGGCAGTTAAAAGTTATGCCTTTTGGGCTATGTAATGACCCTGCTACCTTTGAACGCCTGATGGAAAAAAGTCCTGCCCATAGACATCTGTCAGGTATACATAGATAAAATTATTGTGACAGGAAGGGCATTTTAAGAGCACATATCATGCATAGAATCTGTATTCCAGAAAGTGGCCGCAGCCACCTTGAAACTGGTTCCTAAGAAGTNCAAGAGCACATATCATGCATAGAATCTGTATTCCAGAAAGTGGCCGCAGCCACCTTGAAACTGGTTCCTAAGAAGTGCCACCTGTTTCAAAATAAAATACATTTCTTGGGACATGTAGTGTCGGCCCATGGAATCGAATCAGACCCCGAGAAGATGGGAAGGAAAGACCACTAGAATACTTCAGTAAGATATTGCATTAGCCTGAGAGAAATTACTGTGTCATACGCAGGGAGTTCCTGGCCATGGTGAAGGCAATTTCACACTTCCACCTCTACCTTTATGGCAGACATTTTATTATAAGAACCGATTATGCTTCATTATGCTCGCTACTAAATAATTTCAAGAACACCGAAGGTCAAATAACCCGGTGGATACATCACCTTCAAGAATATAACTTGAAATATAGCACAGATCTGGACGCCTTCACAGCAATGCAGCCATTTTGTCGCCATTGCAAAAACCAGGAAGAAAAGAATGGTGAATCGCCAAAGGTACAGAGAACAGAATTCAAGGTTCTTTATCTTGTGATGGGTCACCTACCTGGAGGGATGAGGGTATTAGGAAAGATCAGCTGAATGATCCCACTTTGCAGCCATTATTAAGATGGAAAGAAGCTGGCTGTCGGCCAAAATGGGAAGAGATGTCTAGCCTGAGCGGAGCAGTCAAAGCATACTGGGCACAACGGAATTCCCTCGTACTGTAGAAAGGCGTACTTTACAAAAACTTGGAAAGTAACTATGGAAAACAAACGCGTTTACAGTTGGTCCTCCCAGAAAGCAGGGTTCCCGAAGTCTTAAAGGAATTGCATAATGCGGCAGCCAGTGGTCACTTTGGTTTTAATAAGACCCTCGACAGAGTTAGAGTGAGATTCTACTGGCTTAATTGTCGGGAGGATGTTGAAAAGTGGTGCTGATCGTGCGACACCTGCACTGCGAATAAGGGTCCAAGGGCCAGAGGGCAAGGTTACCTCCAGAAATACAATGTTGGAGTCCCATTGGAGAGGATAGCAGTAGATATTCTGGACCCCTTGCCTGTAACAGAGAGATGTAATCTGTATATCCTGGTGGGTCAAGATTACTTTACTAAGTGGCCTGAGGTAATTCCCCATTCAAACCAAGAAGCACATGCTGTGGCTGAGGCACACATAGAGCATGTCTTGTCGAGGTTTGGGGTGCTATTAGAACTCCATTCTGATCAGGGAAAGAAAATTCGAAGCTGCGGTGTTCCAGGAGGTAACAAAGATTTTGGGGGATGAAAGACAAGGACTACAGCCTTACATCCTCAGTCGGAACGAATGGTGGAGAGGCTTAACGGCACTATTGAGCAGTATCTGTCGATCTTCGTGACAGACAACCGAAAGGAATGTGATTTAAATATGCCATTGTTTCTTCTTGCTTACTGCTCAGAAATTCATGAGTCCACACGGGTAACACCATCAAGGACGCTGTTTCATCGAGCGATAGAAGAGGGAGCTGCAGCCCTGATTATGCCAGCGAATTACGTAACAGATTTGTAGGCATTCATGATTTTACTCGACAGCACCTCAGAATAAATAGTGACTGAATAAAGACGCCGTATAATAGGAGAATGTCGGGAGAGGTTTTTCAAAAAGGACAACTGGCGTGGCTGTACAGCCAACATAGGAGAAAAGGGTACTTCCCAAAGTTACAGAAATGTTGGGACGACCACTACAGGATTCTGAAGAAGATCGATGATGTCGTCTTTAGGATTTGTCGTCAATGCTCTCGAGCAACTGGCACTCTATGAAGGTCCGGATGTTGCAGTGTCTGTTCGGGACGAACAGAATTGAGAAGGGGGCAATGTTACGCGCTCGCTGCTTCGCATCCCGCGCAATCGAGTAGAAGTAAAGGACAGCAGTTAATGATAGCAGCGGCAGCAAGTCAAATGATTGTTTTGAATGAACAGGCGAGCGATAGGCCAGTGGCCGCGTATCTGTTACCGAAAGTGAGCCAACAAGTTTATAATTTTTGCGGTGCGCGCTGCTGAATCTGGTTGTATTGAGTTTCTGTGTCTATCTAATTTTCTAGTTGTTTACTGTCCTAGATTCTGTCCGCATGACTCGGGTGTCGGTGTGTCGAGATTTCCAGATCAAAGCCAGCAGAGCATAAATCATGCGACGGGCCTCCAAGCCGGGAGTTCGGGATGGACCTGCCAAATTGCGCTCCTTCCCCCACCAGAGTGATGCGCAAGTGTTACTCTGGTTAAACCAGCGCCAATTGAAAGGAAGATGACCCGCCCTCTCTCTACTAGCACTTTTTCCTATCATAATAAAGAGCATGATTCCTATCCTCTGTACCCTGTAGCATTTTCTGTTAAACATGATAATGCATGAAACAATTTTTTAATTCTTTCCTGTCGAAAGGGTTTTTACGGTGACTATGACGGTTTTTCCCTTTCTCTTCTAAATATAGTTTAGCTATAAGTACACTTAGGGAGGTTGTCATGGCCAAAAGCAGGCCATGGCAGCCCAATCCCTCTTTGCAGTGATGCATGTCTCCTTGCATGAAATCCCTTCCTTGTAGGCGGATGGGGATTAGCCCTGAGACGCACTGAACTCCCGTCCCTACCGCGGGCTCATATAACACTTAGTTTTACAGTAGTTAGTTAAAAAAAAAAAGAGCAAGCAGGAAGTTGTTACTGAATGAATGAGTGGCCGAGTTCCGAGCGATAGACGACGAGCGACGAGAGAAGTGACCAGTGGAAGGCAAATCTGCAACTGTGAGTATCAAGCAGTGAAGAGAGAGGCTGGCATGCCGGACTATTGGACTAATTGCGTGAGTGAGACTTTACNAACTGTGAGTATCAAGCAGTGAAGAGAGAGGCTGGCATGCCGGACTATTGGACTAATTGCGTGAGTGAGACTTTACAAATGATGGCAACAGATAGACCGAACACGTGTTAATGATGAGTATCAGTTAATTGACAATAACTAAACAGAAACATAAAGAAGGGCGTTAATTAGAATTGAATTAGACATTAAATATTGCACTCACTAAGAAATAAAAAGAGAAAAAGCGGAGATAGATAACTGAATGTTGTAAGAAATAGCTGTTTGAATAAATTATAAATCAAATGTAGTTTTTTTTTTTAAATCCCCCATCCATCACGAACTCAAGATACAGTATTTGTTTGATGGTTTAAATTGTTCATGTATATGTTGTTTCTTGTAGTGGTGCTACGGAATGCTTTATTTAAGTTGTTAACATATACACTGAAGAGCCAAAAAAACTGGCATAGGCGTGCGTATCCAAATAACAGAGGTATGGAACCAATCAGAGTAACGCGACGCGCCGGCAACTAGATCAGTTACTGCTGCTACGATGGTAGGTTATCAAGATTTAAGTGAGTTTGAACGTGGTTTTATAGTCGGCGCACGAGAGATATGACATAGCATCTCCGAAGTAGCGATAACATTTGGATGTTCGCGTACGACCATTTCACGAGTGTACCGTGAATATCGGGAATCCGGTAAAACATCACACCTTCGACATCGCTGGGGCCGGAAAAAGATCGTGAAAGAACGGGACAAACGACGACTGACGAGAATCATTAAACGTGACAGACGTGCAACCCTTTCTCAAATTGGCGCAAATTGTATTTGTGGACTGCCCTGCAGGATTCATGGTGTGAATTGCCTCCTGCATACCTTCAGACATTAGTCGAGTCCATGCCACGTCGTCTTGCGGCACTTCTGCGTGCTCGGGGGCCCCATACGTTATTAGGCAGGTGTACCAGTTTTTTTTGGCTCTTCAGTGTATGTTGTTCATTGTTTTAAATTGTTTACGTAAATTTAAATGTGAATTTACTTATGTATCTGGCTGGACGANTTAAATGTGAATTTACTTATGTATCTGGCTGGACGATACAGCTGGTCAGCTGGTTTTCTCGGGGATCTCCTGTTTCCCCCGTCCTTGCATTCCAGCGCTGCTCCATACTCAACTCACTACACCCTCATCGGCTCTCAAGACCTCGATGTTCAGATCCGGCCAAATCTCTCCACTCCAATAACGTACCTGGATACGGTCTAGCCGGTCGAAGCCTGTCAGGGTTTTAGCAGGGAATAAATAAATAAATTCATAANACCTGGATACGGTCTAGCCGGTCGAAGCCTGTCAGGGTTTTAGCAGGGAATAAATAAATAAATTCATAAGACGAGCGCCCTTGCCCTTGTAGTCGATACGCCGACTTCAGTGCCGGCCAAACGTAGTGGCAGACCGTCCGGACCGTTCCGAACGTTAAAGCACATACCCTAGTCACAGCGCACGGCTGAGCAACCGCGACATTATCTTCCCAACCCTTTTCCCTCTCGCCTTCTCCTGGGGAAGGAAGTTGCCGACGTCACATTTTACCGCCGCCGTCGGCGTCCGGGAGCGGTGCCAAACCGCGCGGCCGTGTTCTGCAATATGCTAATGCCGGGGGGCCAGGCGGGCCCGTTGCAACGTCAGCTAGTGGTACCCCCCACCCCCCTGAGATCCCGGACACAAGACTGTCTGCCTGCCTGCTGCGGCACCCGCGCCGTTCCTCCGCGGTGATCCCGCTTATTAATTCCCCCGCGGAGCGCCAGTGTTCGCTGCACTCTCCCGCTACTTTATATCGGATTCTCAAATTAACCCTTGGCGAAACACCTAAATTTATGGTTTTCGGATGTTGCACACACCGTGTAAGGGAGGCCCCGGTGGCTGAGCGGTTAACCTGCTCGCCTCACACCAAGGCGAATTCAATCCCCGGCCGGGTCATTCCCGGAAACGTGGGACCAAAGCAAAGCGCCGTGGGTTGCCATTCTAAAACCCTAAAACTGATCTTTAATGTGAAACAGCTCACCCGAGACGATTACATGTTAGATTTTTACTAATTTTTTGAAACTAGCAGAATATTTTCAGTATAGCTAAAGAAGCAACGGAAATATATCACACATAAAAATATGAAGATTCAAACAAACCATATATTCCTGGTCGTAATTACACGATATATGAATATATATATATATATATAAATATATATATACAACTATTTTGCCAGTTTCCGCAATGGAAGAGATCTTAATAAGCCTACCTTAATTTTCTGAAGTAAATTTCTCTTTGTTTTTCAATTAGCTACTGTAAGACAGTGAATGAAACATAATAACTAGTCAATTAAGTTTAGTATATCAGTATTGATTCTGAAAGAAACACTCCCAAATAAAACATGACTCGAGACACAGTGTGTGTTTTTCAGTAAATGAACACATGTTATAATAAACTTCATTCACACAAAATGTTTATCTGTCGGGAAATTTATATGAACTTCAATACTCCTTAACCTGTGCTTCCAAGACTATATTAGAAACAGTCATCTCTCTGCAATTAGCTGTACCTAGAAATTCACAGAATAATGTAACAGCAAAATGAATTATTATCCGATAAATACTGATCACGCAAATTAGTTACCGAAGAAGCGATGAACCTATGTCAATGCGGACTCATGAACAAGGGAGCGCATACACATGTAAAAAGGCGTTTGAATGAAAAAAGAGTAGGGTGGTCATGAAACTCTACGGGACGGAATAAATAATGCTCGCACTAAAGAAACAGTGAAATATCACGCAACGAGGACAAAAGTTCTCCATAAAAACAAACCATTATCGACAAGGCTCCTAGCATTTTCTACTTCCGAAAAATGTATTATATATAATCAGTGGCGAATCCAGGGAGGGGAAGGAGATAAAGGGACTTCAGCTAACCCATTGGAGTTTGATTTTACACTGAATAAAATCAGATTATTCTTGAAACCAAGTATGTTGTTAATAAGGCAGTATTGATATATTTAGATATTATAGTATCAATAAATGTAAATACTATTTAGATAGTGTATCCAGTAGGTACTGACATTTACATGTAGCATTAAAACTTAATGTTATCTGGTAAGCATGTGATTTGAACGTAAAGCACAGTGTCCCACACACCAAATAGACCCTTCCTACGAGTTTCTAGATCCGCCACTGATTAAAATCGAACACACATCAAAGTCGTTAAAATCAAGACTTTAAAACAGAAACACAAATGCCTTACCTCGACAAGAACACCTTTGAAATTCTGGGTCATGGTGACACTGCCCAGCTTGACGCAAAAGTCGCCTATCTCGAACCTCGGTCCTTTCGACTCGATTTTGGTCTGCTTCTTCGACGTGTACATGGATGTCATCTTCATCATGAGCAGGTCGAACAAGCCGTCAGCCACTAGCGAGATGGTCTTGGTGCCCGTGTCGAGGATGGAGAACACGGAGGCTGGCTGCTCCGAATTGTGCAGCACGTGCACTGTTCTCTGGACACCTGCAACAACACAGCAAACACATTAGCTCATTGGTCACAGGTAATTACTAACATCGTGCTACGATCAGTACTAACAAATACAGATAGCAACTCAACAGCACAGGACTCTGTAATCTGAATGTGATTTCACACATATGTCAAAGCATCTTGCTAAATAAAGAATGGTTAAACCATGATGATGTTCCTATGGAAACAGCGAAGAATCCAAAAGCAAAAGCTGTAAAAAAAAAAAATAAAAAAAAAAAAATAAAAAATTATATAATTCACTGGTGTGAAAAATAACTAGAAAAAATGCAGTTATAGATACTTCAGTATAATAGACGAACTGCAGATTATCAGGCAAGCATCTGAAAGGTAGCATTAATATAAAGAATACCATTAATTAATAGCATTACACCACAAACTCTCAGTTGGCACATGTATTTCCTCCCATATTCTACTGTGAAAATACAGGGAAGAGAAATGTACTCAGCATGAAGAGCTGTGTGTTTGTATTGTTTTCTCACCCTGGCTGCCAACTTCTTAGGACGCTTGAAGCAGCAAACGGAAAAAAATTCACAATGCAGCACCACACCAATGTGTGGAACTGCAGAAGCAGGAAGAGAAGACCACCTACATGGTGCGTCGATGGCTTCTCATTACTGATTTGCTTAAGATGACTGCAACCTGCGAAACTGCCTTCTTGCAAATCTGCATTACCACTGCTAGCCGCTGGGTCTCATTCTGGGAGGCAAAAACACATTACAGAAGCACTACGTGAGATCAGAACAACATTATGGTAATGCCACATGGTATTAGCACCACATGTTGGTGCCAAAAGTTGGTCGCAGCACCACAATAAGGAGGCATCACAAGATGGCAGCCTCACACAAGATGGCGGCCTCACACAAGATGGCGGCGTCACAAGATGGCGGCGTCACACAAGATGGCAGCACCACATGTGAAGCGCCAAAGGGAGGTATTGCCACAATCCACTGTGCACAGCTGGTGAAGTCGGTCGCACCGCACGCTGGCGCTACAAGACAAATCACAGCACTCAACAGTGTAATCACGTGACAGCAGCAGTACAAGATGGCGGCAGCGCCACCAACCAGGCCGAGGACGGCAGGCAGCACAGCGCCCCACCTGCCTGCCTGCACTGCCGGCTGCGGACTGGTCGATCCCGCTCTCGACTGTGCACGCCACGGGGCAGCGCCACACGCCACACGCCGCTGTGTAGGGCCGAGCTAGAAGACCGGTTACACTCCGCGCAGCTGTCAGCCTCCGCTGCGTGTTCGCTGCCAGGCGGGTCGATCCCCTCCTCGCTGCAGACAGACGCCTGCCGCTTCCACTACCGTGTGTGCCCACGTCGAGTGCACGACGTCACCGTGTCAAGCCAAAGGTCGGTTCGCGATCTATTTCGTTCATGTAACAGACGACTGCATTAGAACGGTTACGCATATGTGTAGTTCGTAGTGGATGCAACGTCTTATGTTTAACCAATCACACACGACTAAAAATTAACTTGATTTTAGTAAAGTACTGATTTATCTGCAAATATAATTAAATTAAATTTTATTTTGTTTTATTTGTATCCTTATGCTGTAAGTACTTACTGCACAGGATTNCTGCAAATATAATTAAATTAAATTTTATTTTGTTTTATTTGTATCCTTATGCTGTAAGTACTTACTGCACAGGATTGGTCAATAATATAACACGAAACATGACAATACAATTCAAAATTAAAATACAATAAATTATAACATACAATTAAAACTCATTTCTAAACACGTACAGGCAAATAAAAATAAGATATTCTATTAAATGCAATAAATAACTTATTGTTCTACTTTTTTCCTTCAATTCTATTGGCTGAAGCCCTTACGTACACGACACACAAAATAAAATATCGCAATTTCCTACACATCTACACGACGAGCATTTTCATACACGACACGTACGCGTTGCCCATGGACCGTTTAACAAAAATAGCTGTTTTCAATCTCATACGTAAACGTTTTTTATTGTAAANACGTACGCGTTGCCCATGGACCGTTTAACAAAAATAGCTGTTTTCAATCTCATACGTAAACGTTTTTTATTGTAAAACGATCGTAGGAGTGGACAATGCTGCACGTTATCTAGAGAAATGCGTAGAAACAAAACTAGAAGAAAGGCAGTGTTNTCGATCGTAGGAGTGGACAATGCTGCACGTTATCTAGAGAAATGCGTAGAAACAAAACTAGAAGAAAGGCAGTGTTCCGTTTCCTTGCATTAATACAGTTACTAGAAAACCTGCGGGGCGTTGTTCCGTTTCCAAATACCCACTCGAATCGCTTGATTGCTCTGAGGAACGTACCAACCGTGCCCTTGTTTCACCATGTTGGTTGAAAAAAAAGGTGGTGAATGAACAGTATGTGAACAAATCTGACACAAGGTTACTATAAGTAATTTCCCGACAATGCACGGAAAAAACCCAGACTAACCGTACTGCAAACTATACAAGATTCATACTACTTCTGGAAAACGCCTACACTAATTAAGGCGACCTCTGAAGATATTTTATCTTCCTAACATCCCGGCACGTTCGCGCCAATAGTTAGCGCGCCAACGTGATGTCAGGGCGTGACGAATTTTTGCCCCAGACCCCGTGTAGTCGGTAAGCAAGACTTGCAGGAAGAAGACTGACGTAGGAGGTACACTGATGCGCCTGCGCCGAGAGANGCAAGACTTGCAGGAAGAAGACTGACGTAGGAGGTACACTGATGCGCCTGCGCCGAGAGATTGGAGCAACTTCCTAGGACAGATTTCGCGTTTAAAAGGTAAAGGAATTCGGTCTCATTATGCTACAGGCATACGTACATCGCGCTTACTGTTGCCGCCTATCTGGGACACAAAACGGCGAGTAGGGCCTTAATTTAAGAAAAAAAGTTTAATATAATATTGCTTAATATTCCTGAGTCATGCTTCTTAACTAATAGAGTTTAAGAAAAATTTCGCGCCCCAAGACAAGTTTCCAGTTTTTATCCGTCTCAATTGAGAATTTCTTTTAAAAAAATTTAAAATTGCTAGAGCGGGCTTTGACACAATAATTTTTACGTATAAAATTTATAGTACAGGATATTTNAAAAAAAATTTAAAATTGCTAGAGCGGGCTTTGACACAATAATTTTTACGTATAAAATTTATAGTACAGGATATTTAGGATATAAGAGTGAAATTATAACTTTACAAACTTACAATGAAAAAAGAAAAAGACAACTCGCAGTGTTGCATCAAACGAAGCGCAGCTCGGCGTCTAATAGGTGCGTGGCCTTGACAGATGCGCAGGTAAGATCGTCTGTCCACCTTCACTATTACGCCATAATATAGCAACGGTATCGCTGAAAGTCCTGATACAAACGAGTTTGCCGTCGGACAGGCCGCGCCATTTCTAAACCTCGCGCGTTAAGGGCGACGAGAGACGTGATGAGCAGGCCTGAATCGACCTTGGCGCTGCCGCCGCGCTTCTGGTTCTCGGATACTAGAAAACACTTCTAAGTCAGACGGCACCAGTAACTGCGGCATGGGCACATCAAATACTTAATGGCAGCTATGGCCGACAAGAAGAAGTGAAATGCACTTCCAGAAACACAGCATGCATTATGGAGAACCGGGCGGTGGCCCTGCGTTGTGTAGCGTAAGAAATGTAAAAGTGTGGATGACGTTTATATCACTTCGGACTTTCATGAAGAAAAAAAACAGCTCGTAAAATTTGACGGAACTAACCAAACAATTAACATCCCAACTTTCACAAAGTTGTAGGGGGTAGCTTACAAACTAAAGTAACCTAGACTTACGCCCTACGACGGCGCACTTAACCGCAATTCGAACCCAGAACTTGGCTGCCCAAACGTACAGCTTCAGTGACATAGGCCACCCGTTATAACCCATTGAGGGAAAAAAAAATGTTTTTACGGGGACTATAAACGAAACTAACATTCAACCGCGCTCCATTAATTGAATGCTTTTCCAAACAAAAGGCCCACCCGAAGTGATCAACAATTTTTAAATGGCAGCTTTATTACTGGAGTTTCTGCGAAGAAATTTACGACGGATGCCGCGGGCTTCGAAGAACAGTATATAATATTTTAATGGCTGCGCTGCGGTAATAAACGTAATTATAGATTTAACGCAGCGTTGAGGCCGACATGCAGTTTTATCGGGCCTGGGGCATCGTAACTATTAGTGTTTCTTTCGGGAAAAGGAGCAAAAAAAAAAAAAAAAGAATGGCAAAGTATATTACTGATATTTCAGAAAGAAGAAAGAATATAGAAGTACACGCCTCATAAGTATATTTAAAAAATAAAAAATAAACTGGCTTCTNATTTCAGAAAGAAGAAAGAATATAGAAGTACACGCCTCATAAGTATATTTAAAAAATAAAAAATAAACTGGCTTCTGTGTGCATAAAGATTTTTTTCTATAAAAACTCATTTTTTTAGCAT
This sequence comes from Clitarchus hookeri, assembly GCA_002778355.1. NCBI lineage: Eukaryota > Metazoa > Arthropoda > Insecta > Phasmatodea > Phasmatidae > Clitarchus > Clitarchus hookeri. The sequence continues at coordinate 1,010,380 of NQII01000288.1, read as the reverse complement.
TGTTATCAAACACTTACTAAATTTTCAGACGCTTCAAATGTTACAGTTTTCGAAGATATTTTTTTTAATGAATTTATCAATAAATTACTTATGAAATATATGTTTTTTACTGCTTTTGAGTTACACAGAACATCCCAATAGTGAAAAATTTAAAACGCTCAAGGCCGAAAGGTAACGCATGAATCATTTTAAGACATGACTAGTAAATGTAATTTACACAAAATTTTTAGACAATCACAGATCACCAATTTTTAAATAATTTAGAAGTTTTAAATAAAAAACTCAAAGTACATACATTTGCATGGTTTACTGGTGTAAATTATTTCACTTAGGCAGTACAGTAATTTATAGTGTTGTACTTAAGAACAAATATTAAAATTGTGATGCTGACGATTTACTGTTTGAAGCATACGTAATCGAAATATTTTTGATTGCTCAATGTTTAATTACTTACAGTTTCTCACAGCGTCTACTAATCGTACAGTAATTGAAATTAATATTTATGCTACGCGTACTTACAAAAGGTACGTAAAAATATTTTGAAATTTTTTTTTTATAAATCAATTAAATGACTATAAGAATGTAAAAAAATGTCATCCTAACCCTTGATATTATATATTTTAATGTTCTTATGCAGAATGTTTGGTTAATTATTACATCCGCGGGAAAAAATGCAACCAAATATATCGTTATATAACATTTAATTTTAAAAAGATGTTCGCATAGCAGGACTTAGAAAACTGGATTTTTTTTAGTCCCTCCGTTTGAGTTCTTTATACCGAGCTCCAGTATTTATTTTTTTTATTTACGTCGACAGGAAGAAATATGTCTTAGCGGCCGTTCCAACACACATGGCATTCCTGCCTCTTACTCGCGAGAGAAGGCTGGTAAAGTATGGATCCTGTTGTACTTAAAATCATCTGGCGCATGACCGACTTAAGTCTGATACCTACGTAATTCAATTTATAGAGGACTCGGGGAATCTGAACTACCGTTCGTCGTCAAACGTTCCTTTGATGCTGTTCATAAAAAAAAAAAAGACTCGCAGAAATATGTAACACTTGGAGTTTTGCCGGCCTCGATATCTTTACAGTAAAAATGCGGAATTAAAACAACAAAATTTACTGATTTCGCTTCCGTCTTTGGACGTGGGTGTCACCCTCATGTAAAATCTTCCTGAAAGACAAAATACCCGATGTTTAACGATATTACTTTTCTTCGCTATCAGTGTTCACTTAATTCATTTTACAAACAAACAGAAAAAAGCCACTGTTACCNAACGATATTACTTTTCTTCGCTATCAGTGTTCACTTAATTCATTTTACAAACAAACAGAAAAAAGCCACTGTTACCCGAGGTACTAAAAAATCTCATTTACAAGTGTCATTTTGTAACTTAATACTAAATTATGGTTAGAAACACAAAGAATAGCGCTAATTCTAAAAAAAGTTCGAGAATTTCGTCTTCCCACACATAAGCATATTTCTACAGCGGTGAATAGCGCTACAACTAACACTACTATAAGACGAAACCTTAAGACTAAATTTTAATTTAATTAAAATAGAGTTACTGAGATACATTTGAAATTTATATGAATTTTCTCCACTTCCTACTTTGATCATTAATTAAAAATATTATGTAACAAAAGGAAAAAATAATTTGAACCTACATAAACACAAAAATAAGGAAACAAACGATAAAAACTGAAACAATTTCCCTACTTATAAACGCATCAGACAAGTATTGGTATGATCAATAGTCAANCAACAAACGATAAAAACTGAAACAATTTCCCTACTTATAAACGCATCAGACAAGTATTGGTATGATCAATAGTCAAACAGAGAATGGAGAAAGTTCAACAAATACATGGCAAATTTTAGAAAAGCTATAGAGGATAAAGAGGTGACGGACAACACCATTTAGAGACAAGACACTTTTCTAAAACTGGGTTTTCTGGATCTCAAATTACAAAGTCTATTTTAAAATGCCGACTAAGCATGTGCGGTTTAAGCACGGCAAGTATATCAGAGGAAATAGATGTATCTTTGCTTATTTTTATATGCTAAATGAAATATTACAAAATAAGATTTGAAGATGTTACTATTTGGCCAAATCTGCAAGTTTTAAATGGAATGTTAAAAAACACAAATATGGGAATGTCTGATGCCACAAGCAAAGAAAGCACCCAACCTCTGTTACCTTCCATCACATTTTTACAAAATCTTATTTAACTTTAGTATGAATGGATTCACAAATTACGATGAACACTACGTATGAAACTGAAGTAATTTTCTTAAATACACAGCCTTCTTCACTGGAAGACGCCAATCTCAAGGCGCACCTACACAAACTATCCTGCCTAGATGGTACACCTGAACGCAGAAGGATGGCACACCTGTCCGTAACTAAGTAACTGAGATTTCTGAAGTAATGGCTTCTTTAGAACCCTTAGTCTAAACTTATAGTTACAGTCTCTGTGTCCATCCTCAACTAAAAATCTTATCAGCCTAAAAAGGAAAAGAAAGATTTTTAATTGATTATGGCGGAGAACATATAAATGCTACCCGTCATTTACTACCCCCAACGTGTAGTATTTTCCTTTGGCGCCGAAAGTGTTGGGTGTACAAAAAAAAAGATACCTTCCCATCAAAGATCCAGACTTGTTCTTTTGTGCTTGAACTAACTTTTTGTCCTCACGTCCATCTCCAAATAGATGATAGTTACGAAAAATTGGGCCAGATATTTTTGGGAGGCGCGTCCCGCTATGAGCTCCACAACCACCGTAGACACGACATAAACAGCATTATCGCAGGCAATTATTAGTATTTTTAAACTTCCACAACAAGGGAACGCGCGTTCCTCGTTGATTTCACGTACAGGCCGGTGCTTGTGTCGCCCGCGGAGTGATACACAAGAGATACCAGTCAGACCGTGACTCTTCGGCGTCTCAGCGGAGAGAAGATAGTAGCCATAGATGAAAAGCGAAAGTTGCAGCGCGGGAGAACCGACCGGCGACAAAGGAACGGTTTGGTTTATTTTAGTCACGGCTACTTTGTACGGGGGAACTTCCGCATTCTGGGAACACCAGTCCATCACATGCCGGCGTGCGACAACAAACACGCGACGATAACGACCGATAAAGAGCTGAGAGGATCCTCTGATTTCTCGGCGGTGAACACATCAATCACTTGTACGTAATTTTTTTTTTCTTAATGTCACAGATGTCACACCTGAAAGATCGACCGTCCTACCAGCGTCCAAAAATGCCCCAGGGGTGTCAATCCCAAAACTATCATGGCGTGTTCAAGGCTGAATAACCAATTTTGAAGAGAGCCTTTAATGTGGCGGTCTGGTTGAAGGAATTTTGCACGTCTGAGGCCTAAAAGCGTGGGAGCGCTAGGGGCGACCGACAAGTGCGCATCAACTCTCTCATCGCCTCTACGCGCGAAGCACTGAACTGGCGTGCAGTCTTGCCGTCGATAACGCGCNTCTCTCATCGCCTCTACGCGCGAAGCACTGAACTGGCGTGCAGTCTTGCCGTCGATAACGCGCCTCTATGAGACTTCCTGCGGAGACCCTACCATTTTATGACGTTATAATCAAAATAAAGGTTTGATTCCGGTTCCTATTCATTTTACAATGTTTTGTACCTGAATGTTCATATCTAAAAATGACCGTGAAAACACCCGTTTGAGCCAATGTCACTATCACAAAAAAAAAAACGCTTTCGAGAGAAATGGAGGAATTGAAAAACGTATACAGACGCACAACGTTTCTTTAATGCGTGTGCTGTGACACAAATGATATACATACAAATAAATTAGAAATTAATACATTTTGCCAATCAAATAAAAATAAAGCCATATAAAGCCCTTGGTATTTTTGACATTTAACTTGACAAATAGGCCAAAATTACAATAATTCTTTTCTTTCGAGATCCAGATAAAATTATTTAAAAATTAACATAATTTAGTAAATTGTTTTCAAAAGAGGAATAGTAAAATCTGAATAAAGTTCAATTAAAATATTTATAAATGCCAAAACAATTAAAGCAATTGGAGCAATTAGAAAGGAGGGCAGCTGTTTGATCCCAGTAAAACCTCCTTTTCGTAAAACAAAAACATTAAAAATAATTGTTAAAAAAAACTCTATAAAAGATTGAGATTTCGGCGGAGGCAGTCAAACGACCCGTCAAAGCTCCTACCGAATAAAAAGCAACTNGTACCTGAATGTTCATATCTAAAAATGACCGTGAAAACACCCGTTTGAGCCAATGTCACTATCACAAAAAAAAAAAACGCTTTCGAGAGAAATGGAGGAATTGAAAAACGTATACAGACGCATAACGTTTCTTTAATGCGTGTGCTGTGACACAAATGATATACATACAAATAAATTAGAAATTAATACATTTTGCCAATCAAATAAAAATAAAGCCATATAAAGCCCTTGGTATTTATGACATTTAACTTGACAAATAGGCCAAAATTACAATAATTCTTTTCTTTCGAGATCCAGATAAAATTATTTAAAAATTAACATAATTTAGTAAATTGTTTTCAAAAGAGGAATAGTAAAATCTGAATAAAGTTCAACTAAAATATTTATAAATGCCAAAACAATTAAAGCAATTGGAGCAATTAGAAAGGAGGGCAGCTGTTTGATCCCAGTAAAACCTCCTTTTCGTAAAACAAAAACATTAAAAATAATTGTTAAAAAATACTCTATAAAAGATTGAGATTTCGGCGGAGGCAGTCAAACGACCCGTCAAAGCTCCTACCGAATAAAAAGCAACTNAACTCTATAAAAGATTGAGATTTCGGCGGAGGCAGTCAAACGACCCGTCAAAGCTCCTACCGAATAAAAAGCAACTGAATGAGCGCATTTAAAAACGTAGACAACAACCCAATGCGAGAGTCGTTGACACCATGATTATATCAAAAAGGAATTTATTCCTGGGAAGCGAACAAGACAATACACAACACGTTAAAACAGGCAAACACAGCAACACGAGGCTTTAGTTATAACCGAAACCAAATTTGGACTGGCGACCAAAACCACAATTTTCAAAAATTTCTAACATTACTGCTTACTCAAGATAAACACAGCTACGCCACACACAACACTCAAACATTAAAAACAGCTCGTCTAACACACAAACTTTGTCCACGACTCACCGTTTTAATTGTCCTAACGCTCGGCGGCTCAGGCGACGACACAAATTACAAAGAGCCCCGTCAAAGCGCGAGCCGTGCAACGACTTAAATAAACTAGCTAAATCATAAAAAAATTATGACGCACGAGCAGAGGGGAAATCGAGGGAGGATGAAAGGAAAAGGGAGGGGATCCGAGCCGAGCAAAGAGTATGCCACCGCGTCGAGTAGACACCAAAGAGGATAACTTATCAAAGCGAGCTAGGCTCAGGAAGACAATTTTATGGGTCTGGCTGAGGGAGGGGGTTAGCTTCTCTTTTCCGCCACGTTTCAAATGAAAGACAACTGGGGGACAAGGGCCCCTCACGGGGCTTGTACTACCCCCCGCGCCAAGGAGCTTGCTCCAGTGATGCAAAGCGGCGGCAAAGAGGATAACTTCCGCGACGAGCGCTAGCGTCGCATACTATTCGTAAGCAAACCCTACTCAGACACGTTGGACGGTTTTTTTAATAAAACTCCATAGGCTATTCACGGTAAAGTGAGCACTTTAGAAAGCCCTCTCTTTTGAAATAACAGCCAATTAATATATTTTATTTTAGCCTTAGACGTTAACTTCAGACTGCGGTGGAATATGCACGTCGTGTTTATTACTTGCATGGCGATATTTATTTTTAAAATGTGATAGAAGGATAAAAAATGGCTGCGAGGAAAAGGCAACTAGTGCTCACTTTACCATGAACAGCGTATATCAGAGAATAATTTAGAATATAGAAGTGAAACAACTATTTACACCGTTAAAATGTTGGAACGCCGTTCGCCAACCAGCACCTGGAAACTTACTCGCAAGTCTGCGGCCCTGCCAGTAGGGAATCTGTCACAACGTGCGGTAGCCAATCAGGTATAAAGTCTGTTTCCAGAACCTCGGGCAGCCAATCGGCGAATGGGAACGCCAATATCAAAAGAAACGNCAATCAGGTATAAAGTCTGTTTCCAGAACCTCGGGCAGCCAATCGGCGAATGGGAACGCCAATATCAAAAGAAACGTCACGCCATTTCACTTGCATTCCTACCTATTCTACGTCTCTATAGGTAAATGCATACTTATTAAGGTCGACAATAAACTAGGTATTTTTATGCCTTAAAATGTTATTCGAAGTGATTACGAGGTTAAAATTAGTTGCAATGAGTTTTGTTGTTATATTCACACAACATTAAGAACAGGAGTAANAGAAGTGATTACGAGGTTAAAATTAGTTGCAATGAGTTTTGTTGTTATATTCACACAACATTAAGAACAGGAGTAATAACATACGTATTAACAGAAACGAGTGTATTTGGAAGAGGCCCCCCTCACCCCCCCTTCTTCACTCTACGGATTGTTGGCTTGTTGGAGCTGGAGTTTATACTAGATATTATGAAATTAGTCCTTAAACTCAGCACTTTGTTAATGATCTAAAAGACAAAGGTTACACTTGGTGGAAATAACAGAAAATTTAAATAAAAAATATACGTCGTTTGATTTATTCGCCAAATACCGGCCTCTATACGTCGCAATTAATCTGCACGTGCGTTTTTAAACGTGTTATTTGAACGTAACGGGTAGCAACAGATAATTACACCTCCAAACAAAATAAAANTGCACGTGCGTTTTTAAACGTGTTATTTGAACGTAACGGGTAGCAACAGATAATTACACCTCCAAACAAAATAAAACGGACCAGTCCGCTCCTTGCATTGTACATTTGTATCTACTTGTTTGACTTGCCAACTGAATAAGAGTTATATATAACTTTAATTAATAATTTAAAAAAAAAATATATATATATAATTATTGTTACTACTGCAATAATTCTTGAAATACGTTTTTAAAGATGGCTATGAATAGGATATATTAATTTTCGAGCAAATCTAGCCAGAGTGAGCAAATTACTAAAATGATCCCACCTTCCTTACCCTTTTAATTCGTACTGTGTCCTTTCAAACAACTGAACAATACCACTTATAGACGTAAGGAGATTATTCAAAGCTATGTAGGAATGTTAATTTTTATAGCCTGCTCGCTATTAATCTAGCAGTTCCGAAAAACCCTCCTTACGATATACTTTTCTGCACTTTTTGTATCCTTCCATCCCATTTAAAACTAACATTACCATGGACTCGATAACTTAATTCATGCGTCGATCAAACGTAACTGTGAAACGGTTAGGAACGTAAATACGTCACTATTGTGTAAATCCCTACTTTCATGTTCATAAGACAGAAAGAAATTTAATGGAACACATCCATNAATTATTGTTACTACTGCAATAATTCTTGAAATACGTTTTTAAAGATGGCTATGAATAGGATATATTAATTTTCGAGCAAATCTAGCCAGAGTGAGCAAATTACTAAAATGATCCCACCTTCCTTACCCTTTTAATTCGTACTGTGTCCTTTCAAACAACTGAACAATACCACTTATAGACGTAAGGAGATTATTCAAAGCTATGTAGGAATGTTAATTTTTATAGCCTGCTCGCTATTAATCTAGCAGTTCCGAAAAACCCTCCTTACGATATACTTTTCTGCACTTTTTGTATCCTTCCATCCCATTTAAAACTAACATTACCATGGACTCGATNCCTCCTTACGATATACTTTTCTGCACTTTTTGTATCCTTCCATCCCATTTAAAACTAACATTACCATGGACTCGATCACTTAATTCATGCGTCGATCAAACGTAACTGTGAAACGGTTAGGAAAGTAAATACGTCACTATTGTGTAAATCCCTACTTTCATGTTCATAAGACAGAAAGAAATTTAATGGAACACATCCATTGTCCACACATTCAAACGTCACATTTAAATACGACGTTAATGAATGGAACTACTTTCCTTACATTGTTACCAACTTAACTGGAGTAGAGAGGTCTGGGAGCCGACGAGAGTGAAGCGAATTGAAAGCGCTCAATTTTTCTCGAACCAGTTATATAGATGGTATAATAATACATAATAGATATTAGAAAAAAAAAACAAAGCATATTATTAAAAAATCCCTAACAAACCGTGAACAAAAAATACACAACATATATTCACTATTGTATATTAACGTCTTTCACTGTGATACTAGACAAACTGTAAAAAAAATTCTGGTAAACTTAACTGTAATGGTAGAAGTGTTTAACCTATACAGTGTATGGAAATAGTACTATGCATCAGGCTGAAAATATGAGGATGTTTAGCAACGCTACTATACAAAGTTGGGAACTCGCCTACTGTTACGAGTTGTGGTCAGGCCCTTAGCTGAGCGGCCTGCCTGACCACACCTTCACTTATTATTTATCCAGGACACGGGCCGTGATCGCTGAAATAAGTTATGAAATCGCAAACTACAGAAACCCCCTCCACCGGCCAGTAAACGGGGACAACGCAGTCGATATAGGACAGTGTAGTCCATGGGCGGTGTCTTTTGTCTTCGGGCCATTGGAACGAGAAGACCACTAAAGATGGGTGTGTCCGGCCGTTGACTTGCGTCATCTTAATCAGCCTCCGGAATCATGAACATGGAGGGGACTCTGCAATTAGGCTTTACTCAGAACGTGGCTGGTTAAATCTTTATAAAATAACATAATTTAATATTTTAGTATATTAGTATAGATCCCCCCGTTCACATTCAATCATATTTATATTGAAATAATATTGTACAACCTTAACGTTAAATAAACCTCTTTTATATAGTGTTCATCACATAACTCTTATCAATAACTTGTAACGCCCCTTTATCCCTGTTAAGGACAAATATCAAAAATATGTCAAAATCATAACACTACACACTTGACTCTTTCCCGAGCAACTGTAGGAATGTTACCAAGAATGTATGGGGAAATATTTTACTATTCGCGCTTTGTCACTGTACGTATACACTGAAATGGTAAATTTACACGTAATTTATTAGAGTGCAGGCTAATTAACCAGGTGAGCCAAAGATGTACACGCTAATAATTGAGCAAAAACTGACAATTACGAAAGTTCGCGCACGCCGCTGTCAGAACTGGGTTTCGAACTCATGAACTCATCTGGCAGGCTATTATGAACTCCACACCAATAGCAACGGGGTAAAACTATTATAAAATAATGCACAGAATATTTTAATATTTCTTTATCAGCAAAGCCGTTTTCGTTAAGTTCAGATTATTTAACTTGATAGCGTTATTGTGTAATACTTTACAACGTGAAGATATAAATCATGAGAACGACATAAAATACCCGATCGGCAAGTTCACCCCCTATTATAAAAAGTTCTCCTTCAAGAGAAAAGTATGAGCTTACTTTGTCCAAACCTGCGCACTGCGTGGGAATCATTAGGCCTAGATGAACAATTCCGAATTTGGGTTCCACGTTACGCAGTTATGCACAGATAGATCCAATGAAGAGAATACCACGAAAGCTAACATTTTCCGTGGGCTCCGGTAGCCAACCGGAGCTGAGAATTTCTGAGACATGCCAAAGGTTGGGATCGAATTACCACCGAATCGTCATCCTCGTCACATCAACCTTAGCGAACAATAATTCACATTATAAGGCTTCTCAAATACACGTTTACGACTGTATTGTATAATTACAATAGTCATGGAATAACGGAGAGAGCATTATTTTTTTTCAAATTAGAAAAGGCAAAAATTTTCAAAGGAACTGATGCAAATAGATAAGCACATCCGAGACATTTGTAAAGAGGATTTTACTTATGTAGTTCTGGGACTCACGGAATTATTTTCTCAGGAACTGGAGAGAGCCAAAACTACACAATACAAACGCATGAAGCTCCGAAGGAACCTGTGCGTGATCAATTAGGATATATTTAGTTACACTGTTCTAATATCCATCACGAAGCCTATGCAGCAGCTTTCTTTATGAAGGGTGAGATAACAAATGAATTCAAAACGTACACCAACAGAGATATTTCATTTCTAACTAATATGGTGGCGTAGAAAGTTGGTGGTATTTCTGAAAATACGTCATTCAGAGATACAAATAAATAATTACGTTGTGAGAAGGTCTCAAAGGATGTTCGTGCCATGCCCATGCGAATGACTTGCAGTGATTCTATCTAAAAGTTGTGGGGAAATGCAATAATATCTGGACAGCAAAGTATTCTAATGCGAGCAGTTGTTCGCTAGTACAGCCACTGTTCCGGAATTGAAATTCACGCCGAAAGCCGACGTGGAGTTTACGTAACTTTTGCGTCAAGTGCGTGGCAGCAGGTATGCATACGTGTTGTCAATACAAATTATCCAAGCAACCAGGTTGATAAATCGGGAGTATATGAAGACCGCTCTACTGTATTGCACACAATTTTTCGAAATTCACAAGTAGAATATACTGATTTTCAAGCCTCTAGTTCTT
>NQII01000288.1:936712-999826 GCA_002778355.1 Clitarchus hookeri | reverse complement strand
AAAAAAAAAAAAAAAAAAAAAAAAAAAAGCAGTAGTTTGATAATGTTGTAATAACATAATTATGGGTACACTGTTTAAAGATCAGTTGTTCATTGCATGCTTGCAGGATAAAAAAAAAAAAGGCTCAATGCGGTAAAAGTTTTTCGCACAAAGGCAATGGCGAATTCTATGTGAGTGCTAATGTTTCAGTGGTTGATCAAACGCAGTGGCTTCAGAAGAGCGGGTGGCAGTTAATTTACTTCAGTTCATCGCACCGCGGCCGAAGCCTTTAAAACCAGGACCGTATAACCGTAACAAAGCGAGAAATAGGGTACCAAAAAAAAAGGGAGCGAAAGGAAGACAGACGTTCCACAAACGAAACGACAACGGCAAAACCTGGCGCGCCCTCAGTCGGTGTAGGTTACTTGCAACGGTATTTTGATTTATCGAACAGGAATAATGGACGGGGCCTCCCCCGTCAAGCCCGCATGTGACGCTCGTACCAACTGCGCTCCAGTCTGCAGGCTCAGCAGGGCTGCCAACGGCGCTTTCATTTCCCCTCGAGCACCATGGACGAAATACCAGCCGGGGTTCATTAGCGAATCGACCGCGGCGCGGCACGCCAACAAACAGCCGCGTGATTGGTTCGCTGACAGAGAGGGGAGAAGATTTTCACACTGGCCAGTTTCCGCATTCTCGTTCTAAATGGGCACGGCGTTCAATTCCATTCGGGAACATAAACAGTAACTAAACGCTCCAATCATCGTCTCTAGGTAGAAATCAACGCAAGAGCAGAGAGTTCCCCCTCCCTTACACAACCAAACCCAAATACAACTAATAGCTAGAAACTCTGATGCATAGACAGTTATTAGAAAACTTAAAGGAATAAATTTTTTATCACATCATTTTTCTGTAATTTACGATAACATAACGAAAATAATAATCGTTAAAAGGAACGAAAGACGAAAATAAGCATTATAACTGCGTCAAAACAAATTACTTTTATCTCAGTAAATGGGTACCGGCCCCACATTGGGCCCAAAAGTCCNTTCTCACCCAATTAAGGTCGTGTATCCAAATTCTACAACATTCAACGGATCTAGCTAGACACAATTCGGCAGGGATGGTTTTCAGAACTCAACTTAAAATATTGTGTAGGCCAAAATACCCTCCGGACCTCGTTGGGCTCCAAGCTCCCCAAAATCCCTAAAATGGGGTCGTGTATCTTAATTCTATATCATTAGACGAATCTGTGTCAAATTTGGCAGGGGAGCCCTTCAGTTCCCAACTTGTAATTGTAACCGATAAAAAAAAGCAAATATAGTTTCACTAACGTAAAGCGTGAAAAAAAAAAAATCATGTTTAATTTTATTTGTATTATTAAAATTTAATACTCTTAGAAGAAAACCTGAAAATCTAGACATTTTTACACAAACTTTATTAAAACAAAAACACATTTAACAGAATACAGTTTTCTTGTCCACTGAAAACACGTTTGATTCATTCACTATACAGAAATGATACATTCTTTTCACAATAAATCACTTCAATGTTAGTGTTTCTTCCAAAAAGAAAAAAAAACTATTAAATAAAAGCTTTATCAACAGGATCAATAAAATAATTAATATACATTTTAAACAAGCAGAGCTTAATGCGACTAATTTTCCTTTCAACTCAAATCTCAAAGTTTCATTCCTTTAATGAAGAGTACTTTGTGCGTACGCCTTACTCGACTGCATCCCTCTATTCGATTGCATATCTCACCAAGATAATAAAGATGTTATTTTAGAAATATGTCACTGTTCAGCAAAATGAAAGTTAAAGGAGAGGCTAGATAGATAAACCATGGGGATGGACTCGAACCGTCGAACACCGTACTTATGTGGTTTTTTTCTTTCACTATGGCATTGGTACAACGAAGGGGGTTCGAAAAGAAGAGGAAAGTTGATATAAAGCTATTATGCAAAATTNAAGTTAAAGGAGAGGCTAGATAGATAAACCATGGGGATGGACTCGAACCGGCGAACACCGTACTTATGTGGTTTTTTTTTTCACTATGGCATTGGTACAACGAAGGGGGTTCGAAAAGAAGAGGAAAGTTGATATAAAGCTATTATGCAAAATNCTTTCACTATGGCATTGGTACAACGAAGGGGGTTCGAAAAGAAGAGGAAAGTTGATATAAAGCTATTATGCAAAATTGTGAGGGGAGTTGAGATTCCAGTAACTACTCAAATAATTTACGTTACCAATCACTCAGGCGGTTAAATTCTCGCCAACACTTATAGCAAACTATTTACGTTGACCCTACCAAGGAGGAAACGTAGAATAAACATAGGGTATCTTAAACTGGATACAATTATTCCGAGACCGTTTGCTATAATGTTAACTTGAGGTCATTAGATAGCATCAATGGCAATGTCTAGCAAAAGACAGGTTCGAGAGTAGCGTATAACAAACAACAGCCTCGAGTGCAATTAACAGCGAAAGACAGTCGATTGCAATGTACAGTAAAATATTGTATCTACTAATACGTTTAGAGAAACAAACTTTTCCCTTCTTCAACATCAATGTGCATGACAAGACTACATGACAAAACTGAATACTTAAAAAATATGGACCGTATAAAATTATTTTATCAGAATTGGCAAGTCCTAATGTCGTGATCGAGCTAGTCTTGAAAACGAGTTCGAAAACATGTTATTTGCGATAATTATTAAAAAAAAAAAATAATGCAAGCCAGCAAAAAAAAAAAATTTATAAGCAATGCAAAATTGATTCCTGAAACTATTTAAACTTTCGAGATCGTCATTCCCAGCTTAAGCTCGGTTAAAATTCACGTGAAAACTAACGCCACACAGCACGACCATGTGCCTATTCGGGCATACTTAGTAAAGAAGATTCAACGTTGCAAGCTACTAGAATCTTCAAAAGTGCAGTATTAAAAAAAAATTAAAACCAAACACTTTTCCGCTGGTCGTAACAGACGTGTCAAAAACCAAGACGACAAAACATGGCAACGCTCATCCTGTGTACTTGAAGTCCCGATNCTGGTCGTAACAGACGTGTCAAAAACCAAGACGACAAAACATGGCAACGCTCATCCTGTGTACTTGAAGTCCCGATGAAGAAAATTTCCGTCAAAATGAAAAACCGATGTGTTTAAATCACACGAGAATTGCACGCACACAACACAGTTCGTAGAAATTTATATTTTAATTTTGTTATCCTCTGGTTCCACGAAAAGGCCGATGTCTTCAGTGGNTCCTCTGGTTCCACGAAAAGGCCGATGTCTTCAGTGGACTTCGTTCGGTGAGGTTTATGAACGCGCATTTTATTCTACGCTGGCGGAAGAAATATTTGCAACACCTAGAGAGTGCGGTTCAATTGAACATGGGTACAACACAGTAGCATGCTGGAGGAAAGTAAACTGGATAACGTTTCAAGTACATCGGCCAACAGATGGCGTTGAACCATACACTTCGTTGGGCCACATGCAGAGCAACACACCAGACAGTATCGTGTGCGCCTGGAAGGCTGAATGTTGAGTACGTGTGTGGCAGTCAAGCCATCGCCATGCCTCGAGGAAGGTTACGCGCCCCTGTCGTGGACTTTACAGCCGTTTGAGAGGGGCCGCATAGCGGGACTTCGCGAGGCGGGGTGAACACACAGGACTGCCGCACGTGTTAGTCATGATGCGTCCGTCATATGGCAACGCTATCAACTGTGGTCATTTGATGAGGGCCAAACCTGTAAACCAGGTTCGGGACAGCCGAGTAGTACTGATGAAGGTCCGAGATCGACGGATCGTCAAGGCAGCACTGGCAGATCGTACCGCATCCACAGCAGAGATCAGAGCGAATGTGGCACCGGGTGTCCACACGTACCATAGGGAACCGTCCACTTGCAGCAGGACTAAGAACACGCATGCGTTCGGCCAGGCTTCCTCTTCTGCCACAACAACGCCGTGCACGTCTATTGTAGTGTCGTGAAGGAATCGCCTGGAGAATGGAGTTGCACTCTGTTGTGTTTAGCAATGACAGAAGCTTCTGCCTGCCTTCATGCAAGCGATGGACGTTTAAGTGTTACGTCGACCTGGTGAGCGTCATCTTCCAGAGTGTATTCACCCCCCGACACACGAGCTAAACTCCTGTTATCATGGCGTGGGGCGCAATAAACTACTAATCCCGTTCAACATTGGTGTTTGTGGATGGTGNAGCTAAACTCCTGTTATCATGGCGTGGGGCGCAATAAACTACTAATCCCGTTCAACATTGGTGTTTGTGGATGGTGCGTTAAACAGTGCCGGCTACATCCGGCACATTCTTCGACCCATTCTCCTGCCATTCCTTCAACAGGAAGATGAACTGTTCCAGCAGGACCATGCTCGACCTCGTACTGCTGCTACTAATCGACGTGTTCTTCGTGGTGTTCGACAACTGTCGCGGCCAGAAAGATCCCCAGACCTCTTTACCATTAAACATGTTGTGACATAATGGGATTGTGTCTGGCCCAGTCTGTACGGACCGCCCCCCACCCTCCCACCATCCCCACGTGATGAGTCACTTCTAGCAGTTCATTCTGTAGTTGGGCATTTGTTACTGGCTGAGACTCCTTCACAGCATGCCAAGAAAAAATGTCAAACCGATCACGGAACTGACAAGGAAGTAAGATTTCTTGAAATGTATCAAACCAAGAAGTTTCCATGTTTCTATACCACGGAGGTCCCATATGTTTGACATCGCTGTGCAGAATAGCGAAAGGAAAAAAAAAAGAGCAAAATTCAGCCTTTTATCATTGTGCGAGAATTTAGCGAGAATAACGCCGGTGCACTGAAAATTACGAGGTACTGTCGCGAAGGGAAGGAGGCAGAAAATATAAACCTCACAAANTAACGTTGCAGTATTTGCACATAAGAATTGTTTTCACATTGTCAAAGACGTAGAATCCTTCACTCGCAAACTCTGCCGTCCTGTCGAAAACCGTCACAACCATTTTTAAATAACGTTTTACAATTGCGCGAAACATCCGACTCAACCACCACGCCATTTTAACGTCTGTAGCAATTCGATCAATACTAAAGATCTTGCCTTCGATGTACGGGAATTTATCGAACGTCGCTAACAATCGATTGTAAATAGACAACCACTATCGATTCATCAAAATACTCGCATTTTGGGTTTATAGAATGAAATGTTTTTCGCTGGCATCGTATATTCTTTTGTGTGAAATTCTCAAGATTAAAAACTTTACGCTTGTGGAATATCCATTAATAATATATACATGACTTTTATAATAGATACGTGCATGTACGAACACATCTACACACACAGTGAAATGTACACATTGCCATGTGACTGCCACATGGCAGTCACATGGCAATGTTTGTTTACCTTTGGCGGAAGGATACGAAATGGGCTTGAAAGTAGATATTTAGCAGGGCTTCAAGAAAGTCTCTTCCAGTCGTGAACCGACTATAGTTCATTCGTGATCAGCAAGGAGCGCACTGACGCATTGAACATGCCTGGGACAAGTTGAAAACAGCAGTTTGTAATCGTCCACGGCCTCCAGAAACACTCCCAGATCTCGTAAGAGCTGCCCAGATGGAATGGGACCTTCTTCCGGAAGATGAAAACAACACATTGATAACAAGCATGTCACGGCGTGTTAGGGACCTGTATAATGCACATGGAGGCCATACACGGTACAAAGCTGCAGTCGGAATAAAGTAACCCTAATCAGACACAACACAATGTTAATTTTGTTGTTTTTTGGTGTTTATTTGTCTGTGATATTGGGAAGTTGTTTTATTTTGTTATAAACACTTTGAATTTCACGTTTTGTATCAGTACAGTTGGTTACGTCTAATTGTTATGCTTTATTCTATGTATATTCCATACTTTGTTGTTTCTTTATTAATATTCCAAACTTTTGTGAGGTGTTTATTAACCAGCGTCATTTATTGGGGAATTCGCTCTTCTACTTTCGGGTCGAACACGCCAAGGGCGTCGCCTGAGGGGGTAAAGGGAGAGAGAGGAAGTGATGGGGTGCAACAGAAGGAGAACACGAGAAGATAAGCCTCGGATGACAACTGTTTGGCGACGCTGTCGTGGTCCAGCGAAGTTTGGAAGCTGCAGACACACAACTACCCCCGCCCCTGGGACGTTTGCCACTCTCTTTTGAGAGGAGGGGGAAGGGGGATCCGCGATATTCGCGTCCCAGGACAGGAGTCCCTCCCCCCCCCCAAATACCCGGGGGAGGCCCTTGGGTGATGATGTGAGGCGGCCAACAGCCCCCCAGATAAACTCCCAGACACCACGAAAACAACCCTTATCTGAGAGCTGCAGGCAATTTCGACGTGACTTAACGCCGGAGATTTCCGGCAGAAACTACCCTCTTGTCACCAACATTTTTTCTTTCAATGTCGTGCAACTGCCGCGCCTGTTCTCCCATCCGAACTGGGACGCAGAGAAACATTTCTCTCGACAGCTGGGCATTAATTTAATATTGCTCGCCACAGTTAATTTTACAGTTAGACCTTTCAGTGCAATATTGTTCATATATATCCAACTGTCAAAACACGGTACCCGGTAGCTTTGACTGATTAGACTAAACCAGTAACGGTTCGAGACTAAATCTGGGTTCAAAATTTAGTACTTAGGAATTAACATCACTATGGCATGCATTTAAAAGACTATATATTGGCATGCACTGGTTCATAATATTTAATGTGCGAGTCGTATGCGTAATGCCCGTGACCTAAGAAATCATTATAATTTATATCATATGTAAAAGTTTGGAAGTGACCAACCAGGGTATGGCAGTGAATAAATAATGTTAGAAGGAAACANAATTTATATCATATGTAAAAGTTTGGAAGTGACCAACCAGGGTATGGCAGTGAATAAATAATGTTAGAAGGAAACATTTATAACACAGAACACATTAGTAGTATATGAACGCCTATGTGAGTACGATTGTGATACTTATCCACGCGTTTAATTCTCGGTAACCAGATTCTCTCGCTAGGACAAGCCAGTTTCTGAAGAACTACATGACATGATGGTTGAATCAGGTGAGGTTATGTTTAACTTACTTACCAACAAAACGGAAAGAGGGCAGTGTATACAGGTTACTCNAATTTATATCATATGTAAAAGTTTGGAAGTGACCAACCAGGGTATGGCAGTGAATAAATAATGTTAGAAGGAAACAAGTATTTATAACACAGAACACATTAGTAGTATATGAACGCCTATGTGAGTACGATTGTGATACTTATCCACGCGTTTAATTCTCGGTAACCAGATTCTCTCGCTAGGACAAGCCAGTTTCTGAAGAACTACATGACATGCTGGTTGAATCAGGTGAGGTTATGTTTAACTTACTTACCAACAAAACGGAAAGAGGGCAGTGTATACAGGTTACTCNCTGGTTGAATCAGGTGAGGTTATGTTTAACTTACTTACCAACAAAACGGAAAGAGGGCAGTGTATACAGGTTACTCTGGATTTTTTCGATGGATCAAACGAAGAAGTATCACTTAAAATGTGAATCAAAGATACAAAACACTTGCTTCTGTGTACGCGGTCGGTGATAACTGCATACGACTTAATACATAATTTTTCAATAGTGAACCCAACCTAATCCCTGCTGCATGACTCGAAATCTTCTGAGCAGCACTACCGGTTACCAGGTGGTTCTGAATCCATAATGATCAGCAGCTCCCGTCGTTCTTGTCTTTCGTTAGAAACCGTACGACGTAAAACCTACATTTCGACCTATTTTATTTTACTTTTAAATTGTGAATATGTACGCTTAGAGCCATTGACCACTCAGCGCTCTAGTAACGGCTAAACACCAGTACCTTCGCTTAACTGGAGCTATTTCAAGTTTCGCAGCCACAGAAGTAATTGAGCGGCAAGGGCAGACAGGTATCCGCATCATAAGCACAGTTGCCTCTTGCCCTAGATTGTACACTAGAGTACAGATACATCATCCAGCGCGCAACCAAGACATGCTGGTCAAATTATAATTCAATGGTGGGAAGTCTGTATTTAAATGTTGTCATGCAGCTATAAGTGTCTTTTTATTGCCATTTTTCGATACGCTATCGTTATGAAATGTGCGCGATGCTTTGGAATGTATGCCTCCAGTCTTGAACTGCGTGTTATTTTCCCAAGAATGCTGACTGCAAAAACGTTTAGCAGTTTCTCGTACGTAAAATAGAATTCCAAAACCGTTGAAGCTCCAATACACGCTGCCATGGCGAGACATTGGCAGGACACAAAGCAGAAGCGACAATGGCACGCACATCACATACATTATCGCCTCTATTGTCCAGGCGTGAAATGGAAATCTAGCATGCTGTTACGCCTTAAGGCAGGGTCAACATGGATGAGAGAAGGCAGACGATAATTGCAGCCGGCTGTCCTATACGGAGGGACGGAACTGTCGTTCCAGCCAGCCCGAAGACTAGATGATTTGAGATGAACTGGGGATGAAGCGGCGACGGAATGAAGACGGGGGAGAAAACAGGAGAGATGAGAATCTCCATTCGGAAATTCACGGTCGCTGGGATTAAATAGCTAATTGCGGGTCCACGCAAGATACTCAATGGCGTGAAAATACGTATCACGGCGTGTGTTCCACATCCGTAAATACTATAGAATGTTCGTGCTTAATTGAGCCCTGCTTAGGATCTAATTCATGTCCATTTTGTATCCTTCCACCATATATAATATTACCATGACTATATATTCTCACTTTAATCACGCGTCGATCAAGCGTACGTGCAACATTTTTAGAACTTAAATATTCCTGTAATGTGACAATTCCTATTCTTATGGACGTAGAAACATAAACTCAAAATCCAGTAGCCATAAATTTAAACGTTAAACCTCATAAACATCAACCCCACTCTCTTCAGTAGTAATNTAAACTCAAAATCCAGTAGCCATAAATTTAAACGTTAAACCTCATAAACATCAACCCCACTCTCTTCAGTAGTAATGTGTCAGTGGGAAAATTTTTCCGTGCACCCAGCTACTACTATTTCGCTGCCAACTTAACTTGAAGCATGCCACTTAGTGTATGCGTTAAAATATATGTAAGTTAATTAGTGGTATAATTTTTTTTCAAAGGTTGGTATTAAAATTGCTTAGTTAACCGCAAACCAACTATACTTCGAAAAAAAATTTTTAAACTTTGTAATTCGTAACATTTACACTGAAAATACATTTTTCAGTAAACTTTTTTAAAGTGTAAAACGTGTTTTATGTACTTTTCAACGGCAGCGAAACGTTTCTGTGAAGCTACTTGTACGCAGGTCATCGGCGCACGTAATTTTACAAGTAAGAACACGGTTTCCTTGTAAGACTTTAAACATAAACAAAAGTATTTACTGTACTCTGACAATATTGCAAACTTCGTAAGGCTGAATCTGAAATAATATGTATTATAGTCGGATGCTTTTTTTTTTTGTCTAGTTCACTGCCACCCTAAATTTACGGACTGTAATTTGTTTGAAGAAGATACGGAATCTTACTGTTTAGAACTGAAAGTTTCTACATTCACCACCATTTCTTTCTTCTGGCGCTAATAAAGACAATAGGGTATACAAGTTTATTCTGAACTCGAATTAAAAACATTGTGGGATGATTTATGTTACAGAATGAGAAAGACAACAAACGAATTGACGTAAAAAAAAATTACTAATGTAGGATTACAAATGTAGGAAAGCTACTATGCCTGAAAGGAGTCAAATTTTACCATTCANAAAAAAAAATTACTAATGTAGGATTACAAATGTAGGAAAGCTACTATGCCTGAAAGGAGTCAAATTTTACCATTCATGTTCTCTCCATACGCATATAGAATGATGTGGCAAATTTGCAGATAATGTCTAAGAGTATGGCTGTCTGTTCGAAAACGGTTCAGTTGATAACATTACATCAGGGCAGTCACTTGTCTTTTCTTTTTTGCTTATTTAACTGTGATAGTTCACATCAAACATAAAAAATTCGACATCAGATCAAGGTTCAAAAATTTTGTTTAATAACACGGGGCCNTGTGATAGTTCACATCAAACATAAAAAATTCGACATCAGATCAAGGTTCAAAAATTTTGTTTAATAACACGGGGCCTCTATTTTCCTAACGACGGGGGTGATATTACCCCCTAAAGGTTCATAGATTTCAGATCTCAATTAAAAAAAAACACTTAAGGTATTTTTTATTTCATATTTTTTTTAACGAAATTATTTGATACAGCAATTTTTAGGGAGNTAAACTCAAAATCCAGTAGCCATAAATTTAAACGTTAAACCTCATAAACATCAACCCCACTCTCTTCAGTAGTAATTAATGTGTCAGTGGGAAAATTTTTCCGTGCATCCAGCTACTACTATTTCGCTGCCAACTTAACTTGAAGTATGCCACTTAGTGTATGCGTTAAAATATATGTAAGTTAATTAGTGGTATAATTTTTTTTCGAAGGTTGGTATTAAAATTGCTTAGTTAACCGCTAACCAACTATACTTCGAAAAAAAAATTTTAAACTTTGTAATTCGTAACATTTACACTGAAAATACATTTTTCAGTAAACTTTTTTAAAGTGTAAAACGTGTTTTATGTACTTTTCAACGGCAGCGAAACGTTTCTGCGAAGCTACTTGTACGCAGGTCATCGGCGCACGTAATTTTACAAGTAAGAACACGGTCTCCTTGTAAGACTTTAAACATAAACAAAAGTATTTACTGTACTCTGACAATATTGCAAACTTCGTAAGGCTGAATCCGAAATAATATGTATTATAGTCGGATGCTATTTTTTTTTTGTCTAGTTCACTGCCACCCTAAATTTACGGACTGTAATTTGTTTGAAGAAGATACGGAATCTTACTGTTTAGAACTGAAAGTTTCTACATTCACCACCATTTCTTTCTTCTGGCGCTAATAAAGACAATAGGGTATACAAGTTTATTCTGAACTCGAATTAAAAACATTGTGGGATGATTTATGTTACAGAATGAGAAAGACAACAGACGAATTGACGTAAAAAAAAAATTACTAATGTAGGATTACAAATGTAGGAAAGCTACTATGCCTGAAAGGAGTCAAATTTTACCATTCATGTTCTCTCCATACGCATATAGAATGATGTGGCAAATTTGCAGATAATGTCTAAGAGTATGGCTGTCTGTTCGAAAACGGTTCAGTTGATAACATTACATCAGGGCAGTCACTTGTCTTTTCTTTTTTGCTTATTTAACTGTGATAGTTCACATCAAACATAAAAAATTCGACATCAGATCAAGGTTCAAAAATTTTGTTTAATAACACGGGGCCTCTATTTTCCTAACGACGGGGGTGATATTACCCCCTAAAAGTTCATAGATTTCAGATCTCAATTTAAAAAAAACACTTAAGGTATTTTTTATTTCATATTTTTTTTAACGAAATTATTTGATACAGCAATTTTTAGGGAGGCATGCCTCCCTTAATAATCACTTTAAATTAAAAACTGCA
Source organism: Clitarchus hookeri (assembly GCA_002778355.1). Lineage (NCBI taxonomy): Eukaryota > Metazoa > Arthropoda > Insecta > Phasmatodea > Phasmatidae > Clitarchus > Clitarchus hookeri. The sequence continues at coordinate 988,319 of NQII01000288.1, read as the reverse complement.
TTACGTGCTCTATCAAATGTTGCACATGAAACCACTTCCAGTGTTTTAATCCGTAGTTCACAAAAATCCGGAAACACTAGACTGACACAGATGTTTCTGAAATTAAATAAACGAACAAATAAATAAACAAATCAACTTGCGAACAGTTATTCGAACGAGGGGACAGTTTCAATGGGCAGATGTTTTATGAAGTATTGAAATGTACATAATTTTTCAATTGTCAGCCAGAGATTTGCTAAAACATCAAACCATCCCTCCCCAGGGAGTAATAAATGTGTCAAGTGGGAAAATATTTCCGTGCATCCAGCTACCAACTGCGCATTTGAAAACATACGCTTAATACTAGCGGCTGGAATTTTTTTATGTGTATGTTTTTATCTGTTCACAAAAATTAAAATTTAATACAACCAGATGCAATTTTTCACCGTTGTCACTGCAGGAGTCGTGGATTGATGAATTTCGCTTAGTTTCAAACTAACGACTTCATCTTGTACGGTTTTTAAATAGGTACGTAAAACATGCGCACCTGACGAAATCTCTCTCCTACACTCAGGACACTGCAGTGCAATATTTTTAAAAACAAATAACTAAGGTATTGTTTGTCCACCAGGTTTTAAAAAGTACTCCGTAGAAACAAGGTTTAACTTAATTTTATATTTGCATATGTATTTCTGTTTTTATTTTGAAGCTGAGTCAAGTCATAAACCAAAAGCTGTGATAAGGATGTGACGGGACACAAATAATTGCACACAAAAATCAGGTTGAACACTTTATATTTTGAATTAATAAACATACAATAACTTCAAAATACTATCCTTGAACAAATTATTAAAAATTTGCATCACAGCCAAAAAACACTACGTTGGGATAATCCATCACAATTAATTTCTTAAATAATAACAATTGCTTGAAAAGGAAATAAAACCTAATTAGAGGTACTTTTAAAGCTTCGTGCATATCTAAAATTCGCGTGTAATAATAAGCGTTTACCTGTACTCTTAATAACTTATTTTGCACTGTTTGCAATGATTGCATTAATACCTTGGCGGCATTTCCCCAGATTTCATTGCCATACATTAAGGCCGACCTGACTAAAGTAGTGTATATAAATAGTTCGAGTCGCAGGAGGAGTCTGGGTGATTTTAAAAGTGGGTACAGCTGTATTAATTTTGCCATTGATAATTTGCGTGTTTCTTTTATTTGCGCATGCCATCTTAATTTTTCATCTATTATTAAGCCTCGGTAGTTTGCGTGTGTAGAGTAGGGTATTTCTGCGATGTTTTAATTTAGGGATTTAAGGTTGTCTGGCTTCCTTATCCTTGTAATGAATATAGCCGGGGATTTTTCCGCGTTTATTTTGATTTTCCATCGCTGGCACCACTGTCTCAGCTCATCTAGGTTGAAGTTGGGCGTATAGGTGAACATAATCTATTGTTTTATCATGGGCAAAGATAACGGTGTCATAAGCATACATTTTAAATTTTGCATAATTTCTAGGGGTATAAGCTGTATAAGTGTTGTATAGGAAAGGTGACAAAGCGGAACCATGTGGAACACCTGCTAGTAGAGTGCGCGTGCTAGATGCGGCATTATCCATTGAAACGATCAAACCCCAATAAAAAAATTATGACGCACGAAGGGGGAGGTGAAAGCAAGTAAGGGTGACATTATTAGTGGAGGGGGGGGGGAGAGGATCTGACCCGAGCATATAGCACACCACCGCGCGCAACGAGCGNTAAGCATACATTTTAAATTTTGCATAATTTCTAGGGGTATAAGCTGTATAAGTGTTGTATAGGAAAGGTGACAAAGCGGAACCATGTGGAACACCTGCTAGTAGAGTGCGCGTGCTAGATGCGGCATTATCAATTGAAACGATCAAACCCCAATAAAAAAATTATGACGCACGAAGGGGGAGGTGAAAGCAAGTAAGGGTGACATTATTAGTGGAGGGGGGGGGGAGAGGATCTGACCCGAGCATATAGCACACCACCGCGCGCAACGAGCGCTAGCGTAGCAAGGGGAAGAAATCTCACTGCCGCGTGCGTTTCGTGAAATAAGGGCCATTTATGACATTTCCCATTATTTACAACTTCGCAAGGGGGTGGAGTAGAAAATAAGGGGGGCAATTATGGCACATGTCAGAAGAATGTTGTGGGAACAATGAAACTTACGTGCCTGTTGAGAAACGCTGCACGAAACTGCACAGAATGGATTTCACACTACCTTAAATCAACATTTCACCAGCAATCGTTAAATAGATNATGCTACCTTAAATAAACATTTTACCAGCAATCGTTACATATATTATGCTCTGTCGTTTTCTCTTTCTTCACTGTTAAAAAATTTACGTTCGTACAGCATAACTGCACGCAAGTGACGAGCACTTGCATCTTACGATAAATTTGGCCTCGGAAAATCGTGACAGTAGTGATGTCTTGATTCAAGACAAGTCCACGACTCCTTCGGCCTCTACACTTACGAGATTCCAAGATGACACCCACAGAAATGCTTTCTTACTACGTTATTAAGTCATCGGAACCTCCCAGCCTTAAAGGAGGAGAAAAGGGGGGGGGGATACGTGACATCGCCGGAGGAGAAAGGGACAACTTAGACAAACCAGTTTTCTTTAATTGCGGGGCGGGGTCTGGTTACGTTTATTGTGCGGCCGCCGGCAGGCGTGATGTACACGAAAACACGCCCGGGATGAATGCGAGAAGAGATTTCTGTCCAGCAGTCCACGACCCTCCAGACTCGCAGTGGTTCTAAAAACTTTCCTTCGCCATGGGCCACGAGATGAACATTCTTGACTGAAGAGTACATTGCTCCGAGCCGAGATTTTGTTCTTTTTCCGTTCCCGAGGCACGGCGATGCGGGCGACAATAACACGCGCGACCAGCGCCCCCGTCGCCCCTACGCGCAACGCGCCGAACCTCTGCAAATGAGATCTGAAACAGTCGGATGTTATTACACGCGAAGAAAGCCCATAGATTAAACCACGACTGTACAGTTATATTTTTCTCCTACCTATTAAAGAAACTACACAGGGAAACTCTAAAAATGTAATTTTTTAAACCATTTTCACGAATTTTTTTTTTTAGAATAAACCTAATATTATAAAAACAAAATTGTACGTGCTTACGAAGTTGTTTTTTATTTTTATATTTTCTGGGATAAAGTCGTATTCCCAGGACATTTATTTGCTGAGATATGCGTAAACGCGCAAACAACGAATGTACAGAAAGTATGTCCGGANTTCTGTCCAGCAGTCGACGACCCTTCAGACTCGCAGTGGTTCTAAAAACTTTCCTTCGCCATGGGCCACGAGATGAACATTCTCGACTGAAGAGTACATGGCTCCGAGCCGAGATCTTGTTCTTTTTCCGTACCCGAGGCACAGCGATGCGGGCGACAATAACACGCGCGACCAGCGCCCCCGTCGCCCCCACGCACAAGGCGCTGAACCTCTGCAAATGAGATCTGAAACAGTGGGACTTTATTACACGCGATGAAAGCCCATAGATTAAACTACGACTGTACGGTTTTATTTTTCTCCTACCTGTTAAGGAAACTACACACGAAAACTATAAAAATTGTGGTTTTTTAAACCATTTCCACGATTTCTTTTCTTAGAATAAACCTAATATTATAAAAACAAAACTGTACGTGCTTACATAGTTGTTTTTTATTTTTATATTTTCTAGCATAAAGCCGTATTCCCAGGACATTTATTTGCTGAGATATGCGTAAACGCGCAAACAACGAATGTACAGAAAGTATGTCCGGANCCGTATTCCCAGGACATTTATTTGCTGAGATATGCGTAAACGCGCAAACAACGAATGTACAGAAAGTATGTCCGGACTAATAACTCGTAAGAGTTCCGCCTGCCTGGGGCTTGAACTGCGTTACAGAGTGTTTGAAATCCTGGTTTTTTGACAAAACTATTAAACGTTCCCCCGGTATGTTTACCTACGAAAAGACATCATACCCCAGACGAGGACGGAATGGTACTTTGAAGTTACCACGCATGCTGTAAATATTGTTTTAGAGCCCTCCAATATAGTTAAAAACGGCTCTTTTAGAATGGCGTATGCTAAAACATACTAGCTGTAAACGAGTTTAACTATGATAGGAGAATGTATTAAACTTTCTATAGACTTTTCATTAATTAAATTGTCGGGTCAACGCTGAAAGTCTCATAGGTACACGCAGAACTACGAGAACACTGCATGCCAGTTCAGAGCTATGCGCGTAGCGGCGATGGCGCTCTTGTAGCGCGTACCAGTGTAGCCCTTATAGCTCTCACGTTTCTCGGCCAAAAAAAAAACTTAAAAAAACTATGTAGGCAGGCGGGACCCTTAAGGCTGCCCCCTGTGTGTGGATAGTGTCTGTGTGGGCGAGGCTAAAATCGACGAGACACTACGGGCGACGCCGGGTCGGCGCATGTACAGCGATATCGCCTCTACGCGCAAAGTTGTGAACTCGCGTGCAGCGTTCTCGTCGTACCGCTGGAGCTACGGGACTCGCCGCAACCCTATCATTTTATTGGACGCGACGCTTTAGCAAAGTCCAATGGACTTCTCTGTCGTAGTTTCGCATGAATCAAGTTCCTATATTTTTTANTGGACGCGACGCTTTAGCAAAGTCCAATGGACTTCTCTGTCGTAGTTTCGCATGAATCAAGTTCCTATATTTTTTATAAAGAGCAATCTAGAAAAGCTGGTTGTCTGTCGTGTTGGAGGGCATTAAAATAATGCTTCTAATGTGTGTGATGTCTTGAAAGCATCGCGCTCGACTGGTCTGAAGTGTGTTTTATTTTCGTATATAAGNATGCTTCTAATGTGTGTGATGTCTTGAAAGCATCGCGCTCGACTGGTCTGAAGTGTGTTTTATTTTCGTATATAAGCATTCTGGGCGCAGTTCAGGCGCCAGATATAATAAGCTAGGTGTAAACCGTCTTCCTAAAACGGACCACTCTGTCGGCACCGAAACGTGGGAATAGTTGACAACACATTAAAATAAATTACTACCATAAAATAATCTCGAGGACCACGCAGAACCAAGCCACGGACCACAGTTTGAGAAACATTGCTTCAGAAGTTCGGGTAAAACCTCGCTGTCGGTTCCCACAGGTAACACTGCTTATCGGTTGTGCTCACACAGGCCTCTCTTTCGAAGGTGGGAGGGAGGGAGGATGGGATGTGTTTGGAAGCGTTATCGAAGACANTGTGCTCACACAGGCCTCTCTTTCGAAGGTGGGAGGGAGGGAGGATGGGATGTGTTTGGAAGCGTTATCGAAGACACGTCAAGCTTGAGGGGTTAGTGTTTGTTTGAGTTCCTGGCATGGCGCCCTCGTTAATCCCACTGGAAGCTCGTAAGCTCGTCGACATAGACCCGTTCCCAGCTATTTATATCATTTACAAATACGCATTCCTTCTGATCACCCACTTGTTTGTACGTGCGTTTTGAACGTACTCGATGGCATTTTCAAAGGAGAAATATACGCGCTGTGCTTGATAAGTCAACTAAAAAAAAATGTCTTACGCAGATATCTTAAAATTATGAAATGACCTTGATCACGACGAATGTGCTATACCCAAATTTTGGTGGGNGTGTCTTACGCAGATATCTTAAAATTATGAAATGACCTTGATCACGACGAATGTGCTATACCCAAATTTTGGTGGGTGGATACAGACAATTATTTGAATTTATTGGATGATAATCTGACAGGTGATAACAAGTAAAGTTCCAACAANGGTGGGTGGATACAGACAATTATTTGAATTTATTGGATGATAATCTGACAGGTGATAACAAGTAAAGTTCCAACAACGCGCGAGCATTGACGTAGACACAGAGGCGAGGGCGGTATTTTTTGGTGGCTCGACATCTGTCCTTGTTCTTCCCCAATCCACACATTTTGTTTAAATAGCTGCAAACCAACGAAACATGGGTATGAAACGGCCGAATGTACAATCCAAACAAATGCAGAGTCGCTAAAATATACCGAAGCCTGTATCTACGTTAAAAAAAAAAGTAAATACATTTAAGTACAATCAAATTACGGAAGTTTGGCATCATTTCGTGTTTCCGCGAGGAGTCTGAATTAGATAACAACAAACGACTGCAACTGTTTACCGCAGTCTTCGCCCATCTGTCAGCTTATCTGCGTTTCGAAAATGCATCTACACGTTAAGCACTCCTATAAAATAAACGGAATTGTCACAACGGACTAGATGGTATTATCCTTATGGCGCCCTTATTATTTCATTGACAAGCGGGATTATCAAAGACGGAGAAACTAACTGCTCTATCGAGGACTAGCGAGGAAGGAACTAGCTGGGTATTCGCCTGGAGTACATTCCAAAACAGAATCCTGGAAACTAGTTGTCAAAATTTCCATGACGCACTACACGAATAATTATGTACGTTTTAATTTCGTTCGAATTCAGTGCAAACGCTAAGAACCAACCAAATTTAAATGTATGAAGGGGGTGATTTATTTTAACCATAGCCAACTTCGGCGTCAAGTCTCTGTGCATTTTGTTTTTAAATGTTGGCAATTATCACCAACATACTTTGAAAACTTGAACTGGAAAACAAATGCGATTATTTTCGTTTCATGTATAGTCTGAAAATCTTAAACAACCCGNACTTTGAAAACTTGAACTGGAAAACAAATGCGATTATTTTCGTTTCATGTATAGTCTGAAAATCTTAAACAACCCGTAATTTGCAGAAATTACGGATGTCGTGCTTCAAGCTATTTCAAGAGAGTTTTTGTAACAATACAAACGTTCCATAATTAGTCACACACACGTGCTACGCTTGTAAGTGGAGAAAAAAAAANGCAATTTTGCAGAAATTACGGATGTCGTGCTTCAAGCTATTTCAAGAGTTTTTGTAACAATACAAACGTTCCATAATTAGTCACACACACGTGCTACGCTTGTAAGTGGAGAAAAAAAAAAACATTAGTGTTACACAAAGTGATTTTGTTAAACGACAAAAATAATATTATACAAGAATACAACAGTTTCTGTAAGAGACTTTTGCTCGGTTCTAAAGCACTGACACGGTAAATTATGACGAAATGATAATCTATAATCGCGGAATATACTTTCTGAAGTAACTCATTACTAAGCTACGAAGCATCTGAAGTGTCTCATATGTACAAAAAGCTCCTAACAAATACGCAAAATTTGACTGCAAACAAGTTTCCCGTATATTCACGGCTTATTTCCCCCCCCCCCCCAGAAATGTACAGTTAACATACGAAAATGCGATGCGTAATGACAGAAAACGGAGCAGAACTCTGGGTTTCGATAATCAACAATGCCACGAAGCTTGCTTACTTCGCCACTGCAACGAGAAAATGATCGTTTATGCGGTAGTTAAGATATCCACGCCCCTTTGACCTATTACTTCGAAGATCAAAAAGTATCATCAGTCAGTCACCCGTAACAGTTAGAAACACATAAAATCACTCAAACATTACTAATACTGAAAAAGTTACGCACGTCACGTTTTTAAAAATAACGTATTTAACCAAACATTACCATGTGAAGAGTCTGCGAGTGGCGAAGAGTCGCGATCTCCCAAACTTCTGATGCGTTGTTCAAATATCGCTCCAAAATAAAATATTTCAACATTTTAAATTATTTTTATGCACGATAAAACACCCGAATAACGAAAATTTTAGTTTTATTTTAATCGCTATCTCCCATTTTCCTAAACCGGAAGTATAGAAAAACCAAGTTAGCAAATCTACCGAGATGTTCTGTGAATTCACACAAACTTCTGTGAAATTTACGGAACGTCCGCTACTGAAAAAACAATGTGTCCGTAATTTTACGGGGAGTTCTGGCAAAATATTTTCCCAACACTTTTCCGTAAAAAAAGGCTTTTTTTTTTAAANGTCCGTAATTTTACGGGGAGTTCTGGCAAAATATTTTCCCAACACTTTTCCGTAAAAAAAGGCTTTTTTTTTTAAAACCAGTGTGAGGATCAACCTTGCCACGAGCTCACTAATCAGTATTCATATTATCAGTACGAACCTGAAAATTCNAAAACCAGTGTGAGGATCAACCTTGCCACGAGCTCACTAATCAGTATTCATATTATCAGTACGAACCTGAAAATTCGCGTTATTATCTGGCAGCTCGGTAACGTTCACCGTCCTATGTATACTGGAGCTGGTACAGTTTGTTTATTGCCTCCTGCAAGCAACGGCAAGAATCATCTTTCCATCATAACTTAGTTGGAAGTGATTGGGCCAGCCTACCGTTAGTTGTTTCCTATTGGCGCAAAGCATTCCGGGGCCTGTCCAGCAAACTGCAGTAAAGCCATAAAGGCAATACAAATACCGAGGTGTTTGAAGTCTACCCTGTCCTCAAATAATAACGCCAGTTTTGCAAGTCCCTAGTCATCAAGTGACACTATAAACTTGTTAGAGATATAATAACGTTGCTATCACGCTAGGTCTCACACTTGCTGCCTTTAAAAACATAAGATAACAGTTTGAATGCATATTTACTACAAAAATTAAAAGTTTAATCTTTTAATAAATGTTACGTTCATATGACTAATTCTCATAGTTACGTTGAGTTAAACGTAATTACTTACGGCCATATTGTTTTTTTTTTTAAATTCCAAAAGTGCCCTATTAAATTGTAAATAGGCAATAGAAAGTAACATTCACGAGAACATAATTAAATATTGTTCATTCAGGATGTTTCACGTTGAATTGCAGCCTCACATTTTTAACAACGTCAGTGTCAGACACCGTAGAGAGAGAATGTTTACGCCATACCTAGGGACACCCGATTCTAGCGAGAAAAAAAAATCACGATCAGTTGTATTTCACAACACTTTAGCGCAGATCCACTTTCGTGATTCAAAGGATTTACATGTAACGCGTCTTAGGTGTCAGCGAGCGAATCACAGATGTCCATATTTGAAGTTACCTAATTTTAATTGGCCAGTCAAGTAGGAAGACGTCTTCTCACCGAGACACGCCGCCAATAGGCAAAAGAGAACTCCTGGTACACCCGCAGGGTATTGAAATCTAGCATGTGCGGAAATAATCCCGCAAAATTCGAGTGTCACTGGCCATTTTGGATGCATAGAGACATGCGGCATGATACAGCAATATACTCGCGACATTGGCACTGCGTTGGAGCACGCCTTGACAGAGAAATATAAAACTGATGCGATTATTCTCGTGCCGCATATACTCTGCGACGCTTGAAACTAACCGCCGGGGCTGAGGAACTTCCAGGAATTACGGATGTCATGTCACAAATTATTTACAGAGTTTCTGTAACAATACAAAAGTTCCATCTGCATGCGATCGGTAGCTACGGGACATACACGCACACAAAAATACAATCACGCGCTAAAGCATGCACAATACATACACGAACCGCTCGGTTATATAGACTTGTGTGTATGCGCGTGTACACATGTCTGCTTAATTGTTTTGTTATTCATCCAGACACGCGGTTCCTTCGAAATATAAAGGTTCGATGAACACATTTCTTAAGAAATGTAACAGTTATAACAGTTNTCCAGACACGCGGTTCCTTCGAAATATAAAGGTTCGATGAACACATTTCTTAAGAAATGTAACAGTTATAACAGTTGGCACTTGTTTTTTTGACCACGTTGTTTTTCTCGTGAATGGTAAGACCTTCACAAAATATGTACAGGTACAGATACATATATTGCTGTCCACGGTAAAGTGAGCACTTTGGAAGCCCTAGTTACTTTTTCTTTTCGGCCATTTTTTAAAATCGTTTAACCAAATTTTAAAATATATGTTGCCATGTAAATAGCAAACATAGTGTGTATATTCCACTACAGCATCTAGTCGAGAACTTATTAATAACATATTAATATNTCCAGACACGCGGTTCCTTCGAAATATAAAGGTTCGATGAACACATTTCTTAAGAAATGTAACAGTTATAACAGTTAGCACTTGTTTTTTTGACCACGTTGTTTTTCTCGTGAATGGTAAGACCTTCACAAAATATGTACAGGTACAGATACATATATTGCTGTCCACGGTAAAGTGAGCACTTTGGAAGCCCTAGCTACTTTTTCTTTTCGGCCATTTTTTTAAATCGTTTAACCAAATTTTAAAATATATGTTGTCATGTAAATAGCAAACATAGTGTGTATATTCCACTACAGCATCTAGTCGAGAACTTATTAATAACATATAAATATNTCATGTAAATAGCAAACATAGTGTGTATATTCCACTACAGCATCTAGTCGAGAACTTATTAATAACATATAAATATGTTCTCGACTTGGTACAACAAGCAGATAACACATAATTAATATTACGCACAAAAAAATTAAACAACTCGTAAAATGTAAATTTTCTATAATCGTACATTGTCAGTTGTTACTGTGAATCCGGAATTATGACGCAAAAACGAGGAATTTCTGCAACAGGGGTGAGGCCGAGCCTTAACAGCGAGGTCCATATCGCCGGCGAGGGTGATGTGAGAAGATAAAGCGTCGGCGGAATGAAGGGGGCGAGGGAAACGGGATATCCCCCAGAACACCCGTCGGCCAACGGCAACGTCCGCAAAGTTTCCACATGCGAAAAATCGGGTGGCCCTACTGGGAATCGAACCAGGTTCGCCTTGATGGGAGGCGAGTGATCAGACCACTGATCACCGCAGCCCCAACAGGAGCTATCATAAAAAATACCGTAACATTAGTTTTCAACCGAGCATTTAATATTTGGTTAATCGCAGAAAACAATTTTATGAAATGCAGTATTAGACGATGGGATCTGAAAGAAACTACCCGGACGCAAATAACGCAGTGGACAAGTTGCTCGCTCCGCCATTTCTGACGTTATAGCTCCCTCCGCCCACAGCTGCCACGCCCAGTTGTGTCTGGGACGCGAGCTCGAAGTGCAGTTAGGACGGTGAAGAACTCTGTTGAATATTTTAACGAAGTACGGCATCTAACAAATATGGTGCATTGCTGTATAGTGCCACAATGTAAACACAAGGCTACGATGAAAGAGATATCTTCTTATTCCATTCCGAAGAACGTAAGTACCCGTAAACAATGGCCGCATAAAATACACCGTGATGATAGGCGCAGCAAGAAAATCAGCGACACGATGCGTGTTTGCTCGTCACATTTTACAGAAAACAGTTTCATGTATAGGCATTAAGGGCGAAAATTTTTAAAACCTAATGCAATCGCAAGTGTTTTTTTTTTTCAATAACAAATCCCCGAGACGTAAAATAAGTTACAAGAGCCAAGTTGATCGCACTGCATTCTCAAGTTTACAGGCAACATAATAACATGCANCCTCCGCCCACAGCTGCCACGCCCAGTTGTGTCTGGGACGCGAGCTCGAAGTGCAGTTAGGACGGTGAAGAACTCTGTTGAATATTTTTACGAAGTACGGCATCTAACAAATATGGTGCATTGCTGTATAGTGCCACAATGTAAACACAAGGCTACGATGAAAGAGATATCTTCTTATTCCATTCCGAAGAACGTAAGTACCCGTAAACAATGNCCACAATGTAAACACAAGGCTACGATGAAAGAGATATCTTCTTATTCCATTCCGAAGAACGTAAGTACCCGTAAACAATGGCCGCATAAAATACACCGTGATGATAGGCGCAGCAAGAAAATCAGCGACACGATGCGTGTTTGCTCGTCACATTTGACAGAAAACAGTTTCATGTATAGGCATTAAGGGCGAAAAATTTTAAAACCTAATGCAATCGCAAGAGTTTTTTTTTTTTCAATAACAAATCCCCGAGACGTAAAATAAGTTACAAGAGCCAAGTTGATCGCACTGCATTCTCAAGTTTACAGGCAACATAATAACATGCACTGTTAAATATTTAATTATACTAAGCAACTATTTGTATCATAACTTTTCTTGACATACCTGTTTCATTAATGCATAGGCCTATGTTGAATGCCTCAGTGGGGGCCTATGTTGAATGCCNAACTATTTGTATCATAACTTTTCTTGACATACCTGTTTCATTAATGCATAGGCCTATGTTGAATGCCTCAGTGGGGGAGAAATTTTTTTTGTTGGCTATTGAGCTGATACACACTAAACGTAAAATGGCCTTACTAGTAAAAATTACGTTTTGCACAAAAGTAGTTTTTTTTATCAAATCAAGTTTTTAATTACTGAAAAGTACTTTTATGCGCAATTAACCCCTAACCCCTCCCCCTCACCGTTCCACAAAAACCTCGCCTGTGTACGTAATTATAGGCATAACGTAATTTTTCAAGTTACACACAACAGCACGTATTTAAAAGGAAAATCAATATTTGTAATCGGTTTTAATATCTACTGAAAGTGACAATTCCTTTAACTCCAGTGGGAGTAATAGTTTAACAGTCACTACATTTTAATATTTTACTGTAAGAGTAAACATTAGTTTTTCCCTGTATACTGATGACAGTTAGTTTTGCGAAATATGGAAACCATTAGATTAATTCTTCCTTCCTTTGGTAAAGTCAAACATTATGCAACTAAAGCAAGCAGAGATTATGAGCATGCTATTTGGCATTCAAATTTGATCGATATCACGTGGCCTTGACATGAAAACATTTTACAAAGGAGAACAAATAAACCTAAGTGATACTGTTTACTGAAATTGATCTCACAACCATACAGCTAGGTTCACGCCATTAAGTTCCTAATCAGAGCTGTTAAAATGGATGCCAGCAGTTACATTTATTTCATACATTTTTCAGGAGACAGCAGCAACACATCAAGAAAGTGCTGAAAGCTCTCAACCTTCTCTGGAACTACCACAACAAAGCACATCTGGCCTTGAATATCTACTAGCTGCATGCGAGTTAAAAAGAACAACAGACGAGACTGAAGANCACAACAAAGCACATCTGGCCTTGAATATCTACTAGCTGCATGCGAGTTAAAAAGAACAACAGACGAGACTGAAGAGCTTCAAATACGAGTGCCAAATTTAGAAAGAGAAAAACTTGTATTGGAATCAACTCTAGAACTCAAGCTAAAATAAATCGAACAACTTCATAAAACTAATTCAGTTCTCACTGATGCTGTAAGCACTTCAGAAATTAACTCTGTTACCCAAATTTTTTTCTGTAANCACAACAAAGCACATCTGGCCTTGAATATCTACTAGCTGCATGCGAGTTAAAAAGAACAACAGACGAGACTGAAGATCTTCAAATACGAGTGCAAAATTTAGAAAGAGAAAAACTGGTATCGGAATCAACTCTAGAACTCAAGCTAAAATAAATCGAACAACTTCTTAAAACTAATTCAGTTCTCACTGATGCTGTAAGCACTTCAGAAATTAACTCTGTTACCCAAATTTTTTTCTGTAANTTAAAACTAATTCAGTTCTCACTGATGCTGTAAGCACTTCAGAAATTAACTCTGTTACCCAAATTTTTTTCTGTAACTCAATGTAAACATAATGCAAAAGTGCTGAGTTACTCTACAGGTTTTAGGAGTGTTCATGTTTTTAATGCGTTTTTTGAATTTGTAATCACAAATGGAATTATTCCTGTTACTTCAAAAACAACAGGCATGTTACAGTCCAAACTGGTTGAAGATGAAGTTTTTATGGTTCTGTGTAAGCTGAGGCAAGGTTTGAATTTCTTTGACTTGTCAGTGAGGTTTCAAGTATCACAAACCACAGTTGGAACTGAATTTAAAGAATGGAATTTACAGAATGGATCAACTATTTATATTATAGGCTTAGATCAATTGATATTTGGGACCAAAGAAATATAATCCTGAAAAATGCACATGTATCATTCACAAATTTGTTCCCTAATAATCTGAAATGAAAACAGAAATTCCACCCTTACTGGTTATACAGGAACACTCATATTCCAACTATAAATCTGCAAATACAGTAAAAGGATTAGTAGGATGTGACCCCAATGGTTGAGTAACTTTTGTATCACAGTTATACACAGGTGGTATATCTGACAGACAAATTACTCAGTCAAGTGGCCTCTGTGAAATTGTAAAACAAAAAATTGCAGTTGGTAAAGTCAGTAAGGGCGATGAGATACTGGTTGATAAAGGTTTCAACAACAAGAATCAGATTGAATCACTTTGTTTGAAAAAATTAACATACCCCCTCCCTTCTTCATCACAGTGTCAGTTCTCAGAAAAACTGACACTGTGATGCTACAAGCTTCCTGAAGCGTAAGATTTATTATAGATTTTGGACATTTAACCTCTAACACNAAACTGACACTGTGATGCTACAAGCTTCCTGAAGCGTAAGATTTATTATAGATTTTGGACATTTAACCTCTAACACGCCATACATTGGGTGTTCTGTGGGGTCAACTACCTTGCCATCGGGTGAACAACCTAAAACTGGCAATCCTGGATTAATAACAAGTCCACATAAAAAAAAAACCAGAAACATGTGTGTCATTTAAGTTTGAGTATTGCATTCTAGCCTTTGCTTCTTGCTTCTAACCACAAGCCACTGCACTCACATTTGATAAATTTTTTTGTATCATTCAAATTTGCTAAAAATGTATTGGTTTTAAATTATTTTCTGAGGTAAACCTCACCAAATCTAGAAGCAGTTACCCTCAATCTCCTCTGAGAATGCCATTCCTGCGAACTTGACTGACTTAAGTTAATTTTGCTTTATCGGCAGCTTTTTTTCTTGTTACACCTCATTTTCAGTGACAAACTATGTCACAGAGTTCTATGCCACATTTGATCTTCTTCACAGGGATATCAGGGTTTTTTATTTAACGTTTTTAATACTACAATTTTTTCATAAATTTATGTATTTTTTTACTACCTGAGAAGCAACACAATTGTTTGAGGGAACATGGCCTAATGGTGTTACACATACTTGCATTCTTATAGTCTTCTAATAGGTATGAAAATGGGAAGTACGTATTAGTTTCCTTCAGTTTGGCATGCATTTCACCTACTTTCGATTTTGGTATGTAGTGTGGTTTCATTCTGGTTATAGAGCAAGTAAATAGTTTCCTCTTCGGTTTGGCAAATATACATTCCATGATGGGCTCTGGGTTTATTTTGTCTCCTCGTGGTTTGCGCCACTGTTGTTCGACACTTGTGCAAGTCAGATATACTGGTAACTATCTCATCCCACTCCGGCGACGGTGATTTATGAGATAAAATAGACCCATGAGATGAATAAATTTTCCAAATCTGTGAATAAATAAATTTCCACCAATAAAATCACTTGTAATTGGTTAATATTATTTGGTTATTAAATTATTTAAAAACAAACACAGAACTCATAGGCTTATGTTATNTCACTTGTAATTGGTTAATATTATTTGGTTATTAAATTATTTAAAAACAAACACAGAACTCATAGGCTTATGTTATTAAAGATCAAAAAGTAGTTTTTATAATAAAAAATAAAGATTCAGCTACACTATAGTTTTACATAGTGTTGCCTCTAACCTGACAGTATTACACCCTATTTTATCGTGCAACGCAAAAATATTTAGCGCATTGAATGTGAAGCTGAGCAATTTTAATGATGCCCAAAACAAACATAATTTTAATATATTATTNAAATATTTAGCGCATTGAATGTGAAGCTGAGCAATTTTAATGATGCCCAAAACAAACATAATTTTAATATATTATTACTCTCAAATGAAATTAAATCAATGTTGTTTGTTATTGCGAATGAAATATTAAAAACAATCTTAGAGACGCATACTGTATACAGAAGCCCTACAAGTAAACAAAAACATGGAACACCTATACAATGTTATATATATATATATAATATATATATATATATGCAAGTGCTGTATGAATCCGTTGCTTATAAAGTTATGGCCGAGGTTTCAACTTTAAAGTAAACAGTCCGGAGACCTTAGTTTTTTCTTTGACGTGGATAACACGAAGGTTCCAATACGGTACCGCCGTCTTCTGTTTCAGCTGCCCACAAATCTTTATGAGGAAACAGGAAACAAACTGTTTAATCTCTCACTTCCTTCGCTGCCCCCTTATTTTAGTAACAGGACATGTGGAACNAGGAAACAGGAAACAAACTGTTTAATCTCTCACTTCCTTCGCTGCCCCCTTATTTTAGTAACAGGACATGTGGAACACTTCCTTCGCTGCCCCCTTATTTTAGTAACAGGACATGTGGAACTCATAATATTTAACAACGATTTGGACCAGGTGTAGCCCCGAAGCCATATGTTTTCAGCCATTGTTTACGAAAATGTCGCATAAAACCGCGGCGAATTCTAGTGGCAAACCCTGGAAGCTATTAAGCCACGCCTCCCGCAAATAGTCCATTGCATCAAGAACACCAGTCAAAATTTTGCTCCTAAGCACCTTATTTACAACAGCAGCTTTTTCAATGTAACAGTCCACTGAATAACTGAAAATATGACGCGGTGAGGGATTTTAACGAACCGGAAAGGCATAAAAATACTGGGGGCAAAATGCAGCTTATCAGCTCTCGACAATGGGAATGGTTGGGGGGAAACGACGCATCATTCTGGATGCGACACCGAACACTAACAAGGAACCCACGACCCGTGAGGATAAAGATAAGGGTTACACATACACATGTTCTCTCTCTCTCTCTTTCTCTCTCTCTCTCCATTTCCTCGTTTCCCCTTTTATCCTTTGCTGTTATCCATTGCCTTTTACAACAAACATTGGAAACGGCAAAATTGCCACCAATCATCATCACCCGACTGTGCAAACTGCGAAATATTTTTTGCGTACCTAGCTCTGACCAAAAATAAAATTACAGTCCTGCTCTCCATTATTCGTCAGAATATTTCGCTCTTAAATGATGTTCGCTACATACGTCACAAAAAAAAATTTTTTTTTGCGGATTAAATGCAAATAACGTTGTTTTTCTTTTTTTTAAGTTGTCTACTGTGAGTACGGATAATGCAGTGCCCAAATTTGCAACTCTGCTCTCCACTAGAGATTTGGGAAGTAATCAAACACCTCAGCTTAAAATAAAATATTTCTCTTGGAAAAAAAAAAAAACTAGTCCACTCAAAATCTTCCTCTATTCTAGTACTGCATTTATGCCACATAAAACACATAGTTCCTGTATAACGAAGGGTTAAAAATAACTTTTTGCAGTACTGTCGGTTTATTAATGGTAGGCATTGAAATAATCTTACATATCAGTGGATAATTTATTGTGTAATTATGCTGTATAAATCAAAGCTAGCATTATTATCCTCTGTAAATAAGGAAAACAAGTAATTTAATAGGAATGTCTCAGATCTTTTATACAGACCATATGCAAATTCCTCAACATCCAATACTCCACCCAGTCTTGTTATATCAATAGCAACAAAATTTGAAGTTGTAATGAGATGTTTAAAGAGATTTCCATTAACTTACAGACCTACTGACAGAAATTAAAAATCGTATAGCTTGTGTACTGTAAATAATATTGAGTTTGCAGTGTCATCAGATTTTAAGCAGTTGATTGATATTTCAGAAGTAATTTTTCCCACAAAAAGCTAAACTGCAACCATTTTTAGTTCAGGATATTTGTAAACTGTTACTGTGTGTGATTTTTACCTCCGCTATGCATTTAAAATTAATTACCTACTAATTTATTGAAATTAATATTCATTAAAACAGTTGGGTATATTTTTAATATTATTCTTTAAGAAACACTGGCTCATCAATTATAATACTGTTATAATTTCCATGAAAGTAAACTGTCAGTTTTTTTTTTGCTGGTATGTTATTCATTATTATAGCCTATCAATAAATTCTCTTGAAAGTGACAAACTTGTATAACAAAATCTGAACAGGCTAACACTTAGGTGATGAGTACGGTATTAGTGTTGTAAGTCATGTATGTTACCTGTGTTGGTTATACATATCACATTTTTTAATTAGGGATTACATAGCAGAGAAATATGTTTGTAAATCCTCATACTTCTTCCTTTACTAATAATTTTTTTCTTCACATTTTTTTTTAAATGGCGGCCTATGCTAGGCCACTAATTAAACTTTAAATATTTTTTCCACTTTAGTGTAGTCTAAATAAATACAAATAAATACTCATCAGTTGTTAGTAACCTAAAAATGAGACATTTTGATCTCTGCACTAGGGAATATAGTAAAATCTGTTTCAAGCACATTTGGGTCACATGTAGCGATTAAAATTTTGCAAATGTGTGTAGTTTTATAGTAGTGAACATTACTGTGTAATACTAGAATCTATTGTTGCTGGACAGGTCACTAGGTAATAAAGAACATAATTGGAGAACTAATTGTGTATGCATTGCACATTGTTGGGGATATTATTTAATATATAAATTTGGTGAACAAGCGTGATTTCATAAAAAAAAAAAACTGTCAGGCAGCCATATGTAATATAATGTTTTATTCCAGACTAAAAGGCTACCTTGTCTTCTGGTGTGTAAGTTTAACTTGAAGGACTCCACAGTAATGAGTATAAACAAATCAGTAACTTGCTCTTAAAATAATCTGCAACTTTATCAAATTTTACTACAAAATGGCAGACAATTTATTTTGTAAGTCCGACAATCTGGAAATAAATAAAAGTAGTAATGATTAACAATTCTGCTCATTTGTGTTTCACATCGGATGCAGAATGTTTGTGATTAATTATATTTGTGAATACCCCAAAATGGGCAATAATTGACATAAGAGGTTTTATATATATTCACTGATGATATGTTGCAATGATCCTCGTTAAATTTAATGAAATGGTGTTTCGAAATAGGTTTATGACAATGTCTGATGAAATAATATAGTAAAAGGTTAATGAATGCAAGCATGTTGTGGTGTCAGCATTTGTTATAGCATAATGAGAGCAGAAAACAAGTAGCTATACTAAAGACAATGATCAACACAACCTAAACTTAGGTAAGTGGCTCATTTGCAGGAGTTGGGTATAAAAAATCTACGCAACTGTGTAGATATCTTGAATAAAATGATGTTAGCTTAATGTAATTATAATGTTAGGAATAGTAAACTTCAACTTATGTGGCTTTTCTTGGGTCAAAAAGGGTCAAACTTTTTTGGGCTACAGTTGAATTTCACGGTACAGCTTAACACACATGACAGGTGTTTGAACAGCAGTTATGTACCATATATGTACACACGCCTTACACGGCGTGTGTACATATATGGCGTTCATGAGTGTTATAAGAATGAAGATCAGTAGCAACAATATGTTTGTTTAATAATCTTTAATATATTATTGTATAGGCCTAAGTCTTTACAAATGTGAAATTTGCTACAAAGTCGCAAAGAGTAANTCTTTACAAATGTGAAATTTGCTACAAAGTCGCAAAGAGTAAGCTATCGTAGGCAGCAATATGTTGAATTATGCAGCTCATAACAGATGACTTTAACTAAGTAGGTCTAAGGTCTTGTATGTTTTCCACATGCATGTTAGCCAGATTCTGCGTCANCTTTTTTTTAAGTTGTCTACTGTGAGTACGGATAATGCAGTGCCCAAATTTGCAACTCTGCTCTTCACTAGAGATTTGGGAAGTAATCAAACACCTCAGCTTAAAATAAAATAATTCTCTTGAAAAAAAAAAAAAAAAAAACAAGTCCACTCAAAATCTTCCTCTATTCTAGTACTGCATTTATGCCACATAAAAGACATAGTTCCTTTATAACGAAGGGTTAAAAATAACTTTTTGCAGTACTGTCGGTTTATTAATGGTAGGCATTGAAATAATCTTACATATCAGTGGATAATTTATTGTGTAATTATGCTGCATAAATCAAAGCTAGCATTATTATCCTCTGTAAATAAGGAAAACAAGTAATTTAATAGGAATGTCTCAGATCTTTTATACAGACCATATGCAAATTCCTCAACATCCAATACTCGTCCCAGTCTTGTTATATCAATAGCAACAAAATTTGAAGTTGTAATGCGATGTTTAAAGAGATTTCCATTAACTTACAGACCTACTGACAGAAATTAAAAATCGTATAGCTTGTGTACTGTAANCGATGTTTAAAGAGATTTCCATTAACTTACAGACCTACTGACAGAAATTAAAAATCGTATAGCTTGTGTACTGTAAATAATATTGAGTTTGCAGTGTCATCAGATTTTAAGCAGTTGATTGATATTTCAGAAGTAATTTTTCCCACAAAAAGCTAAACTGCNAGTTTGCAGTGTCATCAGATTTTAAGCAGTTGATTGATATTTCAGAAGTAATTTTTCCCACAAAAAGCTAAACTGCTACCATTTTTAGTTCAGGATATTTGTAAACTGTTACTGTGTGTGATTTTTACCTCCGCTATGCATTTAAGATGAATTACCTACTAATTTATTGAAATTAATATTCATTAAAACAGTTGGGTATATTTTTAATATTATTCTTTAAGAAACACTGGCTCATCAATTATAATACTGTTATAATTTCCATGAAAGTAAACTGTCAGTTTTTTTTTGCTGGTATGTTATTCATTATTATAGCCTATCAATAAATTCTCTTGAAAGTGACAAACTTGTATAACAAAATCTGAACAGACTAACACTTAGGTGATGAGTACGGTATTAGTGTTGTAAGTCATGTATGTTACCTGTGTTGGTTATACATATCACATTTTTTAATTAGGGATTACATAGCAGAAAAATATGTTTGTAAATCCTTATACTTCTTCCTTTACTAATAATTTTTTTCTTCACATTTTTTTTTTAAATGGCGGCCTATGCTAGGCCACTAATTAAACTTTAAATATTTTTTCCACTTTAGTGTAGTCTAAATAAATACAAATAAATACTCATCAGTTGTTAGTAACCTAAAAATGAGACATTTTGATATCTGCACTAGGGAATATAGTAAAATCTGTTTCAAGCACATTTGGGTCACATGTAGCGATTAAAATTTTGCAAATGTGTGTAGTTTTATAGTAGTGAACATTACTGTGTAATACTAGAATCTATTGTTGCTGGACAGGTCACTAGGTAATAAAGAACATAATTGGAGAACTAATTGTGTATGCATTGCACATTGTTGGGGATATTATTTAATATATAAATTTGGTGAACAAGCGTGATTTAATAAAAAAAAAAACTGTCAGGCAGCCATATGTAATATAATGTTTTATTCCAGACTAAAATGCTACCTTGTCTTCTGGTATGTAAGTTTAACTTGAAGGACTCCACAGTAATGAGTATAAACAAATCAGTAACTTGCTCTTAAAATAATCTGCAACTTTATCAAATTTTACTACAAAATGGCAGACAATTTATTTTGTAAGTCCGACAATCTGGAAATAAATAAAAGTAGTAATGATTAACAATTCTGCTCATTTGTGTTTCACATCAGATGCAGAATGTTTGTGATTAATTATATTTGTGAATACCCCAAAATGGGCAAAAATTGACATAAGAGGTTTTATATATATTCACTGATGATATGTTGCAATGATCCTCGTTAAATTTAATGAAATGGTGTTTCGAAATAGGTTTATGATAATGTCTGATGAAATAATATAGTAAAAGGTTAATGAATGCAAGCATGTTGTGGTGTCAGCTTTTGTTATAGCATAATGAGAGCAGAAAACAAGTAGCTATACTAAAGACAATGATCAACACAACCTAAACTTAGGTAAGTGGCTCATTTGCAGGAGTTGGGTATAAAAAATCTACGCAACTGTGTAGATATCTTGAATAAAATGATGTTAGCTTAATGTAATTATAATGTTAGGAATAGTAAACTTCAACTTATGTGGCTTTTCTTGGGTCAAAAAGGGTCAAACTTTTTTGGGCTACAGTTGAATTTCACGGTACAGCTTAACACACATGACAGGTGTTTGAACAGCAGTTATGTACCATATATGTACACACGCCTTACACGGTGTGTGTACATATATGGCGTTCATGAGTGTTATAAGAATGAAGATCAGTAGCAACAATATGTTTGTTTAATAATCTTTAATATATTATTGTATAGGCCTAAGTGTTTACAAATGTGAAATTTGCTACAAAGTCGCAAAGAGTAAGCTATCGTAGGCAGCAATATGTTGAATTATGCAGCTCGTAACAGATGACTTTAACTAAGTAGGTCTAAGGTCTTGTATGTTTTCCACATGCATGTTAGCCAGATTCTGCGTCANGTAACAGATGACTTTAACTAAGTAGGTCTAAGGTCTTGTATGTTTTCCACATGCATGTTAGCCAGATTCTGCGTCATAAAAATGTGAAACCTGGAGAAGAGTTCGGAAGGGGAGAAGTGGGAACAGGAAGTTTGTTCAGTATTTTGCAGTATTTTTTTTTAAATTACTGTAACTTGAAAATGTTTTCTTGCTCATGTTAGTGGCACTCGAAAGTTCTGTAACTGCTTAATGATAATAGCAATGCATATATTTCTAGAAATATTTTTTGATGCTTACCAGAAATGTTTGGTGTGTGTGTTTACATCACATTTAAACTAATTATTCTGCTTTTTTCTACAAATATTGTAAGCAGGCATGGCTACCAATCTCAATATGCCTTCTCCACTGACAGATACTTTTGATGCGTTGCTGCCAGCGCAAACGTAGGAAACGCAAAGAGACGCAGGTCTAACAAACACCAGTCAATGGAACTTCTGAAAACAACATAAAGCAATAATGTTTTATGAATTACAGTTGTACGATAATCTCATTATGAAATGCCTACTCAATTGTACTGTACGATACAACCTATTTTTTGTTTTTAGCTAAAACGGGACGCTACCATTTACTGTACCACACTAATATATTTCCATATATTGGCAATACCAAGTAGTGAAGTTGAGCAGATGAGTTCAATTGTACGTTACGATACTGTACCTGGTATTAGACAATAGAATTGAACCCATCTGCCCAAATACATTACTCGGTACCACAACAACAAAGATTCGTAACGACAGAAACCTAAACTAATATTATCTACACACAACAACGTTCATAACATCCTCCAAAATCTTATATGATAGTATCCTCTGCTATCCAATTAATAAATAAAGTAACGATGCTACATATTAAACCATTCAAAATATTATACGATACCATCCACTGCTGTAAGAAAATTNAATAAATAAAGTAACGATGCTACATATTAAACCATTCAAAATATTATACGATACCATCCACTGCTGTAAGAAAATTAAAAAATATTTAAATATTTGTTGCCACTACTGAACCATAATCTAACGTTACTCGCCTGCAATGCGGTTTATCATACNTAAAAATATTTAAATATTTGTTGCCACTACTGAATCATAATCTAACGTTACTCGCCTGCAATGCGGTTTATCATACTCTTCAGATTATTAGTATATGTAAGATATTTTTACATGGAACGCCTGAGGGGCGTATCTGAGTTCGTGAGGGATGGCGTTCTTAATAAAAATAAAAGAACATAATTTGATTTATAATATATTCACACAGCTATTACTTACAACATTCAATTATCTATCGCCACTTTTTCTCTTTTTATTTCCAAGTGAGTGCAATATTAAATGTCTAATTCAACTCTAATTAACGTCCTTCTTTATGTATCTGTTTAGTTATTGTCAATTAACTCATACTCATCATTAACACGTGTTCAGTCTATCTGTTGCCACAATTTTTAATGTCTTTAACTCACGCATATAGTCCAACAGTCCAGCCTGCCAGCCGCAATCTTCACTGCTTGATACTCGCAGTAGCAGATTTCCCCTCCGCTGGTCACTTCTCTCGCTACTCGTCGTCTATCGCTCGGAACTCAGCCACTCATTGACTCATCAACTACTCGGCTCGGAGGCCTGTCACGTTTTTATAGCGTTCGCCCTGACCATCTGGAATGTTTATTGCACCCCGCGTCACACTGAGAGAATGAGGTNTGTCACGTTTTTATAGCGTTCGCCCTGACCATCTGGAATGTTTATTGCACCCCGCGTCACACTGAGAGAATGAGGTTAGTAATCCAAATCATCCTTCAGATAAACGCAGAAATCAATACAACCAGGGTCAGCAGCGTGCGCCACAAAAAGAANTAGTAATCCAAATCATCCTTCAGATAAACGCAGAAATCAATACAACCAGGGTCAGCAGCGTGCGCCACAAAAAGAATTATCGTGTCATCTCGCTTTCTGTCCCAGATACGCAGCCACCGGCCTATCGGTTGCTTGTCCATTTAAAACAATCCTTTGACTTACTACTGCCTCTATCATATAACTGCTGTCCTTCACTTCCACTCGTTCGCGCAGGATGCGAATCAGCGAGCGCGTTACAATATTATCCACTGCTAGAGATTATTAACAAAACGGCAAATATTTATTGCCACTACAGAACCCTAACCTAATATTACCTGCCTACAACACAGGTTATTATACCCTTCATATTATCATTCGATAGATATCATGCTCTGCTATGTGATCATTGAAAAAACTGTAAATATTTGTTACCTCGAATGATTGCTAACTTAACATTACCTGCCTATAACACTTTATTATACACTTAAGACTATTATGCNATTTGTTACCTCGAATGATTGCTAACTTAACATTACCTGCCTATAACACTTTATTATACACTTAAGACTATTATGCGGTAGATACCATCCACTGCCATACGATTATTAAAAAAACTGTAAATACATGTTGCCACTTCAAAATCCTAACTTAATTTTTTAGATTTTTAATTGCAGACTGTATAATCACGCCTTTTTATTTTATTTTATGTAAGGTATTATTAAACTTAGAAAATAAGTGTTTTATGAACTTTCCTTTCAGGTTGATCCATGTAATTATCATATGTCAGCTTTAATGACAACACAGATGGAAAGAAATACATATACTGTAATTAGCTGAATATAAAGCAAGGTTTTATCCCCCAAGTGATAGTGTAAAATTGTGTATTTCCCTTTTTTTTTTAGTTATTCACTGTAATGTATTATTTTCGAGGTTATTTTCTTCTCATTTATTAGGAGTGTAAAATACTTTAAATTTCCTGTAACTAAAACCTGAAGGCTGGCGAATTGGGCACAACTACAACGTTTGCATGAATATTCGTTAATGTTATCTGAGTTTGTTTTGACGTTTTATTTTTGCACAACAGCTAACTAGGCTGGCTTCGTAAAAACTGAGAGAGTGTAAAGTGGTTAAGTTAGTAACTTAGTTACTCAGAGGCAAATTGTGAGTGGCATATATATATATATTGCTTCTTGCAATACGTTGCAATACGTGAGATGCCGCATGTAGATCCACATGATGCTCCAGGCAGAGCTTGCGTCAAGGTGAAACATTATTGTAAATAAACCAACACACTGCAGCACTGCTTGTGCTTTTTTCTGTGCAATGTACACCGAAGAGCCAAAAAAAACTGGCATAGGCGTGCGTGTGCAAATAACAGAGGTTAGGAGCCAATCACAGTAACGCGATGCGATAACATTAGGATGTTCGCGTACGATCATTTCACGAGTGTACCGTGAATATCGGGAATCCGGCAAAACATCACATCNATATTAGGCAGGTGTACCAGTTTTTTTGGCTCTTCAGTGTATGTAGATGTATAACCTCTCCATAGCTGGCATATCGTAAACAGTAACTGTCTTTACGTACATATATTAAATTTGATCACCACTTACTGCTGTTTTAATATAATGCCAGGAAAAGGAATACAACCAGTTCAGAGATTCTTTACAAATGCAGTGCGATTTTTAATAGTTATGTCATTGTTGACGTCCATCTGAGTTGTTTGATTATCTCAGGATATACACACTAGTTTCAGATGGGAAAGTGTTTTATGGGAGAACTAGCTGGTCGCTGTATTTCTAAAGAACTGAAATAGGCTAAAAAGCAGTAATTCAATATGGCGTGTGAGGCGACGTTATCTGGAGGGCGCTTGTAACAACTACGTCGAGCAACGACGAGTTACACGGGATAAGGGGGGGGGGNAATAGGGCGCCACGAGGAAACTAACATTCTTGTGTCGAGGAAGCTGTACAGTAGCCTCCATTTAAACAGCCAGGACTTCTGTTTTTAATGTGTGAGCTCTAGCTTCAGCAGCATACAGGTTTCCATTGAGTAAAGTTCATATGCAATAGTTATAATCACATGCAAGGATTTATTTACAAAAATAATGCCTCCTTGTCACTTGAAAAGTGTGGGGCCTACATCTTACTTTGACTACATTTATAGTTTTATGTACCAACTTGTGATTCATTAACGCACGTGTCATTATTGGAAACTATGTGGATGGTACCAGCATGTTTTACACAAGTTACATCATGTATTGNTCATTAACGCACGTGTCATTATTGGAAACTATGTGGATGGTACCAGCATGTTTTACACAAGTTACATCATGTATTGCAAAATAATCGGAAGCAGATTTTAATGATTAATTTTATGATAATCGGGCATTGAGAATCAAAGTATTTTTCAAGGAATAGATAATCGGGTATCGGAATCAAAAATTACAGAATCGTTCCATCCCTAATCATTTTTTATGTATATTTTTAAGCTGTGAGGTAATTAGTTAACTTAGATTTTTAAAAATTGGCGAGTTATAATCGCTCATTACTAGTCATCATTAACAACATAATGTTTTGGCAATTATTTAGTAGTGTTGGGCAGAACGAATAAGATAGACACATTGATTAGTTTGGATCAGTTCAGTGAAATGATTCGTTCAAAATNCACATTGATTAGTTTGGATCAGTTCAGTGAAATGATTCGTTCAAAATAATCGTTAATTTCGTTCTTTTCGTCCTTATGTACTGTCGTTATTTATTGAGTCTTGACTCCATTTCGGGTATTCTTTATCTCTGCTTCATCCTTTCGTCTCTTTTGGCACCTGCGTTGTCTTTATATGTTATTCTTTTAGTTATCACGACTGCTAAAGGACATTTTATATTATTTTCAGGGAAGATTTTATGAACTATGAAATTCTATACTACTACTACTCGGCATTGGCAAGTATTGAGTTTCAACACGATATGCGTGCAGGCGGTATCTTCAAAGAGAGAGAGAGGGAGAGAGAGAGAGTAGTAACACAATGCTTGTTGGAAAGGCCTTCTCCCTCTATTCCCGCCTTTTGTACAAGCTTGGATGACTCTTTATTCCAGATTCTTTTTACGAACGAATCTGATTTTCTGTTTCTTATATCCTCTCCTCCTTTAACGTTCCTTCGGCTCGAGTTCTGCTTCTGAATCAGTGACTCAAAAGAATCGATTACTTTCGTAGCGAACGAATGGAAATATTTCGTTCGTTCAATGATTAGTTCATTTCAAACGAATCGTTCATGGACGACCCATTCACCATTATTTAAGTTTTATGTTTAAATTAGGGCTGTTCTGGTGCCAACACCCAGTATTGGGCATCAGCTGATATTCAGCATTCTGTTGAGTCACATGATATCAGTGCGGATATCGGAGGTATTGATGAGGATATTGGCATAATTCCTTCTTTTAATTATAAAAAAAAAACCTGGCACTTTTATAATCACGTAAAGAAACCAGTATCTTTGTATCTGTACACAATATTCACAGAGATTAGTAAATATCACAGATGGAGCTCAACAAAGTATTTAAATCAAGGTGTATGAAGCCTAGAGGGAGGGAAGAAAAAGGAGGTTCCGCCATTCTCTAACTAAATAAAATCTTTGTCTTTTCCATGAACAAATATTGAACAGCAAATTTTTGAATTTTATTCTGCATTGAATGTTGCTTCACAGTTCATTTTGGGGCGAAATTGATTATTATTTTTCAAACTCTTTTTTAAGAAGAAGACATTGAGAAAATTTACCTTTCTGTTCCTGCTGAATGTTTATTGAGAAAATTATATTTTCAGTCAAGATTTATATTGACTGACCACATTTCTTGTAGCCAAATCATGTCAAGGAAGGGTTTTCAAATATTTTTTTTGTTAGTTTGTTACTAAACAGCACTGGCTAGTTTATTATGAACCTGAGTAAATAATAATAACACTATATGTAAATAAATATTTCAATAGTGCTTAATTTTCTTATACAATTTATTATAAAATTATGGAATGTGTTTGAGAGTTCAGGTTTATACTATTAATTTAGAATCTACGTATTTTAAAAAATGTGGACTACATTTGGTCCAACCTTTATAAACTGCTATTGTTGGTTCTAGTATCGGGAGTGGCTAGTGATATAGAGTTATTCAGAATTGAATTTCTAAAATAGTGTATTAGAGAGAAAGTGTCAGTTGGCCAAAGTGAACTTAGCCTACATTCTGTACTTTCAGCTATGCCACATTGCCTATTATATCATACTCGTGCATGGCTGATGCTGTCATGGCAGTTTGCAGTTTAGCTTATCAGCTTTTCTTGTTTTTGCAGCTTTATTGGTTACCAACTTTGTTTTGTGTGTTTGCTGCATTAATATCTGTATACTTTTCCAGGCGCATCATGAAGATCAACCCACTGACTGGTTCAAAGACAGGCAAAAATAGTATATCGAATCGCAGCAAACGTGTGGTTGACACAATAAGAGAGTCAACAGATTTCTTCGAAATGTTTGAAGACAACCGAGATGATACTTGATGCACTGGTAACTCGACGACTGATGTGCTATGCCTTTAAATTTGTTTTGTATGCACAAACTAGACGACACTCGATGTACTGACAACATGAAGATGATGTGCAACATTAAGTTTCTTTGGTTTTAACTGGGAGTATAAACAGTGGTTGTAGGATGTATATCTTGCTTTAAATGTTCAAAACATAATTAACATTTTTTTTTGTATCTGTAAGGTTTACTTAATATTAAAAATTTTTCATTAAATTGTGACCTAGTAGTTCATCATTGATTAAATTCTGTTATGTATGCAGTTGTATAGTGTTCATTTAGGATGAATTTTTGCAGGAACTGCTATAAAACTGGAATGCGTTTCTTTTTAATACTCATACATATTTTTAGTAATCATATGCAACAAAACTCTGTTCCAAGGCCTTTAAAAGGCACAACGATATATTTCAAAGATTTAAGTCTGTTCTGTTGAGACTTATCTTTAATTTCACCAATATTCCAGTACCGACAGGTAAGGCCTAGAAACATTTGCGAAGCGTAAAATAATGCGAAATATGGAGAAATTATATATATTAATGAAATTTTGCAATAACTTCCGTATTCAAAAAACGTCGATGAAATCGTTCATGTAAATGTTTTCAAAACCACAATACTGAGAGTTTTATATCATGAAAACTCTTACGAACAGTTAATTCTACGATACTTCACGTATGCGCTAGTAACATATAAATCTATGTACGTTACGTTAATCACGTTGACATAAACGAAAACAACATTCTATTTTTCACTTCAGAATAAGAATGATTCATTAATTGAACAGTGTCATGGCTGAATTTTATCGCTGTGCTTAAATTCGATATATTGACGTGAATCCTAGAACTAAACCCTCGTTCACGGGTAGAATCTTGGCTAACGTATCTATTATTTTTAAATAGACAATTCTAACCAAAAAGTTGTTGATGTTGTGGGAATAAGCGTGTACGTATAATACAGATAAATACTTTTTACGCCAATGTAATGCTTACACACTTAACATTCTTACAGTATTTGTAAACACTGACCACTTTACTCGTCATCTTTATGTCGCAAAGTTAGTTGACAATGCCAAAAATAATAACTTTTAGCACATGCCCACAATCCTCGTAATTTATCTTTTATTTTCGACGTTCTGCTTATTGTATCATTGCGCCCTCGTAAATATCAAAGAGGTAAGCTATGCAAAACCCGTATAAATGTATATGTGTATATATATATATATATATATTAAACTTTTGTGGGTCTATGTTTCCTTCAAAAAAGTAGCTATTCTTTATAATTACCGCTGAAACATAACAGAGCGCGTATTTCCAAGTTGTGGAAGATTTTAGAGATTATAATTTTCCCTGTTTTACGCTTTGTTTTGTGACGGCAGTCTAATGACAAGATGGCGTAGTTAAAACTCAACATGAACATAAACTCGCATATAAAAAAACAGCCGTGGCTTACCCGGTATTCAAACCAGAACCTAAGTTTCAAGAAGAAGTCTTGTCGGCCACGCCCACAACCGTCGCCTAATTTACATTCACTTAGGGCAAAGAAAGCTAGAGGGCACGCTAACGAACGTCGAGGGCCCATTAGCACGCATCGTAAATAAACGTATGTAATAAGGCCTGGAACAGATTCGAAACAAAATTGTTCATTAGCTCGGAGTGGAGAGCGGGGCGAGCGGCCGTACGGGCGTCTCGGGGGAAGCTTAAATCACGATCCCACGCGCGGCGGTCGGCGATCAAGAACGTCGCTTGCGCTGCGGCGCAGTGGAATGCGTGGAACCCCGCAGATGCGACGCGACAAACAGATTTCGTGCGTCGTGCGCTCGGCTCGATGGCTCGTGCACGCCGTTTCCGTCAGAGCGCATTGCTGACTTCACACCTCCCTCTCCCCCCGGCCATTATCACATTCCTTCGTGCAAAATATCACTGCGCGCACGTCACTTCGCGTTTAACACTTTCAAAACTGCCACTTGGCCTAAAATTATTTGGCCTAAATCGTTTGTCCTAAAGTTCATTGCCTAAAGTAACTTGGCTTCAGAATTTTTGTCCTGGTCACTTGTCCTTAAATTGTTTGGCCCAAAGTCACTTGGCATAAAATTATTTGGCCTGAAGTCACTTGGTATAAAGTCATTTGGTATAAAATTATTTGGCCTAAAATTATTTAGTGTACACACTAAGCCTGAATCAGTGATATCACTCAGTGAAATATAATTCAATGGATGTCAGTTGATAACCTACTGCCGAATGGCAAATCAAACAAATGAACTGGGAGCAAGTAGTGACCAATGGCAGTGGAATTCTCGACATTCAGTTATAATGAAAAATAAATCAGTACAAATTCAGCCATCATATTAATTAGTCATCTGGCACTGATTATCAGTCGCTCAATTTTCACTTGTTTTCACTTATTTGGCTAAATTCTCACTGTTTCATGTTTAGAGTGACTTGGCCTAAAAATATCTGGCCAAATTGTAGGATAGGAGGTGAGTATTGGGTCCGAGAAGTGTGT
This sequence comes from Clitarchus hookeri, assembly GCA_002778355.1. Lineage (NCBI taxonomy): Eukaryota > Metazoa > Arthropoda > Insecta > Phasmatodea > Phasmatidae > Clitarchus > Clitarchus hookeri. The sequence goes on along the minus strand of NQII01000288.1, from coordinate 957,244 downwards.
GTGTGCGCTTGTGACAGGCAAACAGAATTACGTTGAGTTGTAATATGCCGTATTTAACGCCGTGCGGTTATACCAAGATTGTTTATATTTATTACTCTACAGACAAAGGAAAACCCGACTACATTGGACTCCGAAACAATTACTTACAGGACATATTTTACAGTCGGTGACTAACTCTCCGTACTGTAGGCTTAGTTTCTGAGGTAGGTATAGGCGCTTTGCTTTCACCTTTCATTCACGAGTAAATTTACTATTTACTCTAGTTTGGTCGGGACTGTACCTGTGTTGCCAAGAAATGGCATTCTCACCAAGACGATGAAATAAAAACGGCGCATTTAATTAATTATTTTGATAGTACAAAGTACTTTTGAGTCTAAGACGAAGTCTCTGCTACACATGACTTTACAGATAAGAAAATAATTAATTTTAGGTTCCGGTTCGCTGCTGTGCGCAGTCGTAAAAAGTGTATTGATTTTATTTTACATGCTATGCTTGACTTTGATTATCGGGAAGAATGGCGAGGGGGGTGCATTTCCAGATATTTATATACAAAAGCATACCAACTGAATACACAAAAAACTCGTATGAGCCACTTTCTTTAAGAAGCATTTCCTGCGTTTCAGCAGCACAATGCAATCTGCAATAACACTTGTTAATCCAATATTTATTAATTTTTCAATATAGCAAAAGGAGTAACAGAAAGTTAAACATAACCGTTGTATTATACTGAAGAAGATACATAGGGGCTTTCCTTACATCACTGCAACCAACAAAATACCAGGTAACACACGTTCCTAGTAGAATCTAACGACATTTAATCATAATATAGAATAACATTTAACTTAGTTTCTGCAAGGGGTAAAAAAGAATGTACGAAAATACAACGTGTTGTCACAGAGCTGGCTGCAAAGGAATTTGCGTAATTTTAACTAAAAACACTTTACGTTCGCGAAAAGTATGTACATCTAACTCCATTTATTCATACCTAAAAATTATGCCAGTAGTAGCTTTGTTTGAGAACGTCTAATTTACAACATAGTATACAAAACCTTCCCCTACGAACCGAGCACAACGAAGCATAAATAACACTGAAAACCATGAATATGTGACAGGTGAAGAAATAAACCGAAGAACTGACGGAAACATTAAGAATATGTCCGTGCCCAATGGAACACGCCTACCATACGCCGAGCTGGGTTATACCAGGTCAAATTAGGGGAGAAAAAATTACCTGATGCTGGGAGACGTCCATTATAACTTATCACGAACTCATTATGAATACTTTTGAAATATTTATAACTAACGATTTAGGTATTTTCTGTGCTTGTTATGAATGATTGAAGGGATTTGGGCGGCTCTTAACATTGAGGTCTTGAGAGCTGATGAGAGTGAAGTGAGGTGAGTATGGAGCAGCGCCGGAATGAAAGGGTGGGGGAAACGGGAGATTCCCGAGAAAACCCGCCAGGCACGGTTCCCACTTGCAAAAGTCCGGAATGAACCGGCCGGGGATTGAACCCGGCTCGCCTTTGTGGGCGGCGAGCAGTCTAACCACTCAGCCACCGTGGTCCCGCTAGCTGATAGTGCTTTCATCTCTCATTTGTATTGTGTCTACGTTAAAACGTTAGTTCTAGCCTGCGAATGGCCACTGCTGTTGGTTAACAAGTAAACCTTCAAATAGACTACTTAAGAGTCATCTTTACCTTGTTGGCTAGCCTGTTTAGAAATCCGCAACTGGTTAAGAAGGCCGACTCCCTTGTGCTGTTATAGCACTAAGTGCGTTTGTTCTCGCTGCAGTCCTGTGACCTCACGCATTAAGGCCGTTTGAGGAGGGTTGACAGGTCCACAACATGCTAAACACAAAATGGTATCTCGGGCTTCCTACTATCAACACATCGCTTGAATGAATGTCTATGTAAAATCACAGGTCATACCTCATACAATTAAGTAATAATTACTAAATTAAGGCTGTCGTCTATCAGCAATTAACCCTGAAGTTTTCTTTGTAGGCAGCAGTCATTGATCAACAAACTGAAGGTAAAACATTAAGCATAATTTAAAATTAAGGATTATTATGCAATCAAATTGCAAATGGTATAGTTAAAATTTTCGAATATTTATGAACTGATAAAATTCCCAACAAACTTGTGACCTAAATTATTTTATTTCATTGACAGTCCAGAACAAAAATGGTTTACCTAAGTTTTTTTTTTAACAAATTCTGTTCTTTTTATTTACAATATTCGAATACTCCTTCAAAACACAAGAACAGTGCAAATTTATGTTGTCAAATATGTACTTCAAAAATAAAATTATAGTCTCATGAGAAATGGCTTTGGCTTTATTTATTTAGGTTTATGGCATGAAACTTGTCGTTTTTTAAAGATGCTTTATTGCAAAATGCATTGGGCCTGCATAATTACAGATTACACATTATAGTACAGTACTTAAATTACGATACGTGCATTAATCTGAAAAATTTTGGTTAACAGATTTACATTTTTTTTTTTTAAGATGTGGCTATTCATATACTTAATTATGTACACATACACTAAAAATATTTTTTTCAAAAAAAAAAATATATATATAATTTTTGTACGTATATAGAGATGCGTCTACTGTACAATTAAACTTAGATAATTACAGCAGCATTTAAAAATTACAAGTCACCAAAATATCAATATATATAATTTTAAGTTATACACATGGGCCATATAAACTAGTAAACGGTATACCACATTTTTAAAACTACAATTTCTTATCGCTTACTAGTGGTAGTTAATACACGCTGTACCTGCTCAAAACGTCTTCAAGAAATTTTGTACTGTGAAATGTTATCCTTCCGTAGATGTGATGGTCCCTTGACAAACTGCGTTACACTTTGTTTTTGTATTATAAAACAAGTTATAAATTTTGACCAATCTTTTAGCAGATTTCAGCTAATCTTTTATTATTTTTTTTTTGTTTCCAAATACGTTCCGGTTTACGTATTGGCATTGGAAGTGTGTGTCGAGGGTCCGCGACTTCTGGCAACAGACATTCCATGTAGAATTAAGTTAACTTTATTAACACTTCTTTTGCCCACAATTCATCATCCCGCTGTATACTTTCGTAATGCACAAATGGTGGATTGGGTCTCCACACAGCAAACAAGCAGTACAACCTTTGGGTAACATGCAGCTGGCCTTGAACTTGATAATAATATTTATGGCACTTGTTTACCCCCGCAATTTTCTTATCTTTTCCAACTTTCCAGAACGTCACCTTCCGTTGCAGAATAGCATATTCAGGGCTCAACAATTCTGCGGACGCCGGATATTTGACTTCCACAATGCCATCTTCATCTATCAAGCCATCGGTGCTGCACCGAAATACGGTAATTCAGGATCAATGAAAAACCTACATTTCCGAACTTTTACATGTGCAGCTTATTCCAGTACTTCAATATCTCTGTACTCATTTTCTTTCCCGTATTTCACAGCTGATGTGTGTTAAAGATAAGTAGAGGATATTTTTTTACTAAACCTTCATAGCTGGTAGATGGAAGTCTTCTTCAAACATCGCCACAATTTGATGCTGTTAGTCGCTTCCGTCTTTCTTCCAGCCACTGGCCAGTATACAGGAAGTCCCTGGTTTGAATTTCAATTTCGTGCATAGCTTCGTTGCTTTTTTTTTTAAGGCTTTCCAGTTTTCCGGTAGCTAATTACACAGAACATTGAAACCATCTGCAGGCGGATCTGGCTATTGTGCCTTAGTTCCATAATCAGGATCTACGTCTTTTTTTTTTTACCAGAAAGCAGCTTCTTTGGTTTTAGATATGGCTTTACACCTACATTCTTTCGCTTTATTCTAGATACTTCCACTTTTCGTCTTCTTTGAACTTCTAATATTTTTGTAAACGTACCTGGACTTTTACCACATACTTTTTTTTATGAAGTTTATAGTGTACAGCTCCAGAATTGTAGGCAACCACCACCGCGGCGAATCTCACTTGATAAGATACACGTTTCGTGTAGTTGATGCACATGTTGTAATGCAGGGTTGTAATGCTCAACGCAATTGTTGTCAACGTTGTAAAGTACTCTGTGGCTACGCCTGCTCAACTCACCTGCCAAAGATTTCATTTGTCGGCACAGGCCATGCTCATTAAGAAGTGGAATAATATTTATCTCACCTTCTTTTGCACCGGCACAGAAGTATGAAACACATTGTTGATGGTCACCAAAAACATGATCAGTGCTATTTGTGATGTCATTTCACAGGTTCGCTATACGTTCGTGCGTAGCCACGTCCTCATTCATTCTGTGTTCAGCAGCTTTTACATCAGCACCACGCAACTGTAAGCTGTTGGCATGTATTTGTTTCCTCAAATCAAATGGGCCATTTCTTTCCAGTTGTCAAGATGTCTTTTAACTTGTTGCAGTAATTACGCAAAAGGTGATTTCGGCATTCCAGTTTATCGACAGTTAAGTTTCTGTACGGTCTTGCTTCAAGTAGTTTTTTGTAGACACTACTATCACCATCGGCTATCAGAGTTCTATACCGCAAACCATACGTTTCTTCACTTCTGCAAAAGCCTTCTACGATAATGTCAGCTTCCATACTGGATGCACTTTGTTCTTGACTCCAATTGTTGTAACATGTGTGCAATGGCTGTTCCTTCCCTTGTTTCTGTGCTTGATCACACAAGGTGTAGTACTTATTTCGGACGCCAATGAACAAAACCTTTTTCGTCTTGTAACCAACAATTGCAGCCTGAAATAAAATCATATTAATTATACAAACCAGTCGCATAACTTATAGTTTCACTCGTGTGGGACACAAGAAAAGTGTGGATATATGTATGTGTTTGTACATGCATACACACGCACGCACTCACAAACAAACACACATACATGTGTCACCACGCTTGATATGTCTTACTATAGAAAATTATGCAATTTAGTTTTAGGAGCTAGTTCTCTCGCCCAATATTGCGTATACTGCGTTGCACTTAACTTCAGTCAATTTTGACAGACAGTGTGACCAAACTACACAGCAAGTGAACAGTAAATGCTGTAATTTGCAAAGTATTACGTCATTTGATTGTTGTATCGAGATATATGTTGTTATGTTGACGATTTATGCTATGATTATGGGGGAAAAATAGTACTCGGAATTAAAAATTATAACTTTGAAATTTAATGGCAATTACAACACTTATAATTTAAATTACGTTTTTCGAGTAATGCACAATATTTTTGGACTGTATACCATGGACCTTCAAAACATTTTAAGAAATTAGAATAGATCATGAGTACATCACGGTTATGTGAAACGTTTCCAACCCGGCAAACGTCATTGAGCTCTCTTTCGTCATGTTTGAGTGAGTATCTTGCTGGTGTTGTCGGAATATTATATTGGCAGTTAATTATTTTGGTATTTGCACATGTCAACAAGCGTAGTTCGGTGTAGGTGCCTGTCTAGTGCGTCTTCTCGAGTGAAATGTATTATCGGCATGTGTTAATTGGTTGACTGTTCCTTGGTCCGCCCGCCATCTTCCTTAACCGTCGACTATGAAGCACGACTGGCTAAGTACATATTTACGTTCTGACGTTTAATTTTGTTGGTTGGTTTTTGTTGTGTTGTATTAATTGAATGAGTAGTAAATAAATTATTTCGTATCAGTTGTAGACACGAGTGATTTTAGTGATGCAATCGTCCAAGGATTGTCATAGGACCACACTTGTTCAAGAATTGCGATTAGGAATTACACACTTTAAGTAATTGCGTTTTGTAAATAATATATTTCGAAACAGTTGTTAGAATTTTTTTTATGTGCGTGGTATAAAACACTCCCTTTTTACACGAGTTTATAATATTGAAATTCCAATTATTTTTATTTGTAAGTTCAACCTCGCTTAAAATTTTTACAGTGTGTATTTTTTGCCTCAGTACGAACAGCGACAAATTTGTCGTGTTTTTTTTTNAACCTCGCTTAAAATTTTTACAGTGTGTATTTTTTGCCTCAGTACGAACAGCGACAAATTTGTCGTGTTTTTTTTTTCTTGCGGGAAGTTTTGAAATGTACGTGACCTTTTAAAAAAACACCCTTTTACCTTTATTTATTACACTCAAAATCCAATTTTTAGGTATAAAGTTATCTTCACTGAAATGCTTTACAGAGTGTATTTCTCGCACAAACTGATCGCTTTTTATTCTTTTGGTGAAGTTTAAACTTTTCCAATTATAGTAATTTGAATATTTCCGTACGAGCAAAATTGTTCACTGCACCATCAAAACAATATGCGATTCATATTGCNATTATAGTAATTTGAATATTTCCGTACGAGCAAAATTGTTCACTGCACCATCAAAACAATATGCGATTCATATTGCTATTGCATCGGAAGAAGAGCCGTGAGATATGTTTCCTTCCGTTTTTCTTCCATTATTAAGTTCNAACCTCGCTTAAAATTTTTACAGTGTGTATTTTTTGCCTCAGTACGAACAGCGACAAATTTGTCGTGTTTTTTTTTCTTGCGGGAAGTTTTGAAATGTACGTGACCTTTTAAAAAAACACCCTTTTACCTTTATTTATTACACTCAAAATCCAATTTTTAGGTATAAAGTTATCTTCGCTGAAATGCTTTACAGAGTGTATTTCTGGCACAAACTGATCGCTTTTTATTCTTTTGGTGAAGTTTAAACTTTTCCAATTATAGTAATTTGAATATTTCCGTACGAGCAAAATTGTTCACTGCACCATCAAAACAATATGTGATTCATATTGCTATTGCATCGGAAGAAGAGCCGTGAGATATGTTTCCTTCCGTTTTTCTTCCATTATTAAGTTCAGAGAGATTTTATATCATTTTAATTGTTCCATACCATTCATGTACACGCACGCACACAACAACGCACTCAGCTGTGTTGCACTTCTCTAAACACCGTGCATAATAAGGATTAATAAAATATTTTTTTAAATTCAAACTTAGTTTACATTGCGCTTGCAGTCCGGTCGTATTATGGTGTTCGATTTCGTACAGAGTTCATCTTTCAACGAGAGGCAAGAGGCAATGCACGGAGACTATTGATGTCCCTAGCCCTCTAAAGGTAAGATCACTTGCGTGTGAATTCTCCTGTCACCCCCTGCTGCGCGTCCTTTTAACAATGAGCAGAGGTGGCCTTTGAGCCCAGGATAAAAGTGTTCTATATCCTTGCACGATTTTGTTATCACAAAATAGTTTAGTTTTTTGTATTTTTAAGAAGTACCTAACACGTCAGGTACAATATCATAACACATTTCGACGCAGAAAACATTGAATATGCTACATAGAATAGCCAAATACTATTTTGGTCCGGTATTTAAGCTACACGGTGTCCAGTTCATTTGTGGTCGTGTTTTTTTTATCAATAACCTTGCTTTTAATAAAATCTCACTTGGAATATTACAATATGGGTACTTGTTATATGCACCATTATTGAATAAATACCTTTAATTTGATACCGCATTTCAGGCGGTGGCGTATATGGTTTCGCCAAAAAACTTAAAAATAGATTAACATTAGAGTAAATGGGGTTAATGCGTGTTGCATACTTACTCCTGCAGATGTAAAGATGGCTCTTGAGTAAATTAGATTTTTAAATGAACTAATATTTTTTCTGGGGGAAAAAAAACGGATGTATAAATATATTCTTGGCGATGACAAAATCCAATATTGGGACACCAGTGCAAATAAATATACTCCCGGCCATTAAAAAAAATCTGACGTGCCCTAATATTGGATGACAAATGTTTGTTGATCGTGCTATTTTTGGCGGGGGGCTGATGCGACGTCTGCGCGATTCAAAACACGTGCACCGGCGCACCGTGATTCCAGAGGCGAGCGTCCAAGCAAAACAGAACGCGAAATAAACATGTTTGGCAAGACGCAGCAGAAGCTCCTGCGTTCGGAAGGGGAGCTTCAACCTACCGATAACATACGCACGCTGCAAGTTCATTAACTACGTCCATCTTCCGCCGCACTGCGCAGCGCAGGCATATTTTCTTCTGGAAAGGTTATTTACTGTCGGCCGAGCAGTTTCTAAAGCCGTGCTTACTATTCTATTTTCTGCTGTGTATCCTTCCGCCACAAGAAGATATCAACGCTGACACAGACCTATAGAGGGTTCCCGGTTAAATAAACATTTTTTTTAAAAATCAACCTTAAAAAAATCGTTTCCCATATTTGCATGCATTTCAACGGACATAACGACTGGCATGCTCCAAGTTAAGTTGGCAGCACGGAAGAAAATGTAGTTCCATATTTTAATGTTGTATTTAAGTTAGGTGTTTAAATTTGCAGACAGTGAAATAATTTCCTATATTTTCAGACTCCGCAGTCACACTTGATCGACGTTTCAATAAAGTGATCGGGTTCATTGAAATGTTAATTTTAAATAAGGCAAGGGCATACAAAATAAGCAAAAAAAAAAAAAAAACATCCTAAGCGGGGATTTCAAAAGTGCTCTATTAACTGCGATACAGGCATTCCCATGAAATATTCCAGTGAATTATTCTGACAAACCACTTCATTTTGTAATGGCGACCACATAACCAGATAAGTACCATCACCCCATACAGTACACCCTCGCCAGCGAACCAGCCATAAAGAAATGTCATGTCAATAGGTCATACCACCAGACCAGCAAATCGAATATTCCAGCAGAAAACGAATGACTTAAAAAGGAAAAAAAATCTAATATTCTTGCAAAAAAATACTATTGAGGCATTTCTTCAAACGTTTGTGTTGTAGTAAAATTAACAACGTTGTGACAAAGTTAATAATATTAACCATTAACATAGTCATATATTGCTTTAATGCAAACATACTGTTGAAGTGTTAATTTTAATAAAGCCTGTAAGTAATGTTGCCGCAACTAAGTGTTGTTTTATGCTAAAAATAACGGGAAGAACAAAATATTTAGTGTTAATGCGAAATTAAAGAAATGTCCAACCAACACAAGTTTACACTGACTTGACGTTGTAAAATGGCGGACAGTAGAGAACAGCGATAATCTCGTAAAATGAAACCACTGTATTAAAATTTTAAAGTATAGTATGATAACTAACTGTAGCCTAGACGAGTTCTCAAGCCTTGCAAAGCAATTTACGCGTGCTAATTGTGCATATATTTATAGAGCATTCAGTATTTCCGTGTAAGAAAAGAAAATTTTGTTTGCCGTTACGTACTGCTGAACGCTCATAATATGAAACGCAATCAGNGGGGGGGGGGTGTTCCAATTTCCCTCACAGCCATAATTTTTTTTTTCGTTGGAAAAAATTTTTGTGACAAAATAATTGTACTTAATTTAATTAGACTTTTTTCTGTGCAGTTTAATGCGTTCAAGAAATGACAACAGGGGCGCAGCAACCGTATAGGGTGGTACAGGGGTACATAATTACCCCTTCCCCCTCCTTAATTTTTTGGGTGAGATACAACATAGAATTTGTGCCCCTCCAAAAAATTATATAATTGGCCTTAATAAATTGTGCAGCTCTAGTAGTAGCGATATTAATTACGGTAAAATTCCGCGACATGCTAAAGCCAAAAAAAAGTCAATTGTGTTAAAAGTGAATGAAGGCAAAAATAAACCAAACAATGAAATTTGTATCATTACAATAAAAAACTTGTACAGGAGGGAAAACTCCCGAATGTTCTTTCTGTTCCCCCACTACTTCCCAGCAGCCTTTTGGAAAAAAAAAAAAAGCCTCAATTTTGACTCGGGGTCTTAACTTCCAATACTTCTCCACTTAAAAATAATCTAGCACCACTGAGTGACACTGAGGAATAGTTGGAAACAGTTATGATAAAAAAAATCTTCAAGATATTGAAATAATAAAATTATTAATTTATTGCATTCAATACGTTACTCGGCTTTCGGGATTGGTGTACGTAATATAAGTTAATTTTTTTTGCACGTAGTTTGTCCGAAACACTGATCAATATCAGAAATCAGATTCATAAACCCTGTACACAATAATACGAAANGGGGGGGGGGGGTTGTTTAAGACTCTCTAAGCGCAAGACTCTGAAATGGCGTGCAGTGTTCCACTTATGGAACTTTCAGCGGTGATCCTATTATTTCATTGGTGGAAAGTATGTACAAAAAGGTACAGCGCACGGCAAATGAGAAATTTTGTAGGTATCTGATACGCATATTTTAAGATTCGCCGCTTTGAAAAAGCCGTTAGTAGCCGTTTTTTGAGTATTCTGAAATGGTGTTTCTAACGTGCGTGGCATTTCGAAAGTACTCAACAGCCCTCGTCTGAAGTGTGTGTTCTCCTCGTAGATAAGTACATTATACACACATTTAATAGTTTTGTGAAGAAACTTGTATTTCAAATACTCTGCAACGGAGTTCAGGCACCAGGTAGGCGGGAGCCTTAAAGCGGTTCATACACAATGTCCCATAACCCGAAACACTTGGACGTATCAATTAATACCGACGTCCTGATTTAATCGGGAGTGCTCTCCCCCACCACAATCGCCTCTCTCGAAAACCATGTTACTGGGTGTGTATCGATCACATACTCGGGGGGACGGGGGTCTAATTGCCCGGTGAGAAGAGCCACACCTGCTACGACGACCTAAAGTCTCCCCAAATCCGCCCCCTTGAACTTTCGCTCCCCCTCCCCCCATGACCCTCCAAAAACTGTGCTCGTCGCAGGTGTCTGTTCGAGCTGTGAATCCAGCGGCCTGAAGAAGTTCACGAACCAAGGGAGCCGCCCACCTGGTCACTTCCCAACGCGCACTCGGACCTTCGAGTAAAGAAGAGTGGGTGTTGAGCGAGTGAAGAGATTTGGGCGGCTCTTAACGTCGAGGTCTTGAGGGCCGATGAGGGTGAAGCGAAGTGAGTGTGGAGCAAAGCCGGGATGCAAGGGCGGGGTAAACGGGAGATCCCAGAGAAAACCCGCCGACCAGCGGCATCGTCCGGCGACCCCGCCGGGAATCGAACCCGATTCGACTTGGGAGGAGGCGAATGGTCTAACCACTATACCACCGCGGCCCCAGTAAAGTAGAGATGGAGTACGATTGAGAGAGGGGGTAGATGACACGGTGGCAACGCTGCCAACCTCTCCAAGTAGCAGCCAAGAAAATGGACTAGCTCTGCGTGATGTCCATCCCAAGAACTTCAGATTCTTACCTGCTGGAGTGGTCAGAAAATTTAACCCGTGGAAGTCCACCTTAGGTAAATATCTTTACTTAATACCTGGACTGCCTGCCAGGGAAGGGAAGTTTCAGTTCAAGGTTCTGAACCTTCACCCAGCACCGAGCGTTGCGGCAATTCTAAACTCTTTGTCGTTCGCGATCGCTAAAGACTGATTCACGTTTNCACCGAGCGTTGCGGCAATTCTAAACTCTTTGTCGTTCGCGATCGCTAAAGACGGATTCACGTTTAAATTTACACAGGGCTCGTTATGTTTCCTCTCAGTTCATTCCTGCCAATTATTTATTTTTATGAAATCGTACCTATGTTCAAACGGGAGATCAGAAAGGCTCGTCTTTGATAAGTCGTAATTCAGTACTAAAAAATATGCTGTTTCCGGGATTCTGAAAAAAAAAGCCGTTGTATACATGTATATATTTGCAATTAAACGTACAAATGAGCAGTTGTTATAATACTTAAAACATTTTTCTCTGCGCGGCAACAATAACCTCGTCTCTCAAATAAATTAACGCCAATTTTCACCCAAGTGTTTTCTTCAACTACAGAGTTTTTAAAATCGTTAATGTGTTTATAATTCAATTACACCCGAAACGAAACTGTTAACTTCATCGTCTGTTGCCATCGTGTAATAATACATAATAAACGAGAGTTGGTAAGAATAAAAATGGATACAGAAAAAAAAAGAATCGCCCCTAGAATCTGACTAGCCAAAACTACGTTTCCTATTATGTGCTAAAAGTCGTGTCAGCTTCTCGCGTGGAACATTTACCATTGCGTCCTTAATTAACCGTGCTGCTGCGCGATCTCCAGGCTGCCTGAAGGCTCTCGTCTCCTCTGGAGCTGTTTTCCGCGTCTGAGGGCGAGAAGCGCCGGAGCGATAAAGGCGACACTGCCACGCGCATAAAGGGCCCCATCGCCGCTACACGCAGGGCTCTGAACTGGCGCGCAGTGTTATCGTGCTGCGTGTACTTTTAGGATTTTAGGCGGCGATCCTAGCATTTCATTGGCGGCAAGTCTGTAGCAAAGTTAAATACAGGACTCTATACTAGTTCGGCAGGAATTAACTCAAGACTATTTTAACCTGCGATAGTCTGAAAATGTCGTTTTTGGCCGTGATGAAGAGCATCGACATAGTGTTTGCGCGCGATCTGTTGAAAGGTTGCACTCCGACCTAGTCTGAAGTGTAATTTCTTTTCGTGTGCGAACAGATTGTGCACACATGAGATAGTTTATTTTGCAAACGTGTATAACAAAAACAATGCAACCCATTTTGTGTGCGTCAGGTAGACCGGCGCCTTAACACATGTGAAGACAACGCGAAGTTAACACAAAGAGTTCACTGTACATCGGCCTTAGGGCTCGGTCTCATCCACCAAGTTGGAATTTACATTCATGTACCTAAAATTCTTTTTAATGAAAAAATTTAATATTTTTTTATTATATTATGTTTACATGTTACAAATGTCTTCAAATGTAGTTGCCAAAATTATCCAAGCGTAATCTGGTAACTCTAAACGGTAAGATTTTATCAAACATTTTAAATAACGATGCTGCACTAATTACTTTGTAATTAAGTTACCAAATTTCATAATTTCTGTTTTTTTTTTCTACAGTGCCGGAGAGCTATAACTATAGTTCCGAAACAAGTATTTATAAAGAACTGAAATAGGCTANATCGTCTGTTGCCATCGTGTAATAATACATAATAAACGAGAGTTGGTAAGAATAAAAATGGATACAGAAAAAAAAAAGAATCGCCCCTAGAATCTGACTAGCCAAAACAACGTTTCCTATTATGTGCTAAAAGTCGTGTCAGCTTCTCGCGTGGAACATTTACCTTTGCGTCCTTAATTCACCGTGCTGCTGCGCGATCTCCAGGCTGCCTGGAGGCTCTCGTCTCCTCTGGAGCTGTTTTCCGCGTCTGAGGGCGAGAAGCGCCGGAGCGATAAAGGCGACACTGCCACGCGCATAAAGGGCCCCATCGCCGCTACACGCAGGGCTCTGAACTGGCGCGCAGTGTTATCGTGCTGCGTGTACTTTTAGGATTTTAGGCGGCGATCCTAGCATTTCATTGGCGGCAAGTCTGTAGCAAAGTTAAATACAGGACTCTATACTAGTTCGGCAGGAATTAACTCAAGACTATTTTAACCTGCGATAGTCTGAAAATGTCGTTTTTGGCCGTGATGAAGAGCATCGACATAGTGTTTGCGCGCGATCTGTTGAAAGGTTGCACTCCGACCTAGTCTGAAGTGTAATTTCTTTTCGTGTGCGAACAGATTGTGCACACATGAGATAGTTTATTTTGCAAACGTGTATAACAAAAACAATGCAACCCATTTTGTGTGCGTCAGGTAGACCGGCGCCTTAACACATGCGAAGACAACGCGAAGTTAACACAAAGAGTTCACTGTACATCGGCCTTAGGGCTCGGTCTCATCCACCAAGTTGGAATTTACATTCATGTACCTAAAATTCTTTTTAATGAAAAAATTTAATATTTTTTTATTATATCATGTTTACATGTTACAAATGTCTTCAAATGTAGTTGCCAAAATTATCCAAGCGTAATCTGGTAACTCTAAACGGTAAGATTCTATCAAACATTTTAAATAACGATGCTGCACTAATTACTTTGTAATTAAGTTACCAAATTTCATAATTTCTGTTTTTTTTTCTACAGTGCCGGAGAGCTATAACTATAGTTCCGAAACAAGTATTTATAAAGAACTGAAATAGGCTANTTTTTTTTTTCTACAGTGCCGGAGAGCTATAACTATAGTTCCGAAACAAGTATTTATAAAGAACTGAAATAGGCTAAAAAGCAGTAATTCAGTATGGCGTGTGAGGCGACGTTATCTGGAGGGCGCTTGTAATAACTACGTCGAGCACCGACGAGATACACGGGGGTGTGGAACTAGGGCGCGGCGAGGAAAACCCGTGGTCAACAGCAACGCCCGCCGCGTTTCCCACACGCGTAATTCGGGAGCGACCCTACAGGGAATCGCAACCGTATCTTCTCGGGTAACAGGCGAGTAGGCTAACCACCCGTGATCGTTTAGGCACCATGATCACGTGAAGGTTCGTGACTCTACCTCCTGGTGTGACAATCTATCGACCGTCAATTCGGCTAGGACGCCGCAGTGGCTGAGCGGTTCGCCTGCTCGCCTCCCACCAAGGCGAAAACCGGGGTTCAATACCCGGCTGGGTTCACTCCAGATTTTCGCAAGAGCGGGAATCGTGCCGGACGATGCCGCTGGTCAGCGAGTTTTCTCTGGGAACTCCAGTTTTCTCCGCCCCTTCATTCCAGCGCTGCTGCATACTCACCTCGCTTCACCCTCATTGGCTCTCAAGAACACGATGTTAAGAGCCGCCCAAATCTCTTTCACTGACCAATTCGGTTATAAAAAGGTTCGCAGCCTACTGTGTTCAGGGGCTCCTGTTGCCTATCACCTTTATGTAAATATCTATATGTGAAAAGTGTGACAATTTCAACGACATATAATGTCCGTATTGATAAAAATTTAGAGATTTTTGAGAACGAATATAGGAAAACTAATAAACTGCAATCCCAGCTAATATTTTTTGGCTAATTTTTTAAACAAATATTTTGCCAGAGCGACGCACTACTGTCGCGCAATTTCTTACTTTAAACAAAATACCAAGTTATTAATAGAAAATAAATATGCCATAAAAAAAANCACTACTGTCGCGCAATTTCTTACTTTAAACAAAATACCAAGTTATTAATAGAAAATAAATATGCCATAAAAAAAACCAAACTTGTTTTTTTGAAAACCATTACAGATCAGCTTGTTACGTCATTTTCTCTGCCACATGCAAAANAAAAAAAACCAAACTTGTTTTTTTGAAAACCATTACAGATCAGCTTGTTACGTCATTTTCTCTGCCACATGCAAAACACACAAAAATCAGTCCATCCGAGAATGCAATATTCGTGGTACATAGCACACATTCTTCATAAAATTTATGTTTGTGTTTATTCGCTATTTAGGTGCATACGTCAATCTTCATCTTTAGTCTAAAGCTCGAAAGGAAAGTGTATTTTGGTTTGTGTTTGCTTTTTATAAGTTTCTTGTTTATAGAAACTGCCAATTTTAGTTCCTTTTTAAATGCTCTGTTCTTCCTCTTAAGCTCTCTTTACTGGCATATCTGTTGAAATCGTCACTGTTCTTTTCTTTCGCCCTTTGCCATTTTCTCTTCTTGGTCCTGCTTTTTTGAATGGCCTAACCAACTGTGAGGAAGGATACAAAATTTGCGCAGAAGTTGATGGGGACGAATCAACATAAGCAAAAGTACAAAGAGAGAGAGAGAGAGAGAGAGAGAGAGAGAGAGAGGAGACCACATGGATGCAGATAAATCAGACGGGCCAAAGTATTGGTAGCAACTGGGTCAGGTCTGTGGCATAAGATGACACGAAATCAGCATTGCTAGAGATGTACGGATTCGAAGGGAAAATCCCAGTTACTCTAAACCCCAAAATAAGGTTAAAAGTAACTGTGGCTAATGGAAGACCGGATGCTACAATGCCTGGAATGGCGTATATCATCATGGTATGATCATGGGACTTATTTGTGAACATCCACGCATCGCAAGCTGTACTGACATACTTGTTTTAAGAGGCAATGGAAGGTTCGATCAAGGGGCTACATTTTGTGGCTGCGATGGGAAGGAAATGTCAAAACAGTAACGCATCATCTTAAAAATAGTGTATCACTTCTGCTGAGAAACGGAAGTAATGATTATCGAGGAGTAACGGGCAGATACGTTCAGGAGGCGCAGCAAATGATAAACAAAATGTCTGGCGTGCACCCTGAAATGTATTACACGCCTTCAAAACCTACAGGATCATCAGAAAGAAAGTTAGACTAAAATATAACTCTTGGAAAAATAAATAAATAAAGTGGAGTGATGTTTGCCACAACATTACCTGCACAATTCAAGAAACTAATGTTCCTCCTTCTCCCGATATATTTATACCTGCGGTGACGTTATAGATATAATATTGTTTCGTAAAAAAAAAACTGGTAATCCTGTCAGGGCCTGCCATGAGTCTGGAACTTTACATTCACAATCAATAGTTTAAGTCTAGGCAAATCTTCTTACATCCATTGGTGTTAATCAGAAATAAATATCTGAAGCCTTCATCATATATTCAACGAGCACCCAGGTTAAAATACCTGCCCACTGAAACCCATTGTCTGATAAATGACAAGTTTATTAACCTACTACGTATTAAAGCGATTGAGGCAATTACTATTTTGTCCAATTGGTTTATATGTAATAAATTAATAGCAAATCGGGATAAAACCGAATTGATTCAAATTACAATTTGGAATTCAAATATTCCAAGAAAACCACTTGGATAGATAAAATTCTGCTAAGTTTCTAGGTTTAGAGATAGGTAAGCATTTAAATATAAAAAATCATGACAGATAATACCTAAACTGTTGTATGTCTCATGATTCTGATATTAAAGTATTAAAAATAATGTATTCATCTTATTTTCGTTTAATAATTCCATACGGAATCATATTATGGGCGCTATCTACTGAACATACATATGTATTTCGTATACAAAAGAAATAGTACCATCGGCTACAAGTGCAAGAAAACATGATTAATATAGATCACTATTTAAAGAATTAATAATTTTAACTTTCACTTCTCAATATACATATTATATTATTACTTTAGTTGTTAATAACTCTCACCATTTTAAATTAAACTCTGAATTTTATTGTTAACACTCGAAGTAAGAATAACACATGTATACCAACAAACAGGTTACATATGAATCAAAGATGAAACGGTGGCCTTAAACGACAAATATATACCGAACATAATTATGCGTAGCATTGCATATGAACATCAATATTTTGTACACGAGTTTAATAAACATGAAAAACCATTTTATTCTGCTTGTGACATACACAAGTTTGTGTAATTTGCACAAAACCGTTTTTACTTACTCTTTTCAAATACACATGCAATTTCCTCACTATTATAATATTGTACAATGAGATTTTCTAACATACAATTGAAGATCATAGAAGTACAATAAAAGAATAATAATTCAGGCACCAAAATGACGAAAACAATTTTATAAACAATTAAAATATTATAAAACAATCAGCGGGTGCTCGTAAGGAGCCTATCCATAGCCGCTGTGCAATAAAACATTAATAATAATAAAATCAATAATTGAAGGACGAGCGCTCCTAAGGAGCCAAATCAAAGCTGCCGTTCTAAATACCATGTTAAGATACTTACTAAAATGCACTGATATACAACGGGAAAACAAGTGGGCGCTCTGTTGGAGCCTAGAAAGAGCCACTTTAAGAAAAACGCTATCCACGAGTAAATTTAAAAACAGATAAAAAAATGTTACAATTGAAATTAATTTACGTGAGCATTGAAGAGTCCAGGGAGGTTGCAATCAAATTTTCCCTAACTAACCATCTCTTTTTAGAAAACAAGCAGCCACACGAACGGGAAACGGAATGTGAACAATTCCATGGACATGGGGAAGAGTAATAACGACTAATCAATTCCATTGGAACACTTTTATTGCGTTGCTGTATCAGAAAGTGTGCCTAGTTTTTATAGACGTAGCATTCATTACAAATTGTACTCTAAATGGAGCGCATCCGTGTCCAACCCAGTTCTGAAAGAGTAGGATAAAATTCTGCACGGCTGCACGAAGCATGTACATGGGTATGGTTGATACCTCTCTTGATATGCTTCTATTGGGATCGGCACATGTGCGAACATTTCCCTGATAAACTCTGTCTTTCAGGTATCCCCACAAACCGAAATCACAGGGATTAAGATCCGGTGATCGGGGCGGCCAAGCATTTGGAAACGATCAGCTAAGAATTCGATCGCCACCAAATATGTTACGGAGAAGCTGTTGAACTGGACGAGCGACATGTGGNGAAACGATCAGCTAAGAATTCGATCGCCACCAAATATGTTACGGAGAAGCTGTTGAACTGGACGAGCGACATGTGGTTGAGCCCCATCTCGCATGCAAACAGTTGTCTGCAATGCATCTCTCTACGAAAGGGAGGATATCGCATGTTGCCGAAGCACATCGCAGTAACGTTGTCCAGTCACACTGCACGTCTTTGGACCTGCGGCGACAACCTCCTCAAATAATAATGGACAAAAGATGAAACAGGCCGTGAAGCCACACAACACGGTAACACGTTCACTATGGATGGAGAGGAACTTAATGCACACTGATTGGATGTAAAGATCCCCACACTCGGCAATTCTGTGTGTTCACAGCACTCGTAAGGGAGTAATGTGCTTCGTCACTAACATACGATGTTCCAAGGCCAGGTGTCATCAAATTCAATCCTTGCGGGGAAGCGGAGAGCGAAGTCAACACGTTGTTGTGTATCCAGTTGTATCTGCTGCTGTGCGATATGAATTTTGTACGGATACCATTTCAGAATGGTTCGTATCACCTTCCAAGCCGCGGACCATGGGATGTTCAAATGCCGTGACACAGCTCACGCACTGCTTGACGATCGGTCGTTTCGTGCAGCATTGTCCACCATGGAAACAGAGATGTTGTCAACCACTTCTGGTGTAACATGTCGTCGGACTCTTCCCGGAGCGACACACAGCTCTCCAGTTCCTTCAAACTTTGTCATCATGTTCCGCAAAGCAGGTGCGGAAAGCGGTCCCTTCTGTAGTCATTTCACCCCGCGATATTCTCCAAGTGCATTCGCAGCGTTGCTGTTCTTCTTGTCCCAAGCCCATGCTGACTCTTCAACGACTACACTCCCCTGCAATCACGGGCCAGTGAGGCTATCAACATTAACAAAGTATAACGGCACCTGGCGGTATATGGTTGTACTAATGGAAGCGGTGAATCATTCAAATATTGTGACCCATAATCTAGACATTATTCCTACCGAGTTTGGCACCTGTACTATAAATAGTATCCTGTCAAGAGTGGGCTAAGTGGGCAATGTTTAATTATAACCATCCGTTACATTAAAATTAAAATCTGAGCAGGCGGGTCACCAACAGCCTGCATGAACATTCAAGAGACGCGACAGCTGGTGCGGTCCCTTTCAACCACCNGCTGTCACCTGATTCCACACCGTGACGCTATTCTCCCGCATGTCCGCCTTCCCATGCAAATGGTCGTCTTGTAGGGCCGATCTGGCGCCGTTCCCTTCGTCACGGCTGCCAGGCCCTAAATCCTGGTTGATGTCGTTCGCCTGCGAGCTTCGTTAGAGCGTGGTACGGACGAATAAAATATAGGGACGCCGCAGGCGTCAACCTTAAAACGAAAGACAATTTGGCAATTTTTTTTGTGGTAANCCGTGCCGACAACTAACACGAGTAACGGGATAATCACTGTGAGAGAATATTTAACACATAAAACATTACAACACCTTAAAACGAAAGACAATTTGGCAATTTTTTTTGTGGTAACAGTTATACTTCATCATGTCATTTATACCCAGAAAATGTGATAGTAATATAAGCAGCTTGTGTTTGTTTAGCAAATGTTTAAATAACAGTTATATTCTTTTAACACACTCTAATGGTCCCTTCATAGCAGCATAATGGCCCATTCATGCGATGGGTGTCCACGGTTGAACCATTTCAGTAATAATTTCGTTTAATTTTTAATTACATATTTTAGCATTTCTTATCAATGTAACCAGTGGTTTTTGTTCCCGCATTGACGGAGCTATTTTCTCTAAAATGTTGATGCAAATGGTTTTATAATTTCTTCTGGTCCTCACTGGGGTCCGTCGCTTCGAGGATGGAGGATGAGACGGGGAATCTCATGTTCGTCACATCTTCCACCTACCCGCTACATACAGCTCCCCTAGCAACACGTCTAAAGCGTTTACTCTCCACGCCCCAACTTTTCACAAATTCTTGCGAAATGATATGCAACTATGTGAAACAGATGTCTTACATTTTGATGGGGAAAACACCACGTCGTTTTCCTGCGCTGCCTTGGGCAAGGCAGCCATGCTGGCCGATCAAGTTGGGGCTGCGCCGACGGCGAAGACGCCTCGGACGGTCGTCACGTTACACACATAGCTATACTGCTGGCACAGTGAAGAGTCTCCAAGCCTGCCGCTTAGCAGCGCTAGTGTCGCCGTGACATTTTGGAGAGTTGTCATACGGAAGCACCGCAGCGCAGCATGTAGCGATATTTACAAAAAAAAGAGTCTATATTCTTATATTTCAGTCCTCTGATTGGCTTAGTTAAAAATGTAATGTTTTAAGCCCATGATTTAGGATGGGAGTTATACACTGAAGAGCCAAAAAAAAAAAAAAAAA
>NQII01000288.1:844972-936572 GCA_002778355.1 Clitarchus hookeri | reverse complement strand
ATCTGCGCCAATTTGAGAAAGGGTTGCACGTCTGTCACGTTTAATGATTCTCGTCAGTCGTCGTTTGTCCCGTTCTTTCACGATCTTTTTCCGGCCGCAGCGATGTCGAAGATGTGATGTTTTACCGGATTCCCGATATTCACGGTACACTCGTGAAATGGTAGTACGCGAACATCCAAATGTTATAACTACCTCGGAGATGCTATGTCTCATCTATAACACTATAATACCACGTTCAAACTCACTTAAATCTTGATAACCTGCAATTGTAGCAGCAGTAACCGATCTAGCTGCCAACCGCATCGCATTACTCTGATTGGTTCCATACCACTGTTATTTGCATACGCACGCCTATACCAGTTTTTTTTGGCTCTTCGGTGTATTTTTGGTGCTATATAAGCCAGGGTAAGCTGCAGGCTCATTGAGAAGAAACTCCTGGACTTCTTGTTGAGATAAGTATTATCAGACCCTTCCGGTCATGGAATTAAAAGGGAACATTTTGGAGTCCCTCAGTAGTTTGAAAATAATGTTTGTAAAAGTTTTTTCTGGATAGAGATCGCTATTTTTATGGATGACGTTTATTGGAAATGGCTGTACGTGTGAAAATAATTGGTACAAACCAAAGTACTTTGTTATAAAAATTGTAGTCTATATGATATCATTAAGGGGTGACCATCACTGTTTTTTATAATTGTTACATAAACCTTCTTGTATGCACCCAATTGTTACTTATATAAAAAATATATTTTCTAAAAAAAAAAAAATTCTTGTTCAGTTTAAGACGTTCGACAAATACATATATTCTGCTGAAAATACTCTAATTAAGTGATGTTTTGAAAATTTTAGTTTTGCTCCTTTGTGTCGCCCTTGTTAGCGCTACAGGGCGTAGCTGTATGTATATGTATGTATGTGTATATATATATATATATGTGTGTAACAATATTGGTGACAGTATTTTAAATGGCCAGTCCACAGAATTTGGGATATTACTGTTATATATTTTAACTAATATATTAATTAAGATAAATATATCTTAATTAACATTAATATTTATTAACATATATATGTTAATGAATATATATATCAGTAATATCCTAAATCCTGTGGACCGGCAATTTAAAACACTGTAACCAATATTTTTACATATATGTGTGCATCGGAGGTAAAGAATACTACATCACAAATATGAAATTTTACAGGAGCGCTTACCCCGATAATATGATGGCACATAGCGCCCTTTCCTAATGGTTAAATCGCTTATTTTTCTGTATCGTTATAGTGCTTTGCAACCCGGAAATAACGCAAATATCACAAGAAGACAATGTAAAAACCTCGGTTTTGGAAAATATACACAGTGCCATTTACCTCCGATGCGCAAATATGTTTAAAATAAAGGGAGTCGTAATTGTTTTACATACGCAGTATTATCACAGACATGTTCGACAACTACAAAATTAATTTCATGACATGACAGCTCTTTAATGACACTACANAAATAGCGCCCTTTCCTAATGGTTAAATCGCTTATTTTTCTGTATCGTTATAGTGCTTTGCAACCCGGAAATAACGCAAATATCACAAGAAGACAATGTAAACACCTCGGTTTTGGAAAATATACACAGTGCCATTTACCTCCGATGGGCAAATATGTTTAAAATAAAGGGAGTCGTAATTGTTTTACACACGCAGTATTATCACAGACATGTTCGACAACTACAAAATTAATTTCATGACATGACAGCTCTTTAATGACACTACAGTAATTTCACTTCTTCGCATTCATTCAACAGCCCATGAGTCGGGGAGGCCGTGAAAAAGACAAAGCAATAAAAAATATGATAAACTGGCTTCAGAGGAATGTGTAATGTTGCAACAGAACAACACAAAATATCGGCCAAAAGCGGATAGTCACTGGCACGAAAAAAGACGATATCCAAATGACGCGATATGACTACCGAAGAAAAAAGTTTATGGTGTTTCGTCTCCAAAGCAAATGATGCATCGCCAGGATGGAGAAACCACACCCACCAGGCACTGGGTTACCTTTTACGACATTGACATAAATTCCTACGAGAGCTGGTTTTTGAGCCCGCGTTCCATATATGGATTGCATCGAAGCAGGTTGGGAAATATTTAAAATAGGGATTTGGAAGTCAAGTGTCACCCACCGACTTGATCGCTAAATTTTAAAGCAAATTATTGACCATATCTTTAGCGCTACGGAACAGTCAAGCACACATAAAAAATAGACACTGGATGTTTATTTTCTTTCCATTCAACTAACCGACTTTGAAAAGTGCGGAGGTCAATGTGTATACCTGACAAGTCATCATAGAGCTCCACCACAGACATGATCGTACAAGATGTTTAAAACTTCTTATTAGTTATGCTAATGCGTAGGCTGTATGCCTGATAAGTTTCCGGGCATTAGGCCACAAATTTTACAAATTACATTAAAAAAATAAGATTTACATGCAACAAGGGATCAACCGAGAATATTTCAAACAGAAACTATCTGAAAAAAAAAAACACATTTTATTTTTGCTGTTTTAATTTTAAATTATTCACAAATATCGCCTCTGTAAAATTATAGAAGCAAATTACGTTTTCCTCACAATTTTCAAATGCTATTTTTAACGTACCCAATACTTTATACCACCAAAAGAGCGATTATTATGGAATTGTCAACAAATTTCGTTCCGATGTACCTAAAAATCCGTATCTCTTAATAGTGAGGTAAAAAATTATTTCATCAGAACTGTAACAAAAATATCAGCCGCCACCTCCTACGATTTAAACTCACACCATCACTTCAAGTCAACCACCACATCCAATTGCTACAGCCCGGAAATTTAGCTATCTACCACAGTATTCTTCGTTCCATATAACATATAAATCGTTATACAGTGATTGACTCCACTTGAGTAACACGCCTGGTCAGTTCTTCGTTCTTGGCTAGTTCATAAAATGATTTTATACCGACAAAAACAGTCAACCAGCTAAACAACAATACATCTCTAAACGACATTAATTTACAAAATTAACAGTCAAGTTTCAAATGTTGAGCAGCGTGACAATAATAAAGACAACTTATAAATACCTAATAAAGTAGTAATATCTGTAACACTTTTTGAAGAAAATCTGTTACTGCCACAGTCATGTTCTGGCTGCACAATGTTGTAAGTTTTGGTCAACACCAAAACACATTCCACGCAGATGTTCAAATGTGTTCGCAACAAATTTAACCAAAAACTCTTAAGCTCAAAATTAAGTAACAAAACTTTTTACTTTTCTTAGATTAACATTTCTGAACTTCCTATGTCCCGCACTGACAATGTTACAGGCTAACATGACACTTTTCATTTTTACCTCGGAGTTCTACATAATACGAAAGAGCCTTAAAATAGTCCAACTGCAGACCACGCACCTGACAAACACATTCCTGATTTCTTGGAACCAGTAATAGCAAGGAAAAAACAGTACACAAGTTAGAACCAAATAATGATCTCGTAATGAACTTTGTCTTCCCAACTCGCAGCCCAGCGTAATTTCACCGTGTGCACAGTAAACCAATCACTACAGCATTACCCAGCGTAATTTCGCCGTACAAACAGTAAACCACAGATCATTACTACAGCATTACATGCAAAAGCATTCGTCTTCTTGGATCGGAGTTCTTGCCATTCAAACGACTGTAACTTCGAGGGCACAGTATCAAACTCCCGAACTTGGATCTCAAAGTAGCATCATTCCTGGCCCATGGAGCCGGTTCATGTTGACTTCAGCAAGATTTGGCTCTAATAGGGTGACTAGAGGTTCAAGCATCAGGAATGTCCTGGAGTTAGAGCACAGAAATAGTTAGCATGGGAACTCAGAGGGCACAGAGGCTTAAAGTCCAAAACAACTTCCACCTGTACCACCACTGTGTACAGCAACTCAAACGTTAGGATTGTATCACCAATCAGTGTACTTATATGACTGTTAGTACCACAATTTGGGCACTTATACCTCCATCAAGATCGTGGTCTCCTTTGCAAATCCGCCGAGCTACCCGTGTCACGAACGTTTAGTGAAGCCTCAAGATTGACTATTAAACTCTGCAGTTCAGAGACAGATCTGTCTGAAGATAAACACAAACACACAAATCATGTACGAAAACCTAAGTTTCAAACTTGTATACCATTACGATATGCAAAGCACTGAATCAACAGACGACCAACGCCAGTGTGTGGCTTAGGAAGAGAAGCGTCGTTTTCTCAGTAAGCAGTCGAAGCACTAAGATTTGTTCAAGTTTTAATTTTACACTTCGGAAAATTCTACATGATTGCTTCTTTCAGCCCTCTGTATAGCGTTCCGCCACATGTTAAAATTAACACTGACACGGTCTTAGCGACCGAGTGAACTCAGAAAAAATCTCCATTAGATACGTGGTAATGACACTGCGTAGATACGAACACTTCACTTTCTCACTCCAAGAAAACTAACACACTGCCGCCATTACATGGCTGCCTCAGTGGTACAAGCACTGGCTCGTAGAGTGTATTATTTGCATAACTGCTCGCATATGAACTCTGCACTGGACGTTTAAAGCCCCCCCCCCCCTAATTTAACTGAGCACTTCTGAAATCCACCTTATAAAAAAAACTTCATGTCCCTGCCTGCGCATATTTTAACGGACTCAATGAGTGACGACATGCTCCCATTAAAGTTAGCAGTGACGTAGCCAAAGAAGTTCCGTGTCTTAACGTCTTATTGAGGCTATGTCTACATTTGCAGATACAGAACTTACGAGGACGTGGTACGTAAATTAAGAACGCATGGACCCGAGATTTTTTTTTCTCCGCGCTCGACGCACAGCGACACGGGCGACAATAGCACGCGCGCCCAGCGCATTATCGCTCATATGTGCAAGGCGCTGAACCTGCGCGTGCAGTGCTTCAATCGTCACACTTTCCTCTGTAAATGAGACCTGTAAGATTAGGACTACCACACACAGTGAAAGCCCAGAGATGTTACTACGACTGTACTCGAGGAAATACGTATCTCACAGCTGGCACGCCATTGCAACGATAGGCTGAAACAGTATATTTTTCCGCCTGCTAAGCTGCGAGTACGTAATGGCGAGCAGGATGTGGTAAACAAGCAATGCAGGGGTGTTGTAGTTTAAGGAGTGGGCGTCTTGAAATTTGTCCCGAACTGTCACAGAGGAGATCATAAGCCTTTGATCCGGGACTCCTCGGCTATTCTAAGGGCACACTCGAGTCGGAGACGCAAATGGACCCGAGTGCTTATATATGTATAGCTAATATTAATAGTTCATTCTAATCATGAGCTATGCTGGGGGGGGGGAGGTGGGATCATGAGCCCCGCTGGACCCATGTATGCTTACGAAGCCAGGCAAGGGTCCTTGGCTGGCAAACTCCGGTCTCCACCACAGACTAAATATATCGAAGGCAGATTCTTCATCTTCTGCGCATGCACCCAACGTTGAATTACCCCAAACCAACACAACCGTCAGTCACGTGATCAAAACTAATGAACGTGTTCCTTTATTTTCTAATTTCAAAAACACAAGCACTTTTATATCATTAAAATAGTTTCACCAATTTGAATTTAATCAAAATGCATTACAGATTGGTTAGCCGAAGTACACAAACATCTCTGGTTAGCCGAAGTACGCAAACAGATCTAATCACTTGTTTACTAAAGTCTTTTAACCTCAAATCAAACCCAAGTTGTTTGTAATATAGTCTATTCGCGGTTTTTTTTCATACTTTTTGAATATAACTTTTGAAAAATCAACCCATGTCTGAAGTGTTTGGTTGTTTCATAAATATTCCATGTAACATAAGCCGCTTTTACTTGTGTTAACATAAAATGTACCTTAGTTTTGGTTAAATTTAAATTTAATTTTTTTTTTTACTCACTTACGATAATATTTAATTTATAATTAATGTGAACAAAAACAGTGAGAAAATAGGTGTTGGTAACGCCTGGTAAGAAATAGTTCTTATGTAAAATATTATTACACTGAGTGCGCATTAATGCGGTGTTTTGTCCCACTTGGTGTAATTTTCTAGACTCGGTTAAGCTGTGTTTGCACGAGGCGGAGGAATATCCTGGAAGTAAAACTTTGGCAGAGCTTAAGNGTTTCTAGACTCGGTTAAGCTGTGTTTGCACGAGGCGGAGGAATATCCTGGAAGTAAAACTTTGGCAGAGCTTAAGAAAAGTGAGAAGTAACCGTAAATGAACTATAGTCCTGATGGTAGAAAAGCAGTTCAATGCTGGGGACTCAGATACTGGTTCTGCGCAGCCAACGAGATCACTCCACCCCATATTCACTCTCCGGTCTCCCTAAAGGCTGTTCACGATAAAGTGAGCACTTTTGAAATCAACCTTCGAAAAAAGCCACTGCTCCTACCTGCATATATTTCAACGGGCGTATTGTGTGACATACGACTAGTAAAGTTGGTAACGATGGATGGAAAGTAGTTCCATATCCTAACGTCAAATANGGCGTATTGTGTGACATACGACTAGTAAAGTTGGTAACGATGGATGGAAAGTAGTTCCATATCCTAACGTCAAATACAAAGTATTAGGTAACAATTTGTGTTAACTTAAAATTATCTCTTTGACTCTCTTTTTAATGCACCAATCTTTTTAATGCGATCGTAACGCATCCACGATAATAAGTTTTAGATAAAGAAAATTATTTACTAAATCCTATCAACAGGCAATAATAATTATACAAGTAATTAATATATTTCGCACCTTCACAGACATATTCTAAATTCAATATTAATAAATACACATTAACACTTCAATATACAAAACTTTACCTTACATGTGAAAAACTTTCGTAAACAATTCTGAGAAATTCTTTGTACATTTACAAACCACTAAATAAAAATCCCCCACAAAAATTATTTTCTATAAAGTTACAAGAGCCATAGTCTATTTGTAATACAGAGTGAGTATAAAAAAATACCCCAACTTTGAAGGTCTATAATATCAAAACCAAAGAACCTGCAATCTTGATTAACCAATAAAATTAACCGTGGAACCATGAGTTTGTTTACCATACATTCATAAATGTTCAATGTGACCACCACGAGCGGCCCGAACGACATCTACGCGATAATCAAACTCGTTCCAAGCTCTTGTCAGCAAGTCCGGTGTTACGGTTTGGATGGCGTCCGTAAATCTCGGTTTGAGGTGGTGACGGGGTAGAGAGCTCGCATTTGACACGTCAATGTGAAGGGGACGGTCTGATGTTTCCTTTATGGTGCGCCACCCCATTGGCACCTAGCTGTTCGCGGATAACTGAACGAGACGTTGCCGCAACACTGGATTGGTAGAGTAGCAACTGGTGACCAGGCTCTTCATCACTGGCCTCCAAGAAGCCGGATCTTACCCCGTGCGATTTTTTTCTATGGGGGTACATAAAGGATCAAGTGTTTCGTCCAGCATTGCTGGCTAACATTGACGACCTCAAAACGAGAATTACGGACGCCATCCAAACCGTAACACCGGACATNGGTACATAAAGGATCAAGTGTTTCGTCCACCATTGCCGGCTAACATTGACGACCTCAAAACGAGAATTACGGACGCCATCCAAACCGTAACACCGGACATGCTGACAAGAGTGTGGAACGAGTTTGATTATCGCGTAGATGTCGTTCGGGCCGCTCGTGGGGGTCACATTGAACATCTATGAAGATATGGTAAACAAACTTCACGGTTCCACGGTTCATTTGAATGGTCAATAAAGTTGTAGGTTGTTTGGTTTTGATATCATAGACCTACAAAGTTGGGGTATTCTTTTATACTCAACCTGTACCTTTATAGAATCGTCTGTGCTTACGCGGGATCGCTTCAAGCTGNGAGTGTGGAACGAGTTTGATTATCGCGTAGATGTCGTTCGGGCCGCTCGTGGGGGTCACATTGAACATCTATGAAGGAAGATATGGTAAACAAACTTCACAGTTCCACGGTTCATTTGAATGGTCAATAAAGTTGTAGGTTGTTTGGTTTTGATATTATAGACCTTCATAGTTGGGGTATTCTTTTATACTCAACCTGTACCTTTATAGAATCGTCTGTGCTTACGCGGGATCGCTTCAAGCTGCNAGTTGGGGTATTCTTTTATACTCAACCTGTACCTTTATAGAATCGTCTGTGCTTACGCGGGATCGCTTCAAGCTGCGAAATCAAAGTTACGAACTTTACATTCTGTAATGAGTATTTCACTTAAAACACAAGTGAATGTGTTTACGAATGATGTGTTCCTAGACAATATAGATTCGTGCGACTATACAGCTACGTGTATTTCGTGTATTCTCCCTGCATAACAATTTTGTGACCACCCAAACATAATGTAAGAATATTTGGTAGTAATGTAATTCCAATAACTGTCGCCCCGACGATAATATTCATAAAACACTATACTGTATTGTGAAATTATAAAATGCAACTGTGCAATCCGTCTGTAGACTTCCAACGTATAACTTAAGTGCAGTAATTTTATAAGTCGACTATTTTCGATTCTTTCCATGGGATAACATTTAAATTTTCTTGCTGAAGTTGATATATATTAAGGATGTAATCGAATAAATGATGATAAACACCAGAGTGTGGTAGACGAGTACAAGTGGAGCATACTTTATATAGAAACAAATTATCTAAAGTATATAATTAACCTGTTAATAGCAGTGGCAATGTGAAGGGGCGGGTATGCAACCACAACAATTCGGCAACAGGCAGAGCAAAGATATGACAATTTATTTGCACACTTGGGCAGAAGGCGTGGGGCTGTGAGTCTGTTCAAAGTGCCCGCCACCGTCGGCCACACAGGCGGTGCAGCGCTGAAGCATGTTGCGACGCACATGTGCAGAGGTTTCCGGCGTAATGAGCTCATCCCTCGTGTCAAGTGGCGTGGCATACACCATCGATTTGATGTGGCCCTTGCAGCCAGGAGCCAGGTAGTGCGATGTCAGGTGAGCGTGGTGACCACGCTATGGGGACTCCCCTACCTATCCACTGGTTGAGGGCGTGCACATCGAGGCGCCAGCGAATGGCGATGGCNACCACGCTATGGGGACTCCCCTACCTATCCACTGGTTGAGGGCGTGCACATCGAGGCGCCAGCGAATGGCGATGGCGAAACGAAACGAAACCTGCTGAAACCACACCGCCCCACGAGCATCTAAAGGGACATCGTATCCTGGCAACAAGTTCTGCAGGGACTGTAAATACGTAGCACCGCTGTGACTGAGACTGTTCTGTATTGAGCGGTGTTATCAGGCGCACAGAACTGATCTCACGCCGGTTAATATGTCAAGTACACAGCTATACATCTATACATACCCGCCCCTGCACATTGCCACTGCCATTAACAGGTTAACCGTGGACGTTAGACAATTTGTTCCTTTAAGAAATATGCTCCATTTGTACTCGTCTACCCCACTACTGTTTGTTTTTCATTCGATTTCACCATGTATACTGCATTTATCATAAAATAGAAGAAGTCCTTCCATCGTAGGACGAAGTAGTGCTTGCGGTTGTAACTCAATTTCTATCTTTTATTTATTACAGTTGTTTTCTGGAGCATAAAAAAAAAATTTAATTTCAACTTTTAAAATATGTCGGTTGAAATCTAAGCCTATCACAAACATATATATGACAATTTGTATAAGAAAACTTTTTGAAATCATACAAAACATTGTCTTGTAACAGGCTTTCCAAGAATTTTTCTTGTAAAAGAACAACACGAAATTTAGATGGTGCGAATTCAGTTCTCAAAGAGTTGTGCAAGACTGCTCTTTATACATATTTTTTTCGTAAAAGTCTACAAGTATTTACTCTATANCAGTTCTCAAAGAGTTGTGCAAGACTGCTCTTTATACATATTTTTTTCGTAAAAGTCTACAAGTATTTACTCTATAACTGCAATAAACATCTTTACTTATTCTGTACTAAACCGTCCTCAAGCATTTTGTCATTAAAATATTAACTAATTCCACGGTTCGCGAACACAACAGCGCATTCTAGCACCTTGCCGAGACTTGTCTGAGAACAATCCACCTTTATGCGAGGCATCGACTTCTGAGAAGGCAGGCGTGCGTGCTGGCCTCCAAAGCTACCAGCGACGGAATGAGAGACTACGTAGAGCACTTCCTAGTTCTCAGATGACTCGGCTGGACGTTGCGAGGCCACAGAGACACCTACTGTGCGTTGCAGATGTGTTAACTCGAGAAGCAAACGGATCAAGGCATCATCCCACGGTACGGACACGAAGGAAGCCAACACGAGAGAAGGAACCAAGTCTCTTCAAGCTGTGCGTAGTCTGTTTCGTGTACATTTTTCCACAGCTTGACGTTCCTCTCCTTAAAAAAAAAAAAAAACTATAGTAAGGCCGCATTCATGTAGCCATGTCCGGCCAAAAGAATTTCCTGTCAGATGTTCTCCCTAGCGGGAGGGAATGAAAATTAAGGCGATGCCATGTTGATAGAAAGAAGTACGCATACATATTGAAGAAATTAAGATTCGCTCTTCCAAAATCAAAACCANAATATCTGTACGGCATCACTCAAAGTACGCATACATATTGAAGAAATTAAGATTCGCTCTTCCAAAATCAAAACCACCCCTTTAGAAACACATTACGATTCAAAAACATTTCGTTAAAGAAACCCGAGAATGTTCTAAGAAAGGTGCCAATTTATTGTGGTGCAACGACTCGCTGGGTGCAAACGCACAACGTCGCTGGTTGAGATGCAGTTTCAGTCATGGGCGTTGACTTTAAGATAGCACCACTCTTAATCTGATAGGTAAAATCAAGAAACGCCAGGTTAAATTTTCACTATAACGAATTTACTTCAAATGACCTTAACCTTTGCGCCAAACTTTCGGTCGTTAATTTTCATTTTTCTTGTGGCACTGGAAAGTTTTACGCTTTTGAAAAAGATTGCTAAGAACTTCGGATGGAGATTTTAAGCAACACATCAGACATATAACATATCAACTGTAAACCCAATTTTCAAGGGTACGTAAATTAAGATTACTTAAATAGCGCGTGCTTCACGACCTACCTTGGAATTCATCTTCAAAACTTATATGTATATTTTAGCGTGAAGGAAAAGCAAACATAGCAGTTACTCTCTATAATATTGATTTCTACGTACAAGTTCACCATAAAATGCAAATTTAAATTAGTTCATTAGAGCAGAAAATAGTTGCAGGTATAATACTGTCACGCAGTTACCTTACTAATGTATAGCGGCACTATAGTTTAGAAAATCGCACATGCGAGTGATGCGTCATTTTACGTTCGAGTGAATATCGCCCTTAGAACTCTCTCACAATTTTAATTGCCTTAACTAGAAATAATTTATTGCAAACAGGCAGTGGATATAATTAAGACACCCAGAACACATTAAGTGATTACAATCATATATTTACTCTAAAAGAAACTTTTTCGCCTACTAAGAGCATCTCGTTGACTGAAGTATTTTTCCTGACTGGAAGAACTCGTTCCTTTTGCGATCCAATCATTTGATACGAAATAGAAACATTTATTTCCGAGCTAAAAATTAACTTCTAGTCTAAATTTTTTTTCCCAGTGCTATGTAAAATTTAAGAATTTCCATTCACAAGTAATTAACAGGGAATTGAGGAGCTCGTTTCATAGCAAAGAGACACTAAATAAAAATACGTACATTACTTTAAAAACAAGCCTTTGTACTCGTGATGGTTCGTAACTACAATAAGGTGCTTTAACTTTCGAAAAGATTTAGGAGTAATGAACTACCTGTTCTGAATAACAGTACGAAAGTTTTGCCTTTTTTTGCAGACAGAACATCGAGTTTCATCTTACCTACCGTGCGTTTTAATCATTCTTTATGCTACCTATTAACATTACATTAACAGTATTCTTGGCGCACGTCTATATTTGAATATCAATATAAATAAGTACAGAAAGTCACAATTTAGCTGCGTTATTACATAACGAGGGGAAATTAAAGCAACCGGTAAGATGCCGAAATTGCACTGTCAACGATTTTCTTTTTAAAGTGTCACGTAACATTTTCAAGAAATTGAGAGTGGGACTTTGGCTCCGTGGGGGTGGAGTAAAGTGGAGATACAGCAGCGCTGGAATGCAATGGTGGGGGATACGGCAGTACCCCGGAGGGAATCGAACCAGGTACGTCGCAGTGAGAGGTTGAGTGGTCTGACCATCATTGAACTGTGGNGGCAGTACCCCGGAGGGAATCGAACCAGGTACGTCGCAGTGAGAGGTTGAGTGGTCTGACCATCATTGAACTGTGGCTCCCGGTAGTCACTGAAAATGTACGGAAACAACCTTTATGCAGCCGTAATTTAGTTGCCTCAACAATCATCGAGACGTTTTCAGAGTTTCAGTTTCAGAGCTATGGTACATGATCATCGAGAGCACTTNCCGTAATTTAGTTGCCTCAACAATCATCGAGACGTTTTCAGAGTTTCAGTTTCAGAGCTATGGTACATGATCATCGAGAGCACTTTTTTTTTTTACGGAAGAAGCAGAGATATTAAGAGGGAAAACAAGTGCGGGCATTTGCACTCCAAGGGGTTGCACACATTTTTTTTTGGCAGTTGAGAATTTAAAATTTCTTAGAATACTATTTTTAAAATTAAATATTTATAAGCACTCAATTACTTTCGCCTCAAAAGGCTCTGAGATCGAATTCTGAATTAAGCAGCCGCTACGTATGCCGTTTAAGGATATAGGTTCAGGTTATTTGCCGATGAAAACCGACAGTCGATTACCCGATTTGCATAAAACGGCGGCATTAATGGCCAGAAATAAAACGACGGTGAATAACTGACTCTGAGACACTACTCATTTACAACCAGGCGTTCNGCGGCATTAATGGCCAGAAATAAAACGACGGTGAATAACTGACTCTGAGACACTACTCATTTACAACCAGGCGTTCTACCAGTGGGGTCTTTTTGGGCGATTTCCAACAACTGTTGCAAAACCTCCAATTCACAGATCCAGTGCGAAGGCACTTCTGCTCCGACAGCCAACATTAGCCACAGCAGTATTTTATTCTTGGCTTTTCGCCCTAAAGGCGAAAAGTGAGGAGCAGATGTTCACTCGGGGTGACAAGAAAGCATTTGGCCACTCCACGCACTCGAACCAAATACAAACGCATTCCCTGACAGAGAGCGCTTAAATTCCACAGCTGAAAACGGTAACGCCCCCTAAGAATTTCAAACGATTTCACGGGTTCATATTAATGATTCCGCTTTTGCTCCCTTTCAGCTGACTGGGGGCGGCTTAAATGCTTAACTAAACCAAACTTACAGATAAAATGGCATACTTACACTGTAGAATTTTTTTATAGTCTACTTCATAAACTGTAATGGAAGTTTGTAGGCCATACATTGCGTGGGACATTTACCATACTTCAGACTGCAAATCTAGAAAAGCCTCTATATGCAGATGGGAACTTCCCTATGCTTTTGACTGTTTCCTGCGCAAATGTAGGACATCGACTACACAAAAATAACTTCTGCAATTTAAAAAAAAAACTTTTTTGGAAAGTAGTTGCCAACAAAAGTTTTAAAGGTGTCAGTATTANAATAACTTCTGCAATTTAAAAAAAAAACTTTTTTGGAAAGTAGTTGCCAACAAAAGTTTTAAAGGTGTCAGTATTAATGCAAGAATTTTTCTGCAGTTCTACAAAGCCTGTTTTAGCACAACTAGTATACAAATTCAACAGATTTACAAACACATTTTTTTTTTGTAAAAGCACTAGCATTTGCATTATTACAAGACATTTTCAGTTCGGTTTACAAAAATGTTTTCTGCGTAGGTGAACTTGATCTGGAGAAAACAGCCCCCCGGCTAGCCTTTCTACGCTTTGAAGAAAGCAAAGTTGCGTNAATAACTTCTGCAATTTAAAAATAAAACTTTTTTGGAAAGTAGTTGCCAACAAAAGTTTTAAAGGTGTCAGTATTACTGCAAGAATTTTTCTGCAGTTCTGCAAAGCCTGTTTTAGCACAACTAGTATACAAATGCAACAGATTTACAAACACATTTTTTTTTGTAAAAGCACTAGCATTTGCATTATTACAAGACATTTTCAGTTCGGTTTACAAAAATGTTTTCCGCGTAGGTGAACTTGATCTGGAGAAAACAGCCCCCCGGCTAGCCTTTCTACGCTTTGAAGAAAGCAAAGTTGCGTCATCTTGCCGGAATCATGGTTATCGCAAAAACAGAGCAGTGCATAAACCTGAAATTTCTTGTGAAATAAAATATTACCGACGGAGTGTTTGAGATTGTTAGAATATGTGTGCAGCAATACACAAGTGTCGGGTGCTGTACACTGCGTGTTAAACGATGCTAGACAAGATCAGGCCATTCTGGTCAGTAAAACAGAATACCAAAAGTAATCCTTTCGAACCAATGAAACGAAACCATTACATTCAGAGTACAGCCAACAATCACAACACTAGCAGTGGAACACATCCGGACTCGGACGACATTGCGCGATCAACTAACATCATGAGAATCTGCAAGGCAGCCCAGGCTATCGAACGGCAGCGTGGGCACCATGCAGTTCTCGGCAAGTCGAAGGGATGGCACAGAACACTAGCCGAGTGTGTGTGTGAGAGAGAGAGAGAGAGATAGAGAAAGAGAAAGAGAAAGGCGTCGGGCTCCAGGCTGGTAGACCAGCTAAGTCACACATACACTTTTCCATTACGAGAAGAATTCAGTTGTACAGTACAAGGTAACAATTTATTTCGTTTTTAAATATTATATACATTTGCTTATTTCGAATATGTACCATTTATATAGAAATAACAGGAAATGTATGAACTTTGTAAAGACGAATAAGAAAGAAACACATCAAATCTATTTCAACTATGTACATACTCTGCTTTTCAGTCATCTGAAAACATAGTTACCCTGGCAGAGCTGGAGACAGTGCACCAACCTTGAGAATAAAGTAGTGTAGGTTCAATCCCACACTATCGCGGCCCCGGCGAAATTGGCCTCGCATATGGAAATACTTCAGTTCAATTCACGGTCCGGTCATCCTCATTTTACTTTTCCGCGAAATCCAGAAATAACTCCAGGCGAATGTCAGGGTTCTTTGTTTCCGACCACGTTCGACTTCCTACCCGCTCAAGGAGGTCAACGCGGCCGCGGTGCCTGAGCGGTTAGACTGCTCGCCTCCCACCAAGGAGAACCAGGTTCAATCCCCGGCCGGGTCACTCTTAGATTTTCGTAAGCGGGGATCTTACCGGACGATGCCGTTGGTCGGCGGGTTTTCTCGGGGATCTCCCGTTTCCCTTGCCCTCGCATTCCGGCACTGCTCCATTCCCACCTCATGTCAACCTCATCGGTTCCTAAGACCTCGTTGTTAAAAGTCGCCCATATCTCTCAGCTCAACTCAAAGGAGGTCAACCTGCAACCTGACCGCCGTGGCTGACGTCATCTGCACGTGGCACCAGGCCCACCTCGAAGGCAGCAGGCGAGGGCAAGGTGGTCCGGAAGGTATCAAGGGCAGGCCCGCCGACCGGAACAATAGCTATACCCCAGCTGTACCAAGGGACGCCGCCGGAGATCTATAGCATCCCTTACTCCCCTAGGGGGGACACACGTGCCCAGGGGTGGGCTCAATGAAGGGGACTTAATGGCTTTGTCGAGGAGGGCCCTTGCACCTGGCGCATCCCCCTTGTAGCGCGGACCGCAAGCCACGCGACAACCGGTTTCGCGGCGACCAGTGCACCGCTTTACAGCGTTGCTACGCGGCATTTAAGACCATTCAAGAGGTTAAAATTATTTTCTAAATTTTTTAGCATATTAGATCCTTTTTTGTTGAATGTCATGAATATCTTAGAAATTATGTTTTCCGTTTGCACTTATTTAAATTTTAACTTCTGAAATAAAATTCAAAATTCAATTAGCGGGAAGCTAAACTCTTGCCGCAATTGAAATAAATGTTGGATTTCAAAGAAATTGTAAGAAGCCACCCCTGTGACTTTAATATACACTTTAGATTAAATCAAACTTTCTGTACAAATAACTTTTTTAAACTTGCATGAATCAAGGTTTTTTTGTTAAAATTATGTACGTTATATTTCAAAAGGTAACGGTATTTTAGTTCAGTTATTAATCATCAATATCGCGCCATAAAACCATAAAATATCTTCAGAAACGAGAAAACTACTTTTGCTATTGGAAGATTGCGTGGTACGTAATTTAATGTTTAAATTGTTTACCGAAGTTTACAGATATTTGGAAGCCAATAATGACAAAGCAAGAACCTTAAATTTTAGGTAATAATTTTGGCCAAATTCGTAAGCAAATATCAGACCAGGCTGATGCATTTATATATATANCCGCAAAGACCTGTATAAATTTACAGCGTAAGAAATATGTCAACGAGTGCAACCACTATTAGTTCACAAAGTTGACAAAATTTCATGTCTGCCACAAAACCTATCAATTTTAATTAGGACTATCATATTTAGTATTCATTTAATCCCCACGCCGTCTTGAGATTTCTGACCATGTCGAACGGCAACTTACACCATAAAGTAAATAGTACATAGAGGCGAAATGGCGTGGCGGTTTCTTTGATGGGGGCACACTCATTCTCTGATTGGGCGCGCAAGGCTCTTCGACGTTCTTTGCGACTAACTGGCTGCTGCGCGCTGCGCTTAATAATTTAAGGTAGTAGGGTAAGTTGATTTGACTTACGTCTACAGTGTTACTCAACTGAATACCTCCCGGGATAAAATAAAACGAAGAGTGGACGTATGTCGAAATTATGTTTTAACTGTTACTTCGCAACTTTGGAAGTCACATTTTAAAATAATGATATATTCACTAAACGACTTATATTTTGACTGTCCCCTTACGTTCATATTTTACACTGTTTACATCGAATTAAGAAAAATACATCCTCATTGGCTTTCCGCTTTAGATGGCAGAACTACCTGAAAAACGAAAATTCATATCCCATCATACACTGCTGGCCATTAAAATTGCAGCATTATGAAGGATACCCCTGAAGGACACCAGACAGGCGGAATGCGTATAGCAGGGTAGGATAATGACGTGATTAGTAGTTGTTCAGCCGAGTGGCGCAGCACGTGCGCCTATGTCGACAATGATAAGCGATATATAAGTGGAGGCTGGGAAGCCGCCAAGAAGTAATGGCATTGTGTTTTCCCGCCGTTNGCGACAATGATAAGCGATATATAAGTGGAGGCTGGGAAGCCGCCAAGAAGTAATGGCATTGTGTTTTCCCGCCGTTCGTGTGTACAGGACGGAGAGAGCATGCCGCGTCGAAGAATATTACAACCATACGAACAGGTTTCCGCCTTTGACCACGGGAGAATCGTGGCCTATCAGGATTGTGTATTATCCTACAGGAAATTTTTTTCTCGTGTTGGAAGAAATGCAATTACAGTGAAGCGGATATAGTATCAGTTGGTTGAGGAAGGACGGGCTGAGTGACATGCTGAAAAAAGGCTGACTCGTTACAACTTGTTGCATATTATATCACTGGAATAACTACACCGATCTGAACGCAGTTTGACACACAGACAGCACTTATTGTGTTCTGAAATTCAAACTCAAATTCCATATCTTAGTAACTTCTCAAACAATTCGCAAAATATTTCACATGCAACACGTATATTGAAAGAACACCTAAACGTTTTGTAAAGCAGCCTTCGTTTTTTTTTCTTTTCAAAATCGCTGTGTTAATTTTTTAGTATTATAGGCTTCATTCCTTGAACCATTAAACCAATTTTATTCAATAGCGGTGTTCTGAAGTACCAACAAATTTCACAAGTCTTTAATCGTCCTGTCATTTAGAAAGGTGCTCGCTTAACACACGTGGCATTAATATTTCATTACCAGAAATATGGGCTTATTAGTTACGCTGGTAATTTCCATGTGTCCTAAATTTTGAAGAACATTTGACGTCATCAGTGTGTTTGAAAAAGAGTGGAGATTGCCTGACGTTTTTATTTTTCATTTAACAACACGCGCACCAGAAACAAAATCCACTCTTCCTCAGGTTTCTTTCGCAGTCACGTGAAACCTTGTTCTGATTGGCTCTACGGCGACGCTTTAAACGTTTCTTCGTCCACGGGTGTGTGAAAGCGAGGGTCATCCATTANTGTTCTGATTGGCTCTACGGCGACGCTTTAAACGTTTCTTCGTCCACGGGTGTGTGAAAGCGAGGGTCATCCATTACGTTATTAGGAAAACAACGTGAAAACGGCAGAAACGCAATCATAATAAATTAAAGCTGTCAGGACCACAGCTTTTTNCGTTATTAGGAAAACAACGTGAAAACGGCAGAAACGCAATCATAATAAATTAAAGCTGTCAGGACCACAGCTTTTTTTTTTTACACCGTGNAACAACGTGAAAACGGCAGAAACGCAATCATAATAAATTAAAGCTGTCAGGACCACAGCTTTTTTTTTTTACACCGTGGTGTCGTAACTACAGCTGTAGACTATCGTCTGTCTCCAGCGCGAATTAACGCGAAGAGAACGGCGAATGCGGAAGCGGGCCTAATGAAGATACGACAGAACACGTTTAATTCACGACTGGAGATCCGGTATTGCCGGTTCGACTGGCAATCAATATTTCACCAGCCTTGCTCCATCTTGCAACGATCGTGCACAGGTTGACGCGTAAGAATTCCACAGTCTGTCATTGCCGAACACGCATTAAAAGCGCGTTCCCCAAAATTAAAAAGGCACTGCACTAAGAACAGAATACTATTGAACGTCGGATAAATCTGTAATTCATAAATTTGTAGCTCAAATCGCTTCAGCAGAAACGACCACTTAGAACATTAGTACGCCGAGAGAAAGGCCAACAAAATATTTGTTTGTATAAGGCCAAAAACATATTTAGTTGCGCCAACAAAATATTTCGTTGAGTAAACAAAACTTAGAAAAGCAACAACGCTTGAATAAACGATAGGCTGTCAACAAAATGTTTTATTGAATCAACTGTATTCATTTGGCTACTCTCATTTGATTGTCTTATTTCGAAAATACAGCTAGAAATTTTTTTTTTTTTTGCATTTTTTGTTACAATCAGGATAGTAAGAGTGTTTGTCAGGGTATTTATTCATGCTTAGGTAATAATGGCATAAAAATCATAATAAAGTAAATTCAATAGGAAACTAAGAAGTAAAAGATGTAAAACTTGAAATATTAGTTTGCGCACTTTGTACAGTATTTGTAATGTATGTATTTCAAAACATTTCAATTTCATCTGTAATTAATTTAACTGAGGATGCTAGAGCACAGGTGATCAAGATTCTAATCTCTGTCTGGCTTCGAATTTTTTTTCAAATTAACCGAAATCGTTCTATTTACGTAGAGAACAGCAAATCTTTAGTTGCACAAACCAATTCTTTGTTTCGGGCAACCAAATACGTGAAACAACATAATTTGGCTACAACAAAATATTCCATTGCCTCTATACAAACAATTAATTTGGTTGCGCCAAACAAACGATCCAACAAAACCTTTTTCCAAGTGTATTTACATTATTAAGTGTTGCTAATTTACGATTTCCGCCTAATGCGGAAACGATGTTGGTAAACAGCTGACTAGCCAGATAAGCTTAACTTTTTTTCCATTTTTAAGTTACATACACGTTGATGGCCATTTTCATGTTGGTATGTGCAATACAGCTCCGTATTGGCGACAACTTGCCACATCCCATATATTACAAAATAATACAAATCGTTGTGCAATGTGATAATGTTAAACTCTTATATGCCCTACAACGTTGCAAGACATATCATTCACTTCCGTATTCACTACATTTTCCACAGAAAATATTTAAAATACTGATAAAAAAAAAAGCAAGGTTAAATGGTCACCGTTCTCCTTTCCGTTGGTTAAGGTAGACAACATTACATTAGTTGCTTTGCAGAAATTCTACACCAGGGACTATTCGCTGGAAGACAAAAATTTACCAGATTTCGTAATGCAATTGTTGAAAAACTCAAAGCGCTTCATCACAAAGCAAAAGTATTAACTATGCGGAACTGCCCTATTGCAAATTGCAATATTTGTGGTGAAATGTAGCGGCCAGAGCGGGTATTCATTAGTGTTGGAGCTATGCGGATTGGAGGCTTTGGTCAGACACATTTGATGTTTATCCCCCTAGTTTACCGAAACTTGCACATGAACTTACTGCACAAGCTACATGTATCATTATGCATTATGTAATTTCTCAGTCTGCAAGATCCTGCAATGCTGAGTGTCTTAATAAATGTCTGGTACAATACATAGCATTTATTCATCTGTAACACATCAACAGACGCTTCATTTCATCCGCCGACATGTTTCGGGAACTCTTTGCTCCCCCCACACCCCTTCAAATCCGACGGGTTCAATCGACTAACGACTGTGACGAAGTTTCAACATTAAGGACCTCACTTACCTACCTTTATTTTGCGGCGTTGGAAATACTGAAATACTGAAGCTCTTAAGAGTAACCTTCTAATGTCACGTCACATTTGTGCACAACTTATGGGCTGCTGTTCATTCGCGCAGCGCGAAGCATGGGATTTACAGTGCTATAATAACGACACAATAAAGTAACGCCTCACGTCCTTCAACTACTTTTAAATTAACGAAATTAATTTTTATCCCCAAAAGTCAACAAAAAAAAATTTTACGTACACCATTTTGTCTGAAAATTTTTTTTTTTTTAGAAAGGAACAACAAATTGATACATGCACGTGCGTATGTATCAACACGAACCACTGCAGACTATTAACTATTTATTTACAGTAAATTACAGATATCTCAAAGTTTGCCCTTTCGTGCATCTAAACCTGCAACTACTTGCCTCCTGCCAAGGCGAAACGAGTTCAATTCCCGGCGGGGTCACGTGGGGAACGTGCCGGACGTTGCTGTTGACCGGTGGGTTTTCTCGGGGCACTCCGTTTCTCCCACCATCGAATTCCGCCGCTGCTCCATCCTCATCCATTCATCCATGACTTAATTTCCAGATCTAATATTTAGAAACGAAGCTTGCCACGACACAGGGAACATCTTTAACGGATATTTCGAGATTCAACTCCTTTTTCTCGTGTCATTCGTTTCACATCTGTGGCTTTAATCACACGCAACCTCCTTATTCTTATTTAATACTTTCTGCCCACATGGGAAAATATGGATATAACTGAAACCGTCACCACTTCAAACATTCTGTTAATAAGTCTTCTATACCATGCTAAGCTTTGATTTTTAATGTCCAATCATAAAGTTTAATTACAAAAATTTATATTTAAAAAAAAAAAGGAAGGGATACTACCACCCCGTAAAAAAAACTGTCAACAATCTGCAGTATCTATGTCGTACTTTTGACAGCTTATCCGGCAAGCTTATGCTTCAGTAAGCAATGAGTGTTACAGTGACATCAGAAGGTAATTTAAATATAAGCCATATCTTCGACAATTTAGCGAAAATCGGAGCACTAATAAAAAATATATAATCAGTAACCAGACTTCCTCTCTTTTNTACAGTGACATCAGAAGGTAATTTAAATATAAGCCATATCTTCGACAATTTAGCGAAAATCGGAGCACTAATAAAAATATATATAATCAGTAACCAGACTTCCTCTCTTTTCCCCCCCAACACATTCTTGTCACACTCAACAGAAACGCACATTAAGACGTACGTGACGAGAGCCGTCCTAGCGCCACNTCCCCCAACACATTCTTGTCACACTCAACAGAAACGCACATTAAGACGTACGTGACGAGAGCCGTCCTAGCGCCACTGTAATTTCTAACACCCAACATAGAGTATCTCGGGGTAGGACGCAAATAACCGGCAATTACGCTTCCGCATAAACCACTGACGAAAACTCAGATCAGGTGATAAATTCCGGGAAAATATGTTCCCGTTTAGCAGCGGCGTCGACCACCGCAACTGCGGGACAAAGCGTAACTCAAGAGAATCCGAGCACAGAATAAAAAAAAAAAAGAAGGGTTGGGAGATGGATATTCTGTTTTTCTCTTCACCCTAAAGACACTTTCGAACACTTCCNCGCGAAAAAAAAAAGGGGGGGAGGGTAGAAGGGGTGAGGTGATGCCACTCCACCAGCTGAACAATTTACCCCCCTTTCCATCCAACCCCCTTCCTCATCACGATCCCCAGCACGGTAACAGCAGCAGCTAGCGACCTGCGCAATCGTGCCACAGTCGGAAGCGGCTGCAGAATAATATAAACTTCGGAAATTCACCGCGAGTATCGCGCTTGTGGGGTAACTATCGTGATTACGCCCCATTATTACGTGATACTGCTTGCTTTTAAAACACACAGAAAAATAAATGTGCAAAAATGGTTTCAGCAAAACGGATAGGCACGCCAATAATTTAATACATGTTTTTTAAAATTTTTATTATTATTTCGAGTCCGTAATATGTATAAGGAAATTAATTTGCACTTCCAAGATCATTAAAAAAAAATAATCAAAGACAACTATTTATATCNAAAAAAAAAAAATCAAAGACAACTATTTATATCTGGCATCAAATATGCATGACACACAAAGATAAAATTTAAGTTAGAAGTGAAAATAAATCACAGCGTGTTGCATGGTAAGAAAAAAGCATTATCCCGCTTTGAAAATTACTTCCAAGTAAAATTCTGACTAGGCTCCTCAAATAACAAACTCAGACAGTGGCATAATTTCAAAAACATTAAAAAATTTGATGTCTTTATTTCGTCTTCAAATTTTATAGAATATATTTATGGAGCGATTATTACGGTACAGCGCACCGTCCGTCCAGACCGAAATTACGGCACGCGGAAATATTTTCCCCCATGGCTGCGGGGACAAGTTCACGCTGCATCCCTCGCGAGGGATGGAGAGCCTGTCCTTACGAGTGACTAGTTGCAGGAGGGGT
This sequence comes from Clitarchus hookeri, assembly GCA_002778355.1. Lineage (NCBI taxonomy): Eukaryota > Metazoa > Arthropoda > Insecta > Phasmatodea > Phasmatidae > Clitarchus > Clitarchus hookeri. Next base: position 913,593 of record NQII01000288.1, on the reverse strand, counting down.
GGGTGAGGAGGAACATCNCGCATCCCTCGCGAGGGATGGAGAGCCTGTCCTTACGAGTGACTAGTTGCAGGAGGGGTGGGTGAGGAGGAACATCAGCCGCAGGAGGGGAAAGGTAGAGAAAAGGGAAGGTCGGGCTGGCGGGCGAGCGAGGCGGGTCACAGCCGCAGTCGGGCAGCGGGCCTCGAAACGGGCGGACGCGAGCACAGGAGAGAGAACGCCGGAGAGACAGATCCGCAGGTGGGGTGGAGGCTGCGAGAGGCGAGACGGGCGCACGGGACGACGGCGACGAAGGGACGACACGGGCCGCACAGCCGGAGTGGAGCCCGGCGCGCGTGGCGTGGTCGCGCCGGCTCGAGCCGGGCACCATGCCCTTGCGGGACAAGTACAAGGTGAGTCGCCATCGAAGAGTTTGATGGCAATGGCCAGTTCATGTTATTATGATGGTTTGATTGGACCGTGTCCATTGCCGACCGACCATGGACACAGTCCAATCGAACCATCAAAATAAGGCGAGTCACGTGGTCCGCCACACGTATCCCATCACTAAGTAAACAATACACTTATAGTCCATTGTTGGTTACTTCCAACTTCTCTGAAGCCCTGCTAAAGTTCTACTTCCTGGCTATCCCTCCGCCTCGTGCAAACAAAGCCTAACCGATCTAGAGAAATACAGCAAAGTGACAACGCGCCGCATTCGTGCGCACTCTGCAACACTATTTTGCATAAGACCTATTTCTTACTAGGCATTACCACACGCCTATTTCCATCCTGTTTTTAATCATATTGATTATAAAAGAAACATTACAATCTATATATCTAAAAGTTCAATTTAAACACGAATAAATATTTTTTATGTTAATAGAAGTATTTAACTCTGGTGATACATGACATGTTTAGGAAAAAACGAAGCACCACATACCTGTGGTGATTTTCCAAAGGTTTAATTCAAAAAGTGTGAAGAAACCGCGAATAGACTATATAAGTTGTTCACGGTTAACTGAGAACTTTTGAAATCGACTTTAGAAATATGTCCCTGCTCCTGCCTGTATACATTTTAACAAAGACACTGATATGCGTCTATAAAAGTTGGTAACGACGGAGGTAACGCAGTTCCATGTGTCAACGACGTGTTAATAGTGTTATACTCTATTCGAGGTTTCTTCACGCTTTCAGAATCAAACTTTTGAAAAATTACCCCATGCAAAACTAGAGTTTTATACTTGTGTTAACATAAAGATACCTTCTTTTTGATTAAATTTTACTTTAACGTATATTTTATCTATAACTTATAATAGTTAATTTATAATTCATATGAATAAAAACAGGGAGAAAAACGTGTGTTGGTAATGCCTTGTAAGAAATATTTTTTATCCAAAATAATATTACACTGAGTGCGCACGAATGCGGAGGAGCACCATACCTTTGGTGCAATTTTCTAGACTTGATCAAANGAAAGAAATATTTTTTATCCAAAATAATATTACACTGAGTGCGCACGAATGCGGAGGAGCACCATACCTTTGGTGCAATTTTCTAGACTTGATCAAACTTTGTTTGCATGCGGCGGAGAAATATCCTGGAAGTAGAACTTAATCAGGGCTTCAGAAATGTTGGAAGTAACCTTTAATTGACTATATNTCTATAACTTATAATAGTTAATTTATAATTCATATGAATAAAAACAGGGAGAAAAACGTGTGTTGGTAATGCCTTGTAAGAAATATTTTTTATCCAAAATAATATTACACTGAGTGCGCACGAATGCGGAGGAGCACCATACCTTTGGTGCAATTTTCTAGACTTGATCAAACTTTGTTTGCATGAGGCGGAGAAATATCCTGGAAGTAGAACTTAATCAGGGCTTCAGAAATGTTGGAAGTAACCTTTAATTGACTATATNAGGCGGAGAAATATCCTGGAAGTAGAACTTAATCAGGGCTTCAGAAATGTTGGAAGTAACCTTTAATTGACTATATGTAAACATTTATGAGTACTGACATGATTATTTTTTATTTCAGGTTTTTTATAATGTAAGAGTTGGAGAATTTGTACAATATTTTCTCCCCTAATAACGTTACAGTTTTACTTTACCTGCGAATGAATAAATAGAGCGGGTTCATGGCTGTGTTAATTTTGTATATTGTGGAATAATACACAGTATGCATACAAGTAGATCTAAAGCAGGTTTTTTAAAAAGTGCTACATTTTCTGAGAACATCCTATACCTAACCACAGACATTACACGGCAAGGCGAGCACTTTTGAAAAATCAACCTTTGAAAATATCGCTGCTCATAACCACGTACATGTTACAGTGCACATTGGCATGCCAGCTCCCAGTTAAGCTGGTGGCGAAGAAATAAAAATAGCACTACGACTCGGTGTTGTGTTGCGAGCGAAATGTATAAATGTATCTATAGTAAAGTTAGTGTTAACGTTTCTTGTTTATTCACATTTTAGCAAGAATTTCCATATCATTAACACATTTACATGCCTAAAAATTCCATAATTTTACCTGAATGGCGCTTGGATAAAGTGATCAGGCCCATGGCAATGTTAAATAAACACTTGGTGGAAAGATACAGTATAATAAGAGAAGTAAATCCTTTGCAGGGCTTTCAGAAGTCCCACTTTACGAGGTCGATGGTTTGACACCAGATCATAAAATTTTAGCAAAATTACTGGGAAGCAATCATGAGGCTTGGAGCTCACTAAAACTTAGCGGGTCATCCAAGTCAACCCTATACAACATGCTATGCACGGTTAGGACAGTTAAAATATTGATATACTCGTATTTACTGGAGAAGTAGCAATCTCGTCTATTTTTTTTTNATGCACGGTTAGGACAGTTAAAATATTGATATACTCGTATTTACTGGAGAAGTAGCAATCTCGTCTATTTTTTTTTCCGTATTTTGAAGTCACTATTCTGAGAAAGACAGCAAGTGGCAATCGTCAGTGCACTGTTTTCAGTGTCAGTGTCGTCAGTGCCAGTTTTCAAGGTACATTTCATTCAGCGCGAGAAACCACAACAAGGACATCAACATCCACTACATCCGCTGATTTTTAAAGCCTAAGACCAACACTGCGATAGTAGGAAACCAAAAGGTAAACACGACGTAGTTGGCTTACGGCTTACGGAAAACTTTGGACAGTCCTGATTTATTTAATTTTACCAATTGTTTAACATTTCACCATATGCAGAAATTAACATTTGCATGGACATAATGATTAATGTCCATGTGTGGATCATCCAGCACTATAGATTTTGCAAAGATGCATGTGTCACTATTACTGAAAATCACACTCTGATGCGTCTAAACTAAATAAAATCAATTTAAACAATGCAATGATAATAAAACTTTAAGACAAACACATTTTTCATGTTTGTTACCAACATTACAGTGGATATGTTATTTTTTAGGCCTACGTCTACACACTTTCAATTGATGGCAAGTATATTCTTTCCAGAATTTGTTTGAATATTATGTACTTTAACTGTGGAACAACCGTTGCAACAGACTTTCCGCCAGATGTCACTCTCAGAACACAAGATTCAAAAATGGGGACATTTACGTGGAAAAGCTGCACCGCATCCCTAAATGTATCTCATTTCTCGGTAGATAGTTTCTGTGGCATTCACTAGAAAGGGCGTTGTAATTTGCCGGTATGAAAGAGACAAAACCGTTCGTGCCTTCGGCCGGGTTCGAACACACCGCCTCTTGTATACGAGCACAGCAGGCCTTTGTTTGACCAGCATCTGTGATCAGTACTGTGATCTCTTAGGCGTCAGCATCTACTCAACTAAGTACTGATATGGATGATGTTGAGTTTAGTGAATTATTTACTTGTATGCACATTAGTCAATTGTTGGTATCTTTAATGCAAGGTTGGCTTGTTAACCAAGGGACAGCTCTATTTTCAGCCATCATATGCTACATTCGCGGTTTATTAAGCAATTTCGTGCCCTGCCCAGGGTCTACCTGTCTGCCTATTTTATATTTTTCCGCCAAGTGAAAAAATAACATTTCCATCGACAGAAGATTTTACAAACGCGTCGAACAAGTCAACCTTTACAATTGCTAGGAAAGTAATTTGTTAGTAACATGCTAATTCATGTGCATAAAACACGTCGATACTAAATAAAGTAAATTCAGTATCCACAGATGTAAACTATTCCAACACGCCGTTAAGTTACTGCGAAGCAGATTATAGGTAGCTCAACATTACATTCTGTGGTATAGGGACATCAACTTCGCTTGCCTCCACAACGCATATGTGCTCACGATAAAACCTAACATTAAAGGGAGTTTAACCTCTTGACACCCCGAATAGATGTGTCGGCAAGGTGTAGGGGAAAGGGAGGGGTAAAAATTTGACCCAGGCTCCAGAGCAGTTAACCTCTGGGCATCACACACGTATTACTAGATATCACAAACGAGGAACTGACTGGTCGCAAGAAGAAATATTCTGGGCAGAACTACGGAAGGATAACATCTCCCTTCCATACGTCTTCGAGAGCTACACACAATAACTTTTCATTTACGTCTGCAATCAAGAAAATATATTTTTATCCTTCCGTTTAAACAAAGGGCCTTATTTTGTAATTCTTCCCTGCTATCTATCAAGATTTGTCCGCAGGGCAGCTTACGTAGTAACCTACATGGAACCGGAACAGTTTAGACGTCCATTCTCCATCCAGAAATCACGAAAACACTCCACTCGGTTAACGTTTATCCACCTCTTCTTACCTCTCGTCAATTGTCCAATCTCCTTGCCTACCGTGTCTTCTCAACGGAACCTTTGAAACTTTGCATGGCAATCGAAGTAAATCTTTAGAGAAGAATCGCAAAGAAAGTTGGGTAGGCGAAATCCATCAACGCTAACTTTTGTTCACATAAGATCTATTTCTAAGTAGACTTACAATATTACAATCGGCCTCGAAATCACATGCCAGAAGCTTCACAAACGCCGTTTGTCTACACAATAAAAAATTCGAAAATTTTATTAGCAACTACGTATACAGTATGAGTATAAAAGAATACCCCAACTTTGAAGGTCTATTATATCAAAAACCAAACAACCTACAACCTTGGTTGACAAATCAAATGAACCGTGGAACTGTGAAGTTTGTTTACCATATCTTCATAAATGATCAATGTGACCACCACGAGCGGCCCGAACGACATCTACACGATACTCAAACTCGTTCCACACTCTTGTCAGTATGTCCGGTGTTACGGTTTGGATGGCGTCCGTAATTCTCGTTTTGAGGTCATCAATGTTAGCCGGCAATGGTGGACGAAATACTTAATCCTTTATGTACCCCCATAGCAAAAAATCTTACGGAGTAAGATCCGGGCTTCTTGGGGGCCAGTGATGAAGAGCCTGGTCACCAGTTGCTCCTCGACCAATTCAGCGTTGCGGCAACGTCTCGTTCAGGTATCCGCGATCAGCTAGGTGCCAATGGGATGGCGCACCATTAAGGAAACATCAGACCATCCCCTTCACATTAACGTGTCGAATGCGAGCTCGCTCTACACTACTGTAGTGCAAACTACACTATTAACAATAATAGGAGCAAAACCAGTTGAAGAACCAACTCAAACCGAGAGTTACGAACGCCTTCCAAACCGTAACACCGGATATGCTGACAAGAGCGTGGAACGAGTTTGATAATCGCGTAGATGTCGTTCGGGCCGCTCATGGTGGTCACATTAAACATTTCTGAATGTATGATAAACAAACGTCACGGTTCCACGGTTCATTTTATTGGTCAATCAGGGTTGTAGGTTGTTTGGTTTTGATATTATAGACCTTCAAAGTTGGGGTATTCTTTTATACTCACTCTGTACTTACTGTACACCGAAATACTTGAGTAAAAAATGCACATCTGTATATACAAAACTTAAAAAATTTGAGGACTGATTAAGAATCAAAACATTTTAGTATGTTACAAAACGTGTATATTTACCCTCTCCACTAGATTATATATAAATAACACAACTTTACAGAAATAGGTCTTGAGCCTAAAAATATTTATAGTGAAATCATGTTTAGTTTTAGAGATATGCAAATAGCCTTGCGTATTTGAATTGGAGCCAAATACCTAACTACTTCTTAAATATTATTTATTGACGCGAAAAAAAGATCGAACGTATTTTTTCATAACATAAACATTCAACCTATGCTGGAAAAAAACCCTTTCCTCATATTCGTTTAGATAAAGTTGTCGGCGACTCCATAAATTCCAGCACAATTTTGTACATCGCTAGTCACAGTTCGAAAATCTGGACAGTGTCGCAAGCTGATGGATCTTATTTTGGCCATGTGCGAAAAACAACTTTACGACACGACCTCATTAATACGAACTCAACCTTTTTTAAAACTCATCCTTGACAAGTTAACTTCGAACTGTTTACAGTCGCTGTGCACTAAAACCGAGAGGAATAAATTAGACACACAGAGCACTGTTGCTGCTCATGTATTTATTGCGGGGCCGCGGTGGTGTAGTGGTTAGATTACTCTCATCCCATCAAGATGAACGGGTTCCGATTACGGCGGGGTCGCCCCCAGATTTTCGCACGTGGGAATCGTACCGGACGATGTCGCCGGTCAGCGGGCTTTCTCAGGGATGTCCCGTTTCCCCCGCCCTTGCATTTCGGCGCTGCTCCGTACACACCTCGCGTCACCCTCATCGGTTCTCAAAACCTTGATGTTAAGAACCGCCCAAATCTCTTCACTCCCTCACTCACTCACTCACTCCCTCACTCACTCACTCACTCACTCACTCACTCACTCTAAATGGCATGGGCTTCTCAGTCTATATGGGACATATTTCATGAATGTATTCACACCCAAAGTCTCTTTTCCATGCGCAACATATTGTCTCTGCAAGGAAACCTAGGGAAGGGGACTTTTTGTCACAATGTAAAATAACAATTGAATAAAAATATTCCAGTGCAAACACTACAAGTACCGCCTTCAATAGTACTACTTTTCCTAACATAGGGCAGTCAAATTGTATCCTAAATTTTCTACGGGCAAGGAAGAGGAGAGCTCATTTACAGTGTAGTACTATTTAAGAAAAAAAAACAGAGATTCGAAGAGTCTATCCTCCAGTGACGTAGTGTCTAGACGCCTGGCGTTTCCTTGAAAAATAATTAGCACTATATTTAGTGTGTAAGCCATGTATAAACGTTCTACCACATAGATTTTGCTAGTTCATGGAGAAAATATTCCTCCATATTATTAACTAAAATGACAAGAATCACACTTTTCATATAGCAAAAGGAGAGGCTGGCTTAGACTGGCTAACTGGTTTTATGAAGCGACATCCAGACTTGTATCTTAGAAAACCGGAAGCTACGGGCTTCAACAGAGTTGTGGTTACTAAATTTTTTGAACTACTAGGGTTGCTGTATGACAAATACAAGTTTACTCCAGACCGAGTGTATAATTGTTATGAAACAAGTGTGTCATCAGTGCCAAAGTAAAAATCTAAAATCATCTCTGCGAAAGGGAGGAAACAAGTTGGGGCTTTAACATCCGCAGAAAGAGGGCAAACAGTAACTGTCGAACTTTGTATTAGTGCATCAGGAACTTACATGCTACCAACGATGATCTGTCTTCCGCAGAGGATGAAGGACGAATTGATTGATGGCGCTGCACCTGGAACTTGGGCGGAATGTCATCCTTCAGTTTGGATGCAGTCTGAAATATTTTTCCTGTGGTTCAAACTGTTTGTGCAGATTACGCAAGCCTCCAAATACAACCGTGTTCTACTTATATTCGATGGCCATGCTATGCACATACAAAAAATCTTGAACTCATTGATATGGCAAGAGAAAACGGGGTTATCTTGCTCTGTTTCCCGCCACACTGCACCCATCGGCTCCAGCTCTGGATGTAACATTCATGAAGCCACTCAGCACCTATTATGAAGTTGAGGTTACCAACCGGTAGCGATCGAATCCAGGGCGTGTTGTCACCATGTATCAGATCGCCAAATTGTTTGGTAATGCATTTCAACGAGCAGCCACTATGACAACAGCCATCAATGGATTTAAAGCAAAAGGCATATGGCCAATAGACCAATGAGGTCTTTCAGGATAGTGATTAATTGCCTTCCAAAACTACTGGCCAACCATCGCCTGAGGTCAATGAACAAACTAACGTTCCAGAACCTTCAGAACCTCTAGTAAATCAGAATGACGCTGTTCCTAGCTGCTAGTTCTCCAATGCACAAAATAACGCTAGTGCATTTAAACAAGCATCACTTAAATACACTATACCCCATGTCGGTACGGAGAAAGCAAACCCAAGTGGTTGCCTCCGTGGGAAGACTGCTGTTTTAACTGAATCACCATACAGAAATAAATTGATATCTCAATTGGAAAGAGGTGCTGTTTATTGTAAGAAGAAGCTGAACCTTGAGCATAGAAATTTGAAACTTAAGAAAAGTAGGTCCACCCTTCAACAGAAAACGAAGAAAGGTTCTGTAGTGGAAGAAAGTGACGATGCTGAATGTATTTTTTGTCGTAATTTATTCTCTGAATCAAAAGAAGAGTGGGTTAAGTGTCTAGAATGTAAAGGATGGGCTCACTGTGCATGTGCTGGGGAGGACGATGAAGATGTGGACATTGACTATGTATGTGACATGAATAAATAGTTGTACCCCATCTTGCCCCATGTCATTCCCCATCTTGCCCCATGTATGGGGCAAGATGGGGCATCATCCTTAGTTCACATAAATATTTTTTGTGTTTTGTGTTCGTAACTTGTAACTTTCATTGTAGTTTACATTGATGGTCAAATATTGACTGCACTTGTNTTCGTAACTTGTAACTTTCATTGTAGTTTACATTGATGGTCAAATATTGACTGCACTTGTATAATTATTTATGGCTATAATAACAAGAATTATAATGTTTTGGAGTAATTTTTGTTAGCGTCCCCATCTTGCCCCCTGTTACCAATAGATGACCCGCTTTATACATGTAAGCTCATAGGAGGGCGGTTTCTATGCAAAACCAAAATTAAACTTTTATCTAATAATGGAAAGCACATCCATTACCTACTACCCGGGGTTCGAATCCATGACTTTTCGAACAGTAGGATGACATCCTTACCAACCACGCCACGGCTTCTGGCTAGAATGCAGACGTTGTGACGGTTACATCACTAGGATAAGGATTTGTTTTACGTCACTGTGGACAGCAGTCGAATGTAAAAATTGCACGTAACACTCATGCCTGCAGAATTCAGACCTGATTCGGGACAGCGAATATTTCAGTACGCAGAATTTCCAGCGCCGGAAGGAAGCTGCATTATTCTGTCTATTTTCCCGTGAAGCACCGACAGCACTGTTTAATCGTCACTCCATTCCCGTTTACAGGGCGTTTTCATGAACGCCACGTAGAGTGAAGCTTTCATTCTCCTCTGAAGTTCACAGAATCCCGCTATTTGCTTGTGAAGTTGCTTCCCTTTTCATTCCCCCAAGAAAACCTTTAACTCATTGTATTCCAAATATATCCGAACATCCGCACTGAATTATTTTTAATGATTCACCTCTGCATTACAGAAAATTAAGCTGTGCCTCTCCCCCCCCCCAAAAAAAAATTGACTACTTAACCTTATTACTGTATATCGGCAGAAAGAAATACTGAGATCGATAAGGAGACAATCACTGTATGCCACAGTATTTATTGGCATAAAAATTAAAGAATAGTTCAATAAGGTCACCTATTCAAGTTTCTCACAGATTAAAAACGTACTGAAACATACTGGTCCAAATATGTTTCCCTTAAAGTTTTATATCGATGGCATTTACAATAGCATCTCCAGCATGATGACTTTTTCTGGAAAGCTTTTAGTTTTCCAATACAGATCGTNATCGATGGCATTTACAATAGCATCTCCAGCATGATGACTTTTTCTGGAAAGCTTTTAGTTTTCCAATACAGATCGTTAATATGTGTTTATTAAAACCTTTCGAGAAGGTGCATTTAAATACTTTTATTGCACCGAAATTTATTTGTGCTTTGTCAGAAATCAATCGTAATTATTTTTACGAAACTAATAAGTAGGTNATCGATGGCATTTACAATAGCATCTCCAGCATGATGACTTTTTCTGGAAAGCTTTTAGTTTTCCAATACAGATCGTGAATATGTGTTTATTAAAACCTTTCGAGAAGGTGCATTTAAATAANCAGATCGTGAATATGTGTTTATTAAAACCTTTCGAGAAGGTGCATTTAAATACTTTTATTGCACCGAAATTTATTTGTGCTTTGTCAGAAATCAATCGTAATTATTTTTACGAAACTAATAAGTAGGTGGGGCTGGCACGTCAAAACCAACATCCTCATTCCAAATGGATGGCATCAATCTTAAATTCTCACATTTTCTCCCGTAAGACCCGCCAAAACTCTATCGAATCCGCGCCCACCAACACTCCTTTCCCAATTACTCTGCCTAACATTCTCTATTACATCTATGGGCCGTGGTGTCGCGTGGCTAGTGCGCGAACAAGGTTCGATTCCCCGCATGGTCAATCACGTATTTCGCGTATGGGAAACATGGTGGCGTCGCTTGAGATCTCTCGTTCAGCGTCCTCCAAATTTCTCGACTCAATTCTTACTTGCCCCATCCCTCTCCCAGCCCAGGATATTTATAGTTTTACAAATGGACCAACTTTGAAATTATTGACTGATGCAGAGGCCATGTGCACACAACTATCATCAGGAGCTAGAGTGACCACCACCAAATATACTAGATATTATACGGCCACTTCACATATATGTTAGAGCCCCATGCTTCCCCACTGTCTTTGTACAGCAAAATTTACATTATTTGTGAACCTGCATGGAAAATGTCGAACTCATATGCGCTAAAAAAAATTTAGTTTGGTTAAGGGTTCGCTTGATTCAACTACATTACGATTACCAGCATTATATATCTACCAATTTTTTAATTAATAAACCTAATAAATGGTTAATTGTGATCACTTAAACTAATCGCCTTGCCTCCTTTATGCCAGCTGCTGTTTGGCAATCAAACTATCACGTAAACTGCAAATATTTCAAAAATATAAAGATTTTTTTTTATTTGGAAGCCAACAGAATCAGATGCGTAAGAGTATATAATGATATTACCAAGGAGAATAATGTGAACTAAAAATTATGAATCTGTACTAAATTAGAAGCTATAGTGTTGGCTCACATTTGTTAAATAAGTAAGAGTCATATTGTGAGATACTAGTTTCCCCCCATAAAAGCTCAGTACTGCAAACATGGTTATTAGGGTTTTAATAAAGCATTCCTTTTTACATCTGCAACTGTTATTCACTTACAATCGGCTAATGTGAAGAAAAAAAAACATGCCAGATTCCCTTTCAATGAAATATGAAAACCAATAACCTTCGATGGTGTGGAGGAAATGAAGGGCTGCAACTCGCAGAAAGAGGTCCACAAGCTTTCAGAATGCACAGTGTATATTCTATACAGGATTTGCAGAACTATATACAACGATCACGACTTAACATTCAGTTGGAATAGTCAAATGTTAACGAGTTTAGGATGAACTAGAAGAGGGATGACAGCTAATGGTGCATAACTAGAAAACTAGCTAACTTAAGAGTACACATCAGCTCGTGCCAGGAAAATTTATCTTAATTATACATGAAACTTTTTCNCAGCTAATGGTGCATAACTAGAAAACTAGCTAACTTAAGAGTACACATCAGCTCGTGCCAGGAAAATTTATCTTAATAATACATGAAACTTTTTTCTTCCTTCCTACATTGCTAGGAGGTCCAGTTAGAGATTCTCAGGATCTCATTTTCTTTCTGGAATAATTGAAGAGAGACGGGGTAAGAAATGGGAAAGGGGCGAAATGTAATGTGGAAGGGGTGGGGAAAGGGCCACAACTGGGCATGGCTTTGAAGGTGGAGTGGTAAAACTCAAAATGACTACCATCCAAGTAAAATGAGGACGCAGATGCTCCAGAACCCACCATCTCCTCCTACTAACATCACAACGCACGATGATAATCTTGTTGTGTGAAGTCTTAAGCTTCAACCCTAAAGATCCGTGCATTTCTATGTCAACGTTAGCTGCCTTCCGAGAGTTCCGGAATATTAGGTTTCGCACGTGTCGAATATTTGCGATTATCTTCAATTACGTTCACGAAGACAAGCATTAAATTTTCAAGTAGAGTAGATGTTGTAAAGTTTCGATAATAAAAATTATAAGTTGGGAAATTGTTAAATAAAGGTAACAACAATGTTCAAAGTTGCAGGGGTATCGATATATCAAACGACACTGCTGTAAATCGCCATCAGTACAGCTTCGATATCAGATTCGTCCCTTGATCATATTTACAGATTGCACTGAATGAATAAAGAGTGAGTGGAATCATCCGTTCAAAACCCAATACAAAATATAATTAAAATATTTGCGTAACTAGTAGCATGATAACCCAATCTTGAGAATACACTTAAACAGGGATGGTCGTCTTTTGAATCGGTGCGCCATGCTGTATTATGTTGTAAGTCGTATGGTTATATCGTGATGATAATAAAGGCTGTTAAACCTCCTGAAGGCTTGTAAACCCTGACATTAAAATTTGAGTACTACGGATAAGCACCAACAGCGGTAAAAATGGGCCCTTGCACGACACAGTTATCTTTCCAAGCACCACGCTTCGTGAATTTTCTTACCACTAAATATAAAACATTCGTTTGTAAAAAAAACGTTTGCTGGTCACATTTAAAATTGTGCTCTGGCGTGACGTAGTGCCTGTAAATAGCGACAAAGAACTCTACAAGTAAGCATTGTTACTGCCAGTTGGTGTGGTGGATTGGCCAATCATGGTTTCGTACAGGTGAACAGTGGGAAAAAAATAGATAGCTATTTTTACATAAACAAATTCATAATTTTTTCTCATAGAATATTTCTAAGTGTTTTTCATACTCGCCTGGACTAGAAAGGTACTATTCCCTAAATTAACCGAAATCTCGAAAGAGAGGACATCGCGCCAAGTTTATGCTCTTGCCTCGTAACGTTGAAGCAGTTCGCGTAAAGTTATGCATCGTTTACATTCTCGCAGAATATGCCAGGCTTTTAAATATTACTCACACGTGTCGGCTAACCGTGTGTCATTCGGCACAACGTTGGCAACGCTTTCTGTAGTCCTACAATGACGAAGGTGCGATTATTTTCGTTAGCACTTGTCCAAAAGTGAAGTTATGGTATTTATGGGCACATACTGAAACAGCAAAGTATTGTCCTCGATCAGCGAGCCCGCTTACGACATTCTGATCCCTGAAACAGGAATACCGACCGCAAAAAAGGACACCAGTCACTTTGCGCTAACTTTGCACAATACGACACAGATGTACATATAACTAATAATAAGCGCGCAAGCAGTCTGTAATGAGCGTGGCTTTAAGAGGCACTCCCCCCCCCCAACTTGTTGACTGTGACGTCATCGAAAAGCAAATGTTAGGTGCGAATGTTCTTGGAAATTACCCTACCATTCGTGTTTGCTTCCAACATTCCGAAAGCCTTGCTAAATATCTACTTCCAGGATATCCCCCCACCTCATGCAAATAAAGATTATTCAAGTCTAGGGAATTACGCCAAAGAGACAATGCACCGCATTCGTGCGCACTCAGTATACTACGATTTTGCATAATAACTATTTGTTACAAGGAATTAACAACATACCTATTTTCTCCAGGGTTTTATTCGTATTAATTGTTAGCGCAACATTATAATATCAATATAAAATACAAATACAAATTCAATTTAACGAAAAATAACATAAGTATAAAACGATTATGATATATGGCATATATTGGAAAGAACCAAACACGTCATGCATGGTATGATTTTTCAAAGGTTTGATTCGAAAGTTTGAAGAAACCGCGAGTATACTATATTATTAAATGTTAAGACACTTGCTCCCGAGGTAAGGCATCCGAATCTAATACCTCATCTGCAGGTATCACGTGACCAAACCACAAGCCCATCTTTGGTCGTCTGACACATTGCACGACAAGCTTACTTACNCATCTGCAGGTATCACGTGACCAAACCACAAGCCCATCTTTGGTCGTCTGACACATTGCACGACAAGCTTACTTACGTATGTCTAACTATCATCTGTAATATAAAGAAAACTACGAGTTCCCGTCGTTGTGGGCAGTCTTCATGTCCAAACGATTATTTAAAAAGACGTGTCTCATAAAAGCAAGGCATGGATGACACTTAAGCTGAGTTTAACACGAAAAAGTTTAAAGGAACCCGCGAAAATATGAGTGATAACTTTCCTAGCCCCCTTTTTTTTTTTTGGTCTCCAATGCGACTCACATAATGATTGGTAGAATTGAGTTGGGATAAACAATAATTTATTCCGTTATAATCGTGGATTTCATAAGAAAAGTATTCATAAGTTATATTTCCCCAGAGCTCACTCTACCATAACTTTGACACAGCACCTCTGATATTTTGTCTCGCGCAACAACTTAAGCACACTTTTTTCGTGATTTCTATATTTGACGGACGCTAGCAGCCCAGCGTTCATAAGAGCACAACTTTTAAAACCACTGCAACATTTTATGTGTGCACAAGACTAATGCTCAATCTCACGATCGAAATGAATTGTTAAAGGTTTTTAACGTCTTGTCATCGTTAAGTGTGTACGCGTGTGCAATTCACGGGGTATCGAGTCCGAACCAAATACTCCAAATGCTTTCAGATTCGTCCGTAGCAAGAAACTGGTGAAAACGAGGGTTCTTTTCCGGAGACATCAAAATCAGCTAATCTCGTCAACTCTAGCCAACGTATTCACAGCAGTGTGACAAAATCAATGAAAGAAAACACTCTTTGCTTCAGCAGCCCCTTAGTTTCATTGGTCTAATTTTTCTTACTCGCTAGGACGTACTATCCACACCATACTTTACTCAGACTGGATTCTCATAGACTCTAGTCGCTAAAGCCCGTCAAATTAAACAATTTCGCCATTAAATATATATTACAATAAAATTTGATAAAATAATCTTGAAAATCTTTTCTACTGTCAAGTTTATTATTTAATGAACCTATTCACATTTTATTAAACATAATTTTTCAAAGCAGGATACTATTTTGTTACAATGCATTCCATTGCAGGAATGAATATTTAAGAATGTTGTGAATTATTTTCACCTCAAACTTAAATTTGAATTTTATTTATCATAGGTATTTGCTGCGTGATGTTATTCAATGTGCACCACTAACAGTACTCGTGTCGTAATCTATGTTCTATTAATTAATTATGTACATAATCTAGCTTCGTTTATAGTGACCGGTCAACATTTTAAAGTTTTGTGTGGTTTNTTCTATTAATTAATTATGTACATAATCTAGCTTCGTTTATAGTGACCGGTCAACATTTTAAAGTTTTGTGTGGTTTAAAATTACTATTTTCGATATAGACGATTCTGATTGGCTGAAACTGTCAAACATCAAACGAAATTTACTAGAACTGGTTCTATATACAAAATGACAAGACATATGAGCAATCCAACGTTTTAATAAAAAAAAAAAAGCAAGGCGTTCATGGCGTTAAGGTGGTATCCCAACCTTTCAATTTTCTTTGAACTTTGTTTGAAACTATGAAACGTAAACATTTTATAGTGTGACAGGAGCTTAAAGTGTCATCCTCCACGACCACGAGGCGAAGAGATTCCAACCGATGATGATTAGAAGCTCATCAACAATCACGACTAAGAAAATAAACACCGAAATGGTGATCGCGTGGTTCGAAGTCCACTATAATAAAGGAGTCCCGACGCATTCAGACCACCCCCTCCCCCTCTTCCTTCCCCTAACAAAACAATACGACTCGTACGTTGCACATGCACACTGATCAGCTACAATTGAATAGCCTACACTATCGCAACTATGCAACCGGCACAGTTCTTGTGTGTTGCGGGTAAAACTCACTACATACAACAGGCGTGGATTTCGCCTACATACAGAGCGATCCTATTATCATGGGTAAATTTTGGGACCAGCGAAGGATGCGGACATCTGTCAGCACGAGGCGACTACAGCAGCTAGGGCGCAGCTACTATTCTGCAACTCGTCGCGTCCCCAGGTGGCGGATAGGGGATATCCAGGCTCTGGAGTGGCTGGGAATATTCTAATACCAGCCCGCGGACCAACTGGCCGGTGCGACAGCGCCGTCGTCGTGGACGTCGGGGACCTGGGCGGCTCGGTACGAGTTGGCGAAGCGCATCGGTGGGAGGCAGCTCAACGATCAAGGCGGGGAGGGGGATCTCGATGTGCTGAAACAATGCGAAGTGTAGCGAACCTCACTGCTGGATTCTGCGAGCTGCTGACTGCTGGTGCGTGAGGAATGGCCATGGAATGCGTCGGACCTCTGAAGCTACCTGATGTCAGCCTCCACTCCTGGGCCAGCTGCACTCGCCTCCAGCTGGTAGGTCCTGGATGTCCCGCCGAGCCAGAGCTCACCTCCGACCGACGGACTATTTTGAAGGATGAGGGAGAGGGTGGCCCCCTGGCTATTGGCTCCCCGCCTTCACCCACGGCGTGGAGATCCTGGCGTCAGCGTGGAGGAGCGAAGACGGAGTAGGTGCCATGACTGAGCCGCCCAGACTGCCGACTTCCACGACGAGAAGCAGGATGGCCCTGCAATTGTGGCTGCTGTTAATATTACTGTGCAGACATATGCGCAGTCATATTGACAGCAGTTATACCCCAAGGGTGCTTGCACCCACAGCCATTTTCTCTTCTAGAGCCAAAATTCCCATTTTTAAGCATGTTACCAAACCTGCTGTCTCCTTTTGCATTTTTTAATGCATGATAAGTTTGAAACTTCTTTTCTGTCGAGAGGGTTTTTACCGTGTCTATGCGGGTTTTTTCCCCTCTCCCTTCTTTAACTATAGCTTGCTATACGCCCCCTTAGGGATGTAGTCCATGGCCTAAACTCGGCCATGGCTGCCAAATATCCCTCCTCGCCAAGATGCACGCCTCCTTTGCATGAAATTCCCTATCCTTTAAGCGTATGAGGTTCTACCTTGAGACGCACTAATCCCCCGTACCTACCGCGGGCCCAAATAACACATAGTTTTAAAGTAGGTTAGGAAAAAAAAAAAACATGGGTAAATCGATTCTAGCTGGCGTAATGTTCAATTCGTGCCAAATAGTCAAATTTTTGTCATAGCCGAAACGTTTCACAAAACATAAGTTAGAAATGGCTGTGAACCTGAGATAAAGGGCACACAAAGAGTTGTACATCACAATTCTGTGTCTCATTGTACAAAAATAATCAAGATATAAACTCTTAACACTATAGTTGCTGTATAAAGCTGCCACACTGTTACGCTAAATTCTAAAGCCATACCTCAAGTGGCACAGGCACAGAACTCTTTNGCCATACCTCAAGTGGCACAGGCACAGAACTCTTTCAGAGAATGTTTTTTTAAATTAAAAAATGTTTCCGTATATTTTTATGACTAATGCTGGATCACAAATAATTGCTGTTGCACACGGGCCTTTGCTAAACTTCATGCTTTCACAGCGAGAGAAACAAAGGCTATATTAAAGTGCAATAAATATCAAACATCAAAACACCGTATTTTATNCATGCTTTCACAGCGAGAGAAACAAAGGCTATATTAAAGTGCAATAAATATCAAACATCAAAACACCGTATTTTATCGCATTTGTTAAATACCACAACAGTCGGGAAAAGTTGGCGAGTAACAAAAAAATGCATAACATAAATACAAACATAACATTTCACGCCTCTTCGCGGAAGAAATGTGGCTTTTCCACGCCTCACTGGTCTGGCACTTAATTAAAAAAAAAAACTACGCTTTACCGAATATCTGTTTCGTAGTAAATTTGTCGCTGTAGTTTTGACAGATCACGAGTACACAATACGCAGGTTATTTTCGATAAATATATATGGCACGTTACCGCTTATTACGTTGCGGCATAAACGACCTAAAATANAATACGCAGGTTATTTTCGATAAATATATATGGCACGTTACCGCTTATTACGTTGCGGCATAAACGACCTAAAATATACTTTTTTTTTTAAATAATACGTGACAGTATTTCGAAGTCTTTCGAAATGTAAATTACCATCGTATTTAATTTAACAGAGTGAAAAACAAGTTAACTGACATTTNGAAGTCTTTCGAAATGTAAATTACCATCGTATTTAATTTAACAGAGTGAAAAACAAGTTAACTGACATTTAGCATACATTTGACGACAGGAATAAACCATCGCCAATTACCATACAAGGAATTTGTACTGTAATCGTGGACTCGATCATTAAAATTAGATCAAGGTGGTGTTCCATATTAATGAACTCCTGTTCACGCCATTGCCGGTGGTATTCACGCTGCTCCCAAATAGGCGACTAACGAGCATCCCACACCACAGCCAACTTAACACCGCTAAAAATTCCCCGCATGTTCATGCAAATTTTTATAGAAATGTTTAGTTAATACGCGGAGACGGTGTCCACAATAATGAAAAACTAAAGTGAGCTCNCATGCAAATTTTTATAGAAATGTTTAGTTAATACGCGGAGACGGTGTCCACAATAATGAAAAACTAAAGTGAGCTCTATACAAATAACATATGGAACGTCTCCGTAATTCCTTTACGCTTACGGCTTCGCGTCTCAGGGACTAATATTGCAGAGGCTATACAAAACATTCTTCAACGCTGTAACCAAAACATTAATTTTTTTTGCAATAGGATATTCACGCTTACAGATATAAACATCAGGAGGTTATACGAAAGACCAACAGACAGGGACACTTCATACACTCCGACATTATCGAAACTGTGAAGACGCACGAGTTGCTATCTAATAATCTGTTCATACCAAATTTTGTGTGTGGATCTGGCAGATGAGTGTTTTGCCTAATGTGTGAGTGAGTGAAGAGATTTGGGCCGCTCTTAACATCAACGTGTTGAGAGCCGATGAGGGTGACGCAAGGTGAGTGTGGAGCAGCGTCGGAATGCAAGAGCGGGGGGAACAGGAGATCCCGAGATAACCCGCCGGCAAGCGGCATCGTCCGGCACGATTCCCACATGCGAAAATACGAGGGTGACCCCGCCGGGAATTGAACCCGGTTCGCCTTGGTGTGAAGCGAGTATTCTACCCACTACATCACCGCGGTCCCTTAGCCTAATGAAAAAAAAACAATATTTTTGGTTCGTGGTCAAATCCAGCTTCAAATAAAAAATATATAATTACTTATTTGTATATACAATAAGATACCAGCATAAAGAAAATAATTATTTATGTCGCAATCCCACATCGTAATGCTTAAGTAGAGCCACATTAACTGTAACAAAATTACGAAAGTTCCTTGAAATCACATAGGAAGTTTTGTGAAATTTACGGAAATATCGTTACTGCGAATAGGTTTCAGATTGAATTTTTTTGGCAATACTTTAACGCAATGCTTTTCTTACAATGAGCCACAATGCTCGATTGGAAATATCAGTACATATTCCGTTTCTACGCGACCACGCAAGCAAAATAAAGCATGCAAACACTCACAATCCCTTTCGAAATAGAAAGGATGACTCACAAACACATTTTCCGTAAAATACATATCCAGGTAAAAATAAACGATAAAAACGAAGCATCGCTGGAATTTATAGTGATACAGGAGAAAGGAAATCGCGCAGAGAATAAAACTCGTAAAATCCTGATCTGCGTCGAAATGATTCCTTCCGCAACTTCGCATATTTTTTAAGATCCGGTTCGCATTCTACTTTCACCTTCACAGATTTCCTTGGCTCCCTTCTACCCTTACTCTTCTTTCCATTTTCTGTTCGCAGCTTCCACCTGCTTGCAATGTAGCACTGACCTGAATACACTGAAAGTGTTCGTTTCAAGAATGTGTTCAGTTTCCAGGACAGTGTGCAGTGTGGCTGCACAAAAACAGTCAACGTTGAATTAACTTGAACCCCAGTATCCAGGCNCGCAGAGAATAAAACTCGTAAAATCCTGATCTGCGTCGAAATGATTCCTTCCGCAACTTCGCATATTTTTTAAGATCCGGTTCGCATTCTACTTTCACATTCACAGATTTCCTTGGCTCCCTTCTACCCTTACTCTTCTTTCCATTTTCTGTTCGCAGCTTCCACCTGCTTGCAATGTAGCACTGACCTGAATACACTGAAAGTGTTCGTTTCAAGAATGTGTTCAGTTTCCAGGACAGTGTGCAGTGTGNAATGTAGCACTGACCTGAATACACTGAAAGTGTTCGTTTCAAGAATGTGTTCAGTTTCCAGGACAGTGTGCAGTGTGGCTGCACAAAAACAGTCAACGTTGAATTAACTTGAACCCCAGTATCCAGGCTGTTTGCACAAGTACATACATGTGCAGGCGACGTACATACTGAAGTAAGGCTGTTAACTTTCGTTTCTATTCACGCATTTATTATGTTTTACACAAGCGCATTTTTTACGTTAAGGGTTATGTAAAACTCACAAACTGACAGACGTGTGAATATAAAACACGTGGTAACATTATTATGATTAGAGATACACTTTCAACTGAAACAGATAGCTCGGTGTCTAACAGCATGCATTCCTTGCATTCACGTGTTCGCGGATTATATTCCAAAATACATAACTATGAGTGTTCTCCTTCTCTCCCATCCCACGATCTTCCATCCACATTCTAGGCGCAGAGTAGACAAGTTGCTTAAAATATTTATCATAATTTTCTCACTCATTACGTTAAGTCACCGGTCAGCACGTGAATATTGTTGTAATTCTAAGAATCACTTGAAATTCATTTCTATATTTTCGAATCTTAAGAAAAATTATGACTAGAGTTATTAATTACAGATATAAAAATCGCTTCAAAAATGTTTTAATGCCACTTTTTAAATTAGAGCTAGTCTGGTAAAACATTAATAAACTGACCGGGCTGTACTTACATCATACTCACACGAAACTCATAATTATGTGCGTTTACATACATCCGTAGTAAAACTGCTGTTGTAAAGTAGGCGCTCATATTATTCCAACGGGCGGCACGAGGTTAGGATTTTCCAAGGCTCGAGTGCTTCGTATAAGTAATTACAACTACCTAATTTCATCAACGGGCTACGACGGTGGTAGCAACATTACGTCGCAGCTCGATGTGTTCACAGTTAATGGGATTTCGCTGTAGCGAATGTAATTTCAAACATGAAAAATGATGCACAAGTAAAATTAAATGGTTAAATTTTGAGCGACGAAAATTACACGTTAATTTGGCGTGCACAGGAAAAATCAATATATGCAATTGCTGACGATGAGTTTCCAAGTGCGAGGCCTGAAATTATCAGTGAATTGACCGATAATTACAGACCACTTAATTTTACGCCATAATATGACAGCAGGCCAGTCGTTACCACAAAGTTGAACTTACAATATTACACATTACCACAGTGCCAATGTATTGAAAGTGCTGTGTATCACAGCGCTGATAACGACAGCCACAAAATGCATTAACGAGAGTGTGACGAGAACAAACTGAATACCACTAAACAGTTATTTTAGAACTTGAACACAGCAATATCGAAAATCCACACAACTACATGCCACAACAGTGAAATCAGAACTGATTATTATACGAAACCTAAAGTTGAACACACCACCGAATTCTGTGACTGCAAATATTGACTTGAAAAAACGCTGGAAATCCAAAAGAAGTAAACGTGGTACAAAATACGAAATATCGGGTAAGCTTTAGCACTGAGCCAGCTGTTATTCACGCCATGAGACAATTTGGTAACCAGGTCTTTCGAAGCCCATTATAATCCGGAAGCCTTATCTGCCACCCATTAGCCTTTCTGTGAAAAGCCACCTGACAATGGACGAACGTTTTTACTGCTTAAAGTTATCTCGCAATATATTTACCGTGCAAACAAAAGTCTCGTGACGTAACTGCACAGTAAACCATCGATCGCAGAAGGCTGCTACGTTACCACTTATCCTGTATTTCCGCTTCAAAGAACCGGATATTTTTGGCGTGAGATTGCATACCATATTTAATTTTTTTAACGCACTTAATCCATCTTGAAATAAATGCCGAAATTTTTTTCAAACATTTCATATATTAAAACGCCAACTGGTTGTGGGTATCGTGCATGTTCACGGCGGAAGCGCTAAGAGCGACACAGGCAAGTGCATTAGCTACATCATAGCTTCTACGCGCAAGGCACTGAACTGACGCACGGAACTGTAGGCAACGCACCTCTATGGGAGCGACAAGGGCGATACTGACACGCGGCGTTCTCGTAGTGCTGCGAGTATCAATGGGACTTGGAGCGGTGACCATATCATTTTACTGGTGGAAAGTCTGAAGCAAAGTTCAGTGCTCGTCCCTATAATAGTATTGCGTATATTTTGAAATACAGCAGTGTGAAAGAGAGGAGAGTTGTTTTTAAGCTATGTTGGACTCGCGTATAATCGAAACATGTTAAGTGGTTTCATAAAAAAAAAAAACGCGTATTTAAAACAAACTGCAACGCAATTCAAGCGACAGGTAGGTGGCACTCTAAGGGTACGAGTGATAAATAAACGCTATAAACGGCAATCGTGTTTCACACGTTCCTGAACGCCAACACAGAAAAAAAAACAAACAAAAACAAGAAAGGGCAGTCATACGTAATTGTTTTTCGTTACTTATTAAGAAAACATTTTACCAGAGTGGCGTATTACTACCGGGCTACTTCTTACGCCGTAAATCTGTACATGACATAGCGAAGCAAGGTATTATGCAAAATAAATACACCAATCTTGTAAAATATTTGCGCAAGAATTTGGAAAATCCTGTTATCTAGAATTGCTCTTTCTTTGTGTTTTCTCTTTAAACCTGGGACAGTGAGAATTGAGCCAAACCAGTGAAAATTGAGCGTTTGATAATCAGTGCCAGATAACCAATTTAATTTGGTGGCTGAATCTCACTCATTTATTTGTGATTCCCAATTAAAGTCGAGAATTCCACTGCCGTACGTCGCTTGCTCCCAGTTAATTTGCTTTATTTGCCAGTCGGCAGTAGCTTTATCAACTGACTTTCAGTGAATGTTATTTCACTGATCCGGGCTTCGAGTATTTTACGTTGGCTGTCAAGAACTTGCAGGTTTTTATTAACTCATTAGCGTACCATATATATATATATATATATATANAAAAAAAATTGATTTAGTATCCACGGATTATAAAAAAAAGTAACCAATTAAGTTACTTATTTTCTATCATATATACTAGAGAGAAGTTTCGATATACACTCCAAAAACTTGTAGTGAAAAGTTGGTAAATATAATACATAAGTGCACCATCCCCCTTTAATAGTTTAAACAGTTTTCTCGAAGCATTATAAATTTAGACATACGTATCATCCAAAGTATGCGAAGTAACTGTCAATCTAGAAATTATCGCTTTTTCCTCGGGTGTGCGAGACTAGTTCACGAAAATAGACGAAACCTGACTTGCAGATGAATACAGCGACAATGATGTGTTAGTTCTGTGGTTGCAGGGCATTTCGAAGGAAAAAGTGAGAAGGATACCCACAAATAATGTTGAGAGTGAGAGGTTAAGTGATTATAACACGGTTATTCCAGTAACGCAGCAGAACTTGAAATATGATAATTCTGAATTGTTTACAATGCCTTCTTTTGCTGACTGACAGTATTTCAAAGTACGCTATGTACAGTCCATTAACTTCTTTTAGCAGTGCCCAGTTTTGTGTAAAAATTAGTAGCGTTTAGTAGCTTTTACTGACAAAACTGCAGAAAAAAGGACCAAGGTAACTTTTCTTAACTTTTAGTGTCTTGCTCCGAGCCCTGGGCCGTAGAGGCGACGAGGCGAGTGGTGAATGAGCAAGAGTGAAGTGGAGGTGTTTGGGTGGCTCTTTAACATCGAGGTCTTGAGAGCCGATGAGGGCGAAGCGAGGTGAGTATGGAGCAGCGCCGGAATGCAGGGGCGGGGGGAAACGGCAGATTCTCGATAAAAAGCACGCCGACCAGCAACATCGTCCGGCACGATTCCCACGCGCGAACACCACCGCGGCCGCTTCGAGGCCTCGAACGCGCAAGATAGCCTCAGGGAGGCGGAACCTCTAACGTCCGTAAGGAAGTAACTCCTGTTGGTACTCGGCGTCGGACGCTGGGTGACAAAGCAGCTGGCCACCGATATCCTTCCTTCCGCTTGCAACTCGCTGCCGCAGGGGCAGACGCGCGGAATGCACGAAGGGGACGCAGTCGCCCAACGGAGGAGATACAATTGATGTATACGCCGCCAGCCAGGGTCGGCCTTTCACATATGCAAAGTACGAAGCCGCGTAGTGAGTCGTCTAAGGCCTCGTGAATCAGTTTCAGCACACAAGGCGAATACGTAAAGAAACCGAGAAAATAATTACTGCGAAATTTTTTTGAAAGTATACTTAAATTATAACTTTAATTGTATACAAATTTAAGTTTTAATAAGAGGCGTTTTTTAACTCTCCATATATTAACACTTTCAACAACTAGTCACACCCGTTATTGTGTTTAAAAAAAAAGGGATGGGGCGTAGAGGCAGGCAATATGATTCCTCTCTCCTTCGCCCACTCACATAGTAACAAGCAGCAGACATAATTTTTTAAAGACAAATTCACTCAATTCATTTCACGCGAAAGGTGTACCACGCCCGTCACGCACCCAGCTGCACTTATTCGTCAAACTCGCAGAGTTCTGTGCTGTCGCGTGAGATGGAAATAAATGTTTCGTGTCGATTTTCATTACTGTTTCAGAATGTTTTAGTTACAATTTAAAAAAAAGGTTTAAAAATGCAAGAATAAACATGTTACTGTTATTCAATTGCTGACCCATGCCAAAACTGCAAAAAAAGTCGGAACCGCAACTGCATAACAGTTTGATAATATTTTTACGCGTCGACAGTTGGTGGATGGAGGGAGGAGGCGCAAAAATACCGTCCTCTTACACTTTAAAATGTCAAGGGCCGGCGCTGCCGCCTGCAGATGGTTAAAGAGGGGGGTGGGGGGAGGAGGAGTTGCGTGTTGAACGGATTCGGCAGCACGTGGCCGAGATGTTCGTGATGTCTAGACATCGCCCTCGCGTGCACCACGAGTGCGAAAATATCCCCCCGTCACAAACAACTGCCCCATTCGGAATAACACGCAGACAAAAATATACTGAAATGACAGGAATAAAGTATTTTCCCCTCTCGTGACTTGAATGTCACGAGGTACAGACACGACTGAATGTGATTGTAAAGAAATAATGTATCGGTAATAACGTATGATAATGGACATTTTTCACTTGTTTCTACAACAAATTAAATTTGTACATAAATTTTTCCCCCTACAGTCCTGCGACTTTACAATTTATTTATGCAAAAGAATCGTAACTACCAGACGCTATTGTTTATTTTTCAAGCACAGAAATAGTATACGGGTAGCCTGCAATCAATGGCACACAACTGTTTCATTACTTAATTGGTCTTGAGGTAAAATTAATTAAAGTTGCGTATATAGTCATCCAATATATTTTCAGATGACACACTCTGAAAATATCGATATTGGTTGGTTGAAATTCTACAAAATTATATTTACATTTAGAAATATTTATTTAAAATTGTTTATCTGAGTCTTGTGAATTTTGTGCTCTTTTATACGAAAACAAATTGAGAATACATTCAAGGACTTGAAAAACAAATAGTAGTCATGCCCCAGACAAGCTGCAGCGCGGAAACCACGTACGTAGACACCTAATTTAAAAAAAAATCTAATTCTCTCTTTCATCTTTCTTTCTTAAGTACCCCCCCCCCTCTTTAATTGAAAAAAACAAGGTTCGATCCCGACGAAATAAATTAAGATATAAGTTAATGCTTCGCCTTAATAACTATATTATATCCATCACCTTAATAACCTATTCTTATTAAGTATATACTAAAATCCACTAATGGTTAGTTTTCATTCTCTTGAAAGAAAAACTTATCAGATATAAAAAGGTACAGTTTTCTTTCTAGGAATTATTCTTTGAAATTTTACATTCTTCTCCGCCACACTTTTTAAAAATGTTATCTAATTCTGTAGTCTTTATATATATACTACACATACGCTCCAGGTTAATATCTCCATTCATCTGTAGGTAAACATTTCAAATTATACAATTCTGATGTCTTTATTCATAACTACGATCTTTGTTATTACTCCATAACTCTCTTTACGAAAGTTAAACTTTTTAAACTGTCCTTTTTTTTGTGTGTTTACGCACTGTCATCACTTCCAGCATTTTACTAAAATTCTCGACGCAATAGCAACACTGATATCACTATTATGGACTGTGGAACTATCAGGTATTTTTTTATAGTAGTGGTTCGATACGACATTGTGCTGGCAGTGCATTTTCATATATGTTGGTCCTATATTATTTATTGTATTATGTGAATTAATTTTTCATTAATGGGGCGATTTTATATGATGGACGTGGTTCCCCCATCTCCCGTGTCAGGCTGACACTGCGATGTGATGTTTTAAAACAAGACGGAATAGGCTAGCCGGCTCATTTGCTATTCAGGCGACGAAGAGTGAAAAGCTGCTACGGAGAACGTGCTCTTCTTCGACGATGGGAAATATTTAGGAAAGTTATTTGTGTCGCTACTGCAAGAAGACCTTATCTAGCATAAACAACTGCAGACAGCATGATGTCGGTTGTTATCAGAACGCAGGGCGTACCATGTTCACGTGTGAAAAGTGTAAATCTCAGTTTTTACGTCGTATCAACTTGAAAAGACATCTTGCAACATCTGAGGCTCTCTCTGCACTACCTGCCAAGCAGTATCCGCGGATATTACCAGGTATTTGTGGGGGTTCTTCTACAAATGTTGAGAGCAGTTCTTTGCTCCTGCCAATACATCCATGCAACTATTGTGACAAGAAGTTTACATATGCATACGACGAAAGGAGACATGAAAAAAGTACTTGTGAGAGGAGCACCATTCGTATGACATATCGATGTGATAAGTGTCGAAGAACGTATGTACGTGTTGACGATTTAAATAGACATTTGAAACTTTGTAAGTCACAAAATTGCTCACAAGCTGCCACTAATAGTATATAGTATATAACACCTGCCACGTCATCATCATCATCATCATCTGATTGTACAGCACAGCCTAAGTCAGTGCTCTGCAAGCCAAAGCCTAATGTTAATTTCTTTTTCCTGAAGCGAACATCATTCAGGGGGTTTCTAAAAGATTATGTTGCACCGAATATTACTATTAGATCGAAATATGTTTGCTCTTTCCTGACAAGTATGAAAACTAATATAAAAAACCAACTTATCGATGAGGTAGAAAAACATGGTGCTGTCAAATATAATATGTAGTTTAACTGTAGCTATACGAAATCAGAGCCCCACGATTGTGAATATTATACCAGGGCCGTCAAGACCTCGAATGTAGCTGTGTATCATGCATCTGCAATAGAAAGCTCTGTTGTTAATAGTTGTTGGGGTTAGCACTGAGGGGTCAGAGTGAGGGGTCAGCACTGTGAAATAGAGTATGATGTGTACGACTACATGCAAACCTTCACCGATTGATCAACAATTACACGGAAAACAATGATGATACTATGTCAAGACCTTCAGTAAAAGTTGCAATGCACAACACCATGAAAGAGTGAATGTTCGAAGAAACTGACCTCCATAACTACATAATACTAACATGTGATATGTGCGGTGCAACAATTTGGTAGAAGCGATAATTTAAAGACACACACTTGTATGTGTCTTCACTTGACTCGATACAGAATACATTGAACTTATTGCCAGACTGGCACTCGTCAATTGGAAGAATGAGCTCAGGGCTTATTTGATAGTTGTCTGCTTTAACTGTGGTCCTGAGTTCCACTTGGGTGAAGAACTTGTCTGGAAGAAACTGTTGAGGAAGTTACTGTATGGTAATGCGATTAAAGAACTAGATAATATGACTGGTAAAAAAAAGATGCATAAAAAACAATGATTAAATCTCTCTGATTAAATGTGTGAGTAACTATGTATATAGAGCAAAAGCTAGGCCCAGTATATACCCGTGCTGCTACTGTGGAAAGAACTTCAGTTTTTTTTTTTTGGATGAAAATGGCACAAACTGATTATTGTACGAAGCATACTGTAGAGCTTCCCTCTATGGATGTACTACCTACCTTCTTCCATGGCTGGAAAATTACTAGGAAAACAGTGTTGCTCTTGTGGAAAGATTTTCAGCAAAAGCTGCCATGCTCGGCGAAATGAGAAACGCGAATACTTAATAGGAACCGACTACCAAATCACTACCAGTACTAACTGTGGGACAGCATTTTGTAGAAGCGATAACCTAAAGAAAAATACTGGTACGTGTAAAGGTAAAGCGCCTTTGCTTGGCACGAAACAGCATGCATTGAACTCATATCCACACGACAAGGCTAAGGCTAGCCTTCCTGCTGATTCGTCGTGTAAACTAACGATGCGCAGTGGTTGAGATGGACAATCCAGCGCGACAAAAATATAAACAATAATGTCGCCGTATATCGACTGTACACATACAAAATTGTAAACAGTGCACCAAACAACGAGAGGACCGAAGAAAATATCCGCAGTAACGCACGATAACCAGTTGAAACCAGTTCAAAGGTGAGCGAGCATGCGCGCTCCGTTAAAACAAACCAGTCAAAACGCCGCAGGTGTGTTGATGCTGGATGTTACTAGGTGGTAGTTATATAGTGTATGTGTGGAAGATATTATAAGGATTAAACTCAGCAAGTATGTGAAGCATGGTATATGGAATTTAATACTCACATGTGCTGTTCTTAATATTAACCTTACGAAATGTCCAGGCATTTGCAGGAGCTAGAACTGTAGTTATTATTTAGAGTATCTGTATGGGTAATGTCACACAAAATAAGCAGGTACCTACACTTGCCCCTTTACAAGTTATTCACTCTTTTCCCAGGTACAATGCAGTCAGTATCGTATCAGAATGTATATCATTAATGGCTAAATGTAAAATATTTGAGTAGGACAAAGGTATGCGATCATCTTACTGGTTACTTGCAAGCAAAAGGACCTGATATTGATAGTTTGGCAAAAAAAGGAGTGAGTAACTTTATAAAAAAAACAGAACTGCTGGAAAATGTGTAACCGAATAAAGAACCGCTTTCAAAACCATAATAGTCTTCTGTGGCTTAAAAACACATTCTGTTTTACAGAAAAATGTGCAAAAAGAAAAACCAAGAACATCGCAAGGATGTGGCCGACCTCGCAAAGCTTTTGGAG
Organism: Clitarchus hookeri; assembly: GCA_002778355.1. Classification (NCBI taxonomy): domain Eukaryota; kingdom Metazoa; phylum Arthropoda; class Insecta; order Phasmatodea; family Phasmatidae; genus Clitarchus; species Clitarchus hookeri. Next base: position 884,230 of record NQII01000288.1, on the reverse strand, counting down.
ACTGTAGTGAGAGAGGAAAACAAATGAAGGTCAAGAAACTAGTGCAGGACAAATCAGTGGACGAATCAACATTTGCTGCATAAGTTGGATTAACAGCCGGTGGCAAACGAGCAGCTGCCTCTGTTCTGCATGACATCACTTCATCGCCAAAACAAGCTGCATAGTACAAAAATTCATATAAGTCATTTGAAATGTCGTTGCAAACACCTCGTCCATATTCTCCAGAGGAAGCTCTGTCGTTGACAATAAATGCAAATCTAAGCGAAAGAAAATACCTGCTACTCAGATCCAAAGTAAAGAATCATAACGCGAATATTTATCAATCTTGGCATACTGTAATGGATGCAAAGCGAAAATGTTATACTGAAACTGAAGTCGAAGAGATTTCTGTATCAGCTAGAGTTCAAGACGTATTGGATATTACGTCCAAACTCATTTATGAGTTGCAGAAAGAGGTGTTAGAAACTATTCCTAACGAAGAACACAATTTAACCATGATCTGCAAATGGGACTGTGATGGCAGTTCCTGTCAAAATAACTATAAACATAAATGGAGGAGATGATACATATATGTTTATGGTTTCAATTGTACCCCTTCAGACAAAATAGTTGTGTGGCAGAATCCTAGTCCATCATCTCCACGATTCTATAGACCAATTCAGTTCGTTTTCAAAAAGGAAACCTACCAACCTACTAAAAGGGAAACAGAACTGATTCGGCAGCAAATTGACGAACTATGTCCTATATATGTTTAAAAAACTATTACAGTAAATCACAAGTTACTTTTCACGATGAACGGTAAAATAGGTAACAGTCGTACAGGTACATCAAGTCAAGTGTGCTACATGTGTAGAGCGAAGCCTACATAAATGAACAACTTAGGGAAAGTTGTTACGAATATTGTGGATGAAAAAACATACACTTTTGGTTTGTCAATTTTACATTCATAGATATGTTTCTTTGAGCGCTGTCTGCATATAAGCTATCGTTTGAAGGTTCAGACTTGGCAAGCACGAGGTGAAAACAAGAAAAAGGTTGAAATGAGGAAACACGAGATCATTGAAGGATTACGACAACAACTTGGGTTACTGGTTGATAAACCAAAGCCTGGTTTTGGTTCCTCGAATGATGGCAATGCGGCAAGGAGGTTTTTTTTAAAGATCCCAAGACTGTTTCTGATATCACAGGTGTAAGTGAAGATCTGCTAAAACTGTTTAGTGTCATACGTCGTTCGATTTCAAGTGGAAATGCAATAAACCAGAAACAGTTTGCTAAATATTTCAAGGAAACAGCTGAGATGTTTGTGCTAAATTACCATTGGTATTTATTATATGCCAATTACTGTGCACAAAATTCTTATTCATGGATCGGCAGTCATACAAAGTGACCTTCTTTCATTTGGACAGTTGAGTGAAGAAGCACAAGAAGCAACGAACAAAGATTTAAAGTATGTACGAGAACATCTCACAAGGAAGATGTCTCGTCTGTCGAATAATGAAGATCTGTTCCATCATCTCATTCTGTCTTCTGATCCAGTCATATCTACAATATCCTACAGACATGCACACAATCATAGGAATAGTGTTGGTCCTATCAGTGCGGAAGTTCTGAATTTGCTAGCAGAACATAAAAATCATCACAGTGATGATTCTGAGTGTGACAGAGAAAAAGGACTCACTGAATGTGTCACTGACAGTGATGATTAAATAGGACTGATGTGGAAACACCAGTGTTAAGATAAATGTACTTGATGTATGAGGCATGTAATTCCGAGAAAGATTTTGCTTGAATTTTGTATCAAATGTTTTATAGTTTCTGTAGGCTTATGTAAACGTCTACAATGGTAATAAATGCAGATACATAAATTTATAGTATTATGCATTTCGTTTTCACTATAATATCCGTTTCAATATAAAATACTAATGAGGCACTACAGTTACTACATAGTAAGTATTTTTTTCGCGCTAGATATCCATTCTGAACCACTGTGCGATGGTTCGAGCGCCCATAACATTACCCGGGCCTGTATCGTGTTACAAAACAGTGTGGGAAGAAGGATATACGAGTGTTGCAGACATTTACTACGAAAAGTGCGAGCCATACAGGTCGTCAGAAATTGTGAACAACAAACATGCACCACTAACATGTAAAGTGAAAAACGGAGATGCTACAACTATCCAGGGCATCGAGAACGGAAGTGATGTCTGTGATATGAATGTGACGACTGTTGCTTTAGCAAATAGGAATTGGAAGACCTCTATGCTTATAGGAATGCTTAAGGTATAATTGACCTCACTGTCCTTTTCAATCTACAGAGCGATGCATGTGACATTAATTTGGTGGCCGTAGCTTCGGTGGGTAGGAAATGTCGGACAACTATACATAAAAGACGGCTTAAAGTATACTTGACCATTCCACCCTGTTCGTTGTCGGCAGCTATATCTATGTTATGAATTTGGCGACTATAGGAGTAGACGGGAAATGGAGGTATACTATGTTTATAAGATGCCTTGAAGTTTACTTGACCCTACCACCCTGTTCTTCATCAGAAGTGATGTTTATGATATGAAGCTGGTGCCTATAGCTTCAGTGGGTGGGAAATGGTGGGCAACTATGCTTATAAATAGGCTTAGGGTGTGCTTAACCCTGCGGTCCAGTTCATCGTCGGGGGCGATGGCTATGTTATGACTTTGGTGACTATAGCTTCGGTGGGTGGGAAATGCTATACTTATAAGTGGGCTTAGGACATACCTGACCCTGCGGTCCTTTTCGTCGTCGGGAGTGATGCTTATGTTATGAGTTTGGTTCCTGTATCGGGGAAATCGATGGTGGCGGGTGATTGACGCATGCATGATTGACATGTGCATGATAGACGTGTGAGATATTAGCATATTTGCAATTAACATTGACCTCATTAGCATATTCGCAATTAGCATTGGCCTTGGCAAATTTGCATTGGCGAATTCGTGACATCATACAAGATTGCGGCAGTGACGTCATCCAAGATGGCGGCCGTGTGTCCGCACCCTGCAGCCATCCGGGTGAATGCCTCTTATCCATCTACTGGCCACAAACTTGCTCACTTTACCGTTAACAGCCTAAACTGCCTCTCACTTTACTTTCAAAGATCGTACTATCACGTTGTTATGTTGTAATCAAGCGAACAGGCTGTAATGATAAATTGGTTTGCAATCCCAGTAATTGCCATCTCGAAGCACAATTCATAAAATAATATTTTCTACAATTATAAAACTCCGTCTATATGCGACTGTTCAATCTACCTGCAGACTTAAGTCCTTCTCAAATGCAGCAATAGCCGAAGTTACTAACGTCTGTCCTTTTCAAAAGGTAAAATTATTATTTTCTGGCCCGAGTTAATAAAGCATAATATACCACTAAAACAATATGATGGTCATGTAGTCATGTGTTTAAGTGCGTGCGTTATAACCCAGAAACTGCGAGTTCGAATCAATTCAAAAGATTTCCCCCGTCTATATTACCTTTTCATTACAGTGGCTTTCGAGAGAATTATAAAAATAATTTTGTTTCCACAAGCTGAAATTCAAGCCTCAATTTGTAATAGAACAAAAATATTTATTGCAATGTTTACAAGAAAACTTTTCGCAGCGCTACGAAAAATTTTTCGGCAACTGGTTTCCAAAAATGTTTATACAGCGTGCACTATTTCCAAACAAAAAAATTAAATTTTGCCTTACTGAACAACTATCCGTACAAATTTTCTGAACTTGTTGCAAACAATTATTTGTAAACTATTTGCCAAATATTTTCTTTTAACTCTACAGATACAATATTGTATATTTACAACACATTATTTTAGACAACATACAAAACTGTTTATGTAGCTCAGTATTTATAATAAACTCGAAGTCTACATCATTTGCTAGTTAGAAATCAATATCAGTTTCACACGTTCCCCGCTAAGATATTGAGAAATTTAGTGTGCATTATTCAAGTGTTACAAGAATGTCTTTGGGAACCAGTTTCCAAAGAATTTCTTGCACAAACATAGAACATATTTACAGTGTCGCATGTTACTTATCATCTGCAAGACGTCTTGGTGGGTGTTAAAAAGGATTAAATACATTTTTGTATAATAGTTTTAAATTCGTCCTCCATTTACATTCATCGCTGAGTTGAAAAAAAAAAAACACATTCTTTGAAGAGAAACCTCACGTCACCAATTATTACCATTTCACAACAACGGCTTGGTGCTATAGTTCCAAAACGCCAACTGGTAGAACTGGTTGTGGAAGCGGGGAGGAACACGTTATGTCCCAACCGACGTCGCACGTGTAAATTAAGCGAGATGGCAGGCCGTGAATCGCCTGCATTACTATTCAGCCGGGGTTTCCATCGGAACACTCATCTGATACGCGCCGCGGTCGCCGGACGACGTGTGTCGGAGGAAATCAGCTTCCTCGATCTCGAAGCCTAATACAGCCGGTAAATCCACGCACACGCTCCTTCCTACGTCGCAGCGATACAAATATTTGAGATTTTTTTTATATATCTACCATACCATTCAACCAATTACGACCAAATTTTGTACGCTGAAAGTATCTATTCCAATAATCATGTACGCCATCACACAGCCACTTTTGCCAGTTATTTTGTAAGATAGCACCTACTTGTTGGGGGCGGTGGGAATTCGCGCACTTAGTNCACACAGCCACTTTTGCCAGTTATTTTGTAAGATAGCACCTACTTGTTGGGGGCGGTGGGAATTCGCGCACTTAGTTTGGGGTTGGAAGTTTTGTAACGAAATACTGAAAATCCTATTACACACTTTTTACGTTTTTTCGTTCATACAAATGTGTTTACAGTTGGCATAAAAACATGAGAAGTAAATACGGGCGCATTGCCCTGACGGTCCGCGCTGGAAGAGCGCGGGAACCTGGTTTCCAACGGCGCAGCGGCAGAGATATCGGCTACGTCCCCTTGTCCGAATGAAAACTCGCCAGCTGACAAGTGCGGCGTGGAAGAAGCGACCTTGTTATAGCTGGTCACGTATCCAATCCAACACTTGTGTAACCAACCTTTTGAAAAATAATTCCTGTCCACAACATTCATACAGTTCGACGTTAACGTACGCTGGCGTATCTACAGTAATTTTCAAAGCGGNAATAATTCCTGTCCACAACATTCATACAGTTCGACGTTAACGTACGCTGGCGTATCTACAGTAATTTTCAAAGCGGTTAAATAAATAATTCTGTGTCTCATTAACAGTCCAATGTTTGTATGGGTGGCCACTTAAATTGCTTTCTTTTTTTTAATACAGATTAGATTAGGAATTGGTGTAATACTTAAGATAAAACCTTGCTAGGCACATGGGCAACAGTCACGGANTTAATACAGATTAGATTAGGAATTGGTGTAATACTTAAGATAAAACCTTGCTAGGCACATGGGCAACAGTCACGGAAGGACACACTCCGCTGAATGAGAAAAAGGGGGAGGGGGGCCCAGATTTCAAATGTATTCACTTGACCATGAACCAAAAAGAGCTATAATTTGTTTGCCCTTTATGAATAATGACTAGTTACGATATTCGACCGTAGGGTTTGAGGAAAAAAAAACACACAGCAAGGATTGACGATAAAAACACCGTAACATCCGAAGTGTAGGCGGGATCGAACTTGCGACCTCTCGAATGCGAGCCACGCGCGCACGCGATCACCTCGTGACTGGACACTTTGTGGGGAGAAGGTGGAACATTCTCGTTCGCTTTTTTTTGGTTGAAGCTAGGAAATTACGTCTTTGCACATACAATGTGAGCACAGGATGTTATTTGAGATGTTTATTTTCTTAGGTGGTGTACGTCTCAAACGGTTGGGTTTTTGNTACAATGTGAGCACAGGATGTTATTTGAGATGTTTATTTTCTTAGGTGGTGTACGTCTCAAACGGTTGGGTTTTTGGGTGTACGCCAGAAATCACTTCAGCATGGAGTGCTCTGAAATGTCGTTTCTGTTAATCCATTAGTGGGTTTTCATACTTGTTCTGTTGTAGGTGTGTTCATTTTAAATAGTATCCTAATAATTTCAATGGTATCATCTTTATTAATGAAAACTCGTCAACGTCCATACTTTTATAATTTTTACGAAAGTCTGTTTAAAATTATACGGTTGAGAAATTACACATCTAAACATATGCCACGAAAAGTCTGAATGTATTAATAAAATATTATTTCAGTTTAAGCCCTAATTGTAAGCGCAATAAAACTTATACTTCGAAGAAATTGCTTCGCGGCATTCTCAAGATTAAAAAAAAAAAACATTTCAGCAAAGTCAAACTACTACTTTTCATCAACTTTTTAAAATTTGTTTGAAGCAAGATTAAGTCAAAATATTCGCTACTACATCGAAAAATGGCATATATTGTTTTCCTATGGTTTAGATAATTTCATTGAACTGCTGTTTATATCATAATGAAGTAATAAAAACATTCCCAAAACCAGGTTTGATCCTTGAACACTCTCAAGGCCTCAATTCTAAGAGTCGCCCAAGTCTCTCCACTCCACCACTCTCAAGCAGGAAGCCTCAGCAATAACGGCCACAGTGAACCCTCACGATTTTAGATCGATGTGAAAAAACAATAAAATAGAGCATAAAATAAATAATCTTGCAATACCCAAAATGACAAAAATTATAGTTGCAGACCTGAAAATACGCGATCACAAAGCCAGAAAGCTGGAGTTCACATTAATGCCGGAGCGCCTGTAAGTTTTCTTGACTTCATAAGCCAATTCTATGTTTGGCCGAGTCACATTAAGATTCTGTAGCACTGTTTTCCAACACATTTACTAATATCTGAAAATCTCTCGGGCATTTAATAACCTACTGTTATTAAATCGCAAAAGTAACATAAAACGTCCATACATCAGGTTGTCCAGTGGTGAATGTGGAACAAGAAGAATACGTGTATAATTTAAAGCGTGCTGGCAAACATTGCTAGTAAAAGCGAACATACTCATATCTAACAGAAATTAAATTTTGGGAAGGAACACTTAAGATCACATGAAATATATATTTAAAAAACTCATAACAAAGCAGCAACAGCACAAACTCTAATAATGTAAGCTACGCAAAATGCCAAACCATTTTTACGGTATTGTGCTGAACATTACTCCGGTATGAAATATATTTATGGCAACGACTAGATAAAAAATTAAAGCAGTGGATACCTACACAATTGCAAAATTCGTTTTATAAGACTTCGTTTAGCGGTAGATGCAGAACCACGCTAAATTATTCATATGATAATGCAATCAAAAGTGGCTCTGAAACAGCACATCGACCGTGCGCAAATACACAGCCACGTACGAAACTGTTTTGAGTTCTGGGAGGTGTAATTTTGGATTTTGTAATGCGCACCTGTTACGTATTCAACACAGCCAAATGTGATAAAATCAGTACCTAAAAAAAAAAAGCGAGCATGCTCAATGCCTTCGGCATTCCTGCACACGCACAACTAAAAAAAAATACGATAATTACACTACAGCATCTATTACGTAAATGAGTAATTTCAATTCCATTAGAATGAAATTTTTATTGCGATGGTAATTCCAGTTCGCTGTTAGCGTGATTTGCACGCACGCACGTACGCATGCACACGAAATATTCTGACTTGCAAGCCAAACGTGAAGGTGATCTACGAATATGAGCATCTAGTAGTAACAACTTCGAGGTTTTCAAAACGGTAGATGCCAAAATGCAAATGTAAGTCATATTTTCGACAGCTAAACCTAGTCAAGAGTTGTTTTGTTTACAAGAAGCTCCGATCGGCCGGCAGACGTGGCGTTACGTAGTTTACCTGAAGGTCATGTGCGAGGAGGAACTGGGTTCGAATTCCAGGTAAGGAACGGATACAGTATAATAAGCACAGTGGTACAGAACAATTAGGTCACATTTGCAGATGAATGTAGCCGAAAGCCAGAAAGATGACATCGACGTGTTTTTAATCTTACTCAGCGAGGTGCACGATAACACACAAAACAGAACAGTTTAACTACGTTAATCACTGCATAAGACTTTATCATCTGTCTAAAGTGCATACCAATTCTGGGCATAAATATACACACATCAGCGTATTGTGGCAAATTCGTGTCCACTGTTCATTCCTCAGTAATTTGTTGGCTTTTCTTTCCTTCGAATAACCTCTGACAGTCTATTTGGCATTGAATTAATCAATTTTGCGGTAACGTCGGGTCCACTGCTACTCCACTCTTATAGAAACACCTCCTATTGTGTTTTACTGGAAATGTCGTGTTTTCTTACTGTTCTGCCCAGTTCCTCCCAAAGATGCTACGTGGGGTTCAGGCTAGGTGACTGTGCTGGGGTATTTAACGTACGGGGTGTGTTTCTAGACGGTCCACAGACGAACTATTAACGCAGTGTGTTTGGGGCCATCGTCCTGTTGGAAGTAAAAATCGTCGGATAGCACCAGTATTTCTGCACTTTTCTTGAGATTCTGTTGCAGAGAATCTTTGTAGACAAAACCTGTCCATTATACCATCAATGGCGACCAGTTCTACACCAGACGCTGCCATGCACCCCCTTACCATAATACCACAACCTCCATGTTTTGTAGCAGGCTACATGCATCCGAGATACCATCCTATATTTCGTTTCAGCCATACCAATACACACCCATCAATCTCAAATATGTTGAACTTACTTTCGTCGGAAAATATTACCTTCTTCCAGAATTCTGCGTCTTTAGCTACATACGAATCGGCAAACTGAAGACTTTTCTGCCTGTTAACCTTACTTACTTATGGCTTCTTTCTTGGCACACGTGCACAGCATCCGCTGTAGTGTTCAGAACTCTCTGAACGTTCCGGGGATGAACTTCTTTTCCACGGTGTTCTTGCAGTTCGGCAGATATTTGTATTGCTGAAATCCTGGGACTCCTTTTTTATTTATATGATAACATTTCTCCCAGTTCCCACCTTGTTGATAAATGTAGTGTTGTTTGCATGCTTCTTAATAATAGTTCGAACTATGTATAGACTTGTATTTACAATTTTGGACGTTTCGTTGTACTATTTTTGTTGACAACGCAGATTCGATGATGATTTCTCTTAACAGCGAGTGTCACCTCCTTTCCTTTAGGCTCCATTGTACTCACCAATACGTCCAGTGTTTCTTTGCAAACTGGTTACCTGTGCACGTGCGTACTAGAAAACATTCGAACACATACTAACGTATATTTGACGCAGCATGTGTGCTGTGCCTATACTCATGTCTCGTCATAAAGGACCTCTATCGAACATTTTACGTACTATTTCCTTGTGTAGCTTCGATATTAAAGTGACATTAAGTGGTATTATACAGTACAAAGATGCAAACAGTATTTGATGTGTATTTTCCCATTACTGTTGTGTGTTGTATGCCCTAACATGGTATTTCGTGATTATATATTTTCTGTGTAAATACTTTCTGTGGCTGTATATTTTTAATATTGGACTCAGTTAAATTCCTAAGGAAGGACAGCTTAACATATTGGTAAGAAGCGAGTGCGTTTATAAGCTAAAATTATAAAAAAAATGTTTTTACAGGTGCTTTAAGTGTTATTTTTTCTACTTCGGAAGTAAATTCCAACACCCGCGCCACAACAATGTCAGGAACTGTAATCACATGAGAATTACAAGCCTCCGCGATACAATAAAATAAAGATTATCCCATGATAAGTTAAAGACAAATTTACGCGACAATCCTTAGGAGCTTTCACAAGGCACCGTCAGCATGGCGGACTCGTACACAGGCTGCTCACAGTGAAGTAAAAAACTTTTGAATTCAATCTCTGAAACAAAAAAAATAATAATAACTGTCCCTTAACTCCATAACAGCTACCGTACACAATAGCATTCAAGCTCCGTGGTAAGTTATCCGCGAATAAAGTAAAATAGTTCAAAGCTTTGACATTGTATTGCGAATGGATTATTTTAATTTATGGCCAATCAAGATGGTATTTGTTTATGCACATTGCAATACGAATTTCCATAATAATAACACTTTTGAATTACTAACAATTTAACGTTTTCACTTGACTGGCACATGGATAAAGTGAAGAGGCCCATGGCAGTGTTAATGTTACACATGGTGAATGTGTACAACATGAGAAAAGTATATATTAAGGGGACTACTTAGTAAAATATTGTGTGTAAAATCAATGTTTGCGCGTATAAGCGTAAAGATCTGAGAACACGACTTTTTCCCAGGGAAGGTAAAAAAAAATTATTAACAGCCCCAAGATTTTTACTTCTATACTATTAAATATATTTAAAAAAAAAATAATTGTGAAAATGGTTTTAAAAATAGCATTTTTATGGCTTTCCAGCGCAGTTTTCTTAAGGAAAAGGAGCAAAGTACAAAGTGGCAGGGACAGCGGTTAGACTGCTCGCCTCCCACCGGACGTGTCACTACCAGATTTCCGTAAGTGGGAATCGTGCCGGACGATGCCGCTGGTCGGCGGGTTTTCTCGGGGACTTCCCGTTTCTCCCGCCCTTTCATTCGACGCTGCTCCATTCTCACCTCATCTCCCCCTCATCAGCTCTCAAGACCTCGTTTTTAAGAGTCGCCCAAATCTCTCAACTCAACTACAAAGTGGCATCTGTAGTTTAATTCATCGGCTTTCATAGCGGGTAATAATATCCTGCTGCTAAGATCTAATTTGCGAGGAATTCAGCTTCCCCGGTATGCACATCGCAGACTTGGGAGGGCCCGTTGCAATGCTTCCTTATAGCCGGGCGTGACCTTCACGCGTTAGAAAATGTTTACTAGGAATTCCCCTTGAGCAGGGTTTTCAAAAGTGTCCAATTAACCGTGAACAGCTCGCACGTACGAGTACAGGTGCGCCGTCGACAAATTGTCCGTCGCCGTAAAAGGGAACGAGAAAGCCACCGCGGCCGGAACCCCCTCGCGGCTCTTGTTAACAAACCGTAGGTCGTAAACGCACTGTCCCCGTCAACCCTCGACCACGTCCTTCGCCTTTTACGACCGTCGTCCCGGGAGATGATCGTTCCTCTTGATTTGCGGCGCTACGCCTCTCTGAACGCAAGGAGCGTCAGTCCCCGTCGTTGATGCACCCGCTCGTCGCGAACGTTAAAAGCGATCCGGTAAAGGCTGTTCGCGGTAAAGTCAACACTTTCAAGGCCCTAGTTACTTTTTCCTTTCAGTCATTTTTTTCATCCTCTAGCCACATTTTAAAAAATAAATATTGCTATGTACGTAATAAACACAGAGTGTATATTCACCGCAATCGGAAGTTAACGTCTAAGGTTAAAATAAAATACATTTATTGACTATTATTCCAAATGAGAGAGCTTCAAAAAGTGCTCACTTTACCGTGAATAGCCTATAACTATGAAGGGATACTTTCACGGGGAAATTGACGTCCACATTCTCCGCGGAGACGCAGAAATAAGTATGACGTGCTGGTGCATTATTTCTTCACGAGTTAACACGCGCAGGAGGATTTGGTGATGGCGCGACTACGAATACGAGAGTTGGTATACCTGTGGTTAGGGACACGGTATCGAATCAAAAGTATCGATATTGTACTCATGAGTAGTATCGCATAAAAAGTATCGTACTCATAAAAGTATCGAAACAAAAGTATCGATACCTTAAGGTATCGACAGAATAAAACACTTATGAATTATCAACGTTTTTTATTAAATGATTTGTTTTAATTACAAATTAGGTATGATAATTATTGTCANAGAAACAACTACTTTTAGATCAAACCTCCCATTCTTCCTCTGTACAATCACTCAAAAACAGTAATTTGTCCAAACGTTTTGGCGACAGCCTGTTCCTCGTTTTCGACATGGTAAATCCTGCCTTCGAAAACAAACGTTCTGAAGGAACAGACGTCGCTGGAATTGTTAGATACTCGATTGCTAATTTGTATAAATGAGGGAACACAACTTTCATATCTTCTCATTGCTCTAAAGGATTAGTGGACAATGGAGCGACTGGTGTCGCCAAATAAAGGCTCATTTCATCCTTTTTAGCTAAAGAAGGCGCCTTATTCTTATTTACAGACGAACCGCTTTTACTTTTGCTTTTTTTGTTTCGTGTGTGCTAAGGTCTTGTGATGACTCCAAAAATCGTATACTGGCTCCACAGAAAAATCACTATCTGGGTCACTACTGCTACTACTGGTGGCAAGGATAACATTTGTTGATAAACGTCTTATTGAAGATATTGCTGTAGCACAAGCGTTGGGGTCTTGGAAGTGTATATTTTTTAATCTGGGATCGAGCAAGCAGGAAATTGCATTTAAATGATTATCTTCAATATGGAAAAATCTGTGCAATCTATCTGATTTATAATCTCGTCTTTAACTTGCTCTGTCACATTGCTGTCGCCAGTGCTGTCATTGTCCCCAGCAGTCTTCTTTAAACTATTTATCTGTGCTCTTAAGCAGTTGACAATGGGTATAATTTTACTGATAGTAACGTATTGCTCGCCAGATAATTCCTTAGTTACATATTCTAGTGGCTTTAAAAATGTAATTAATTGTTTTATATTCTGTATTTCTAAAGCCGACACATGAGGAATTATTCGAAACAATACGATACGATTCTGGCCAAAAAATACTAAAACCAGAGAAGTATTGAATAAAAAGCATCGAGTACAAAAGTATCGGAATCGAAAGGAAAAGTACTCGATACCAAAAAGTATCGATATTCTTTCCGTGTGGTTCGACGTCACCCTTAGGGGCCCAATTGGAACGTTCCGTCGTCTTCAGCCTTTTAGGAGCGCAACTGTGTGTGAGATGTAAAACCAAATACATATCCCGGTAGTAATAAAGGTACACACACATATTGTAAATAAAGTCCACTGTGAGTTCATTCTGTAACATCGAGAGTCTAATGAAGAAAAGTTCCTAAAGATAGGGAACTAACGCAGAAGATTACTTCTGCCAATAAATGAACTACAGTACGACTGTCACAAAGCTAGGTGAATGGAAAATTAAATTTGTTATGTGATTTGTCAGAACAGAAGTGCTCAGTATTCCATCAATAATTTTACTCGCTCCTAAGTCGCCTGAAAAAAAAAAAATATTATTTGAAAGATGTCTACCTTTTTTGAAATTAATAATGTAATAAATTATGTGAATGAACAGCACAGGGCAACGTATATATATTAGGCCCTATAGGTTTATATTTATATAGTAATATTGGTTGCTGAACGCTTACTTTTAGTTGAGATGGTTTGGTTTACGATTTAACCGAGAGATCCTGCTTGAATCTTGAACGTCGGTGAGAGTGAAATTAAGTGAAGATGGAGCAGTGGTGGAATGCAAGGGTGAGGGAAACGTAAGTACTCCGAGAAAACTCGCCAGCCAACGGCAACGTCCACCACGTTCCCACCATACGAAAATCCGGGAGACCCCGCCGGGAATCGAACGCCTTGATGGGAGACGAGTGGTCTGACTGTAACACCACCCCCCCCCCAACTGAACGCTAAGGTATTCGATATTTGCAACTGCTGATAACACAGGGGAAAATTAAATAACAGCCACCCTTTTGAGCTCGTACACAAGCAGGGATTACCATTTAAAACTAATAACATCATTTATGTTCCATAAACTGATAAATTCAAGGTACCCTCCCACCAGCCAACTCGCCTGTCTCAATTCACGGAGCAGCCAAATTTAATTTTACTAACCTCCAATTAGTATTGCACTGCACAGGTTTCCAAGATCTTTTTTTTTATAAATCAAAGTGAGGAATGTTATTGCCATTTATAAACTGGGCCTCTTATTCTACCACCAAGACAGTATTTTTCCTGGAGAAGAATGGCCTCCATCTCTCACCATACATTTTCCAGAGAAGTTCTTGAGTTTTGCCGGTCCAAGTTTCGAAGCCGCATCTCTCGTCAGGCACTCTCCCGACTTGTTCCTCTGTGTTTCATTTGAACATGTACACGAGACCCTCCGGGCAATAAGGAAGACATAATGCTCCCAAGTTCACACAATACCTGCCAGAGCTCGCAACAATGGCGGGAGTCCGCCAGTCACAGCCCCTTGTTATGAGTTTCGCAAAGAACTTTAAGGCGTCCGTCGTTTTGAACACGGCCCCCCGTCTGTCATACCACACGCCTGTATAAACTTAAAGTTTTCTTTAAACTCATCACGTTACATTTTCCAAAATGAATAAACTTTATGTCAGCATGCAAGTTGTGTTTTGCGCCTTTATTTGATGTTGGTATCACACGCGTGATGCATAAGTGGACATACAGGGAACTCTTTACACTCCCTACTATTTTCATTAAATTAAAATAAATTATGTAAAACTTATGCCTAGATACGACGTTAAACGTAACTGATGATGAAACTTCGTAATTTTTAAAATCTAAGCTATTGCATACGCATATGTTCCAACTCCACGATAATCCAAATGCAAAGCCATTCAGTAAAATTAATTTAAAAATAAAGCAAATCTTTACTAATGATCACTAATATGCCCATGCATATAGCATTCATATAATTTTTTTTAAACTTATGACACAATAAGTGTCTTTCGGACTTTCTTTTCTTAAGAATTTTCCATTCTACACGGCACATTACACTTGGTCGTACCCTACATGTCACAAATATTCTATACACTCAAGATACGCAATACACCACATACTTCAAAACCTACGTAAATTTCATCAGTTTCCGAAGCAACACTAAATTAGTTCCCTGGAATTTCAGAAGTAATAGTTAACACGTATTTTACAATTATAACTATCACATAGGACTTCTGGTACGATATTACTTATTTGCAGTCCCCCAAAGACGCAGGGAAATGGTTTCAATTTTTTTCCAGCTTCAAAATATTTAAATATATAAATAAAGAAATACCACCTTCTGAAAACGCACAAAAAATTCTCGTTGCTCTGTGCGGAGGAAAGAACTGCATAATTTAAGTCTAGTCAACAAAATTTACCACACTGTAAAAATATTTCTGGTAAACTTCCAAGCTGTATTGGAAGTTTTTAACATATACAGTATGTGAAAAAAATACTACGTATCAGATTTAAAGTATGAGAATGTTTAGCCTCAGTACTATACAAAGTTGGGAACATTTGACTATTTCCTGAGTTACTGTAGGGACGTTACCGTGGATGTACCGGGAAATATTTTACCATTAGCACTTTGCAACTGTACGTATACACTGATATGGTAAATTTACAAATAATTTCTAAGAGTGTCGTTAAAATTGAACCGGAAAAATAAGAAAATTGTATTACAAATAAGTTGGCAAATAAATAAATGAAACGGTATGCTAAGCATACACTCCTCAGTTGCAAAGCAGCAGTCTGTAAACATTTTCTTAGGGCTATGCTCTGATGCCAGAAATCTTCTAATGACACCCATACAAAAGTCACTTCACTTAACCCAACAAGTACATAAGATATCTTAACTAATACTTGCCAGCAACTACGTTTAAATGTTAAGGGTTTCTAAAACTATATATTACTTCAAGTTACTTGACTGATGTAAAACGGCCGGAACGTATCATTTTAAATGTTCTATCGTGTTTATAATAAAATGATTAAACGTGAACAGTTAAGATGTTATTTTTTAACTGCAAGGTATGGTAAACAGCTAAAGCTCTATAACCACATTTTCGGAATTTTTTTTTTCTCCAAAAATTCCAATTAGCAAAAAAACAACGAATACAGGATGGCATACACAAACCACAGATGCGAGTTTTGAATTATATTTCGATGAAAACCGTTTTCCCGGAAGTCAAAAATGAATGAATTAGTACTCGTTCATTACCAAAATGATGCCGTTGACGATTTTTTTCAACATATGTTTTAGTTATAAACATTTAGCCTAAATATTAATATGAAAATTTACAGTCCGACAATGCATTTCTGGCACGTTCCTAATTTCCCCAGATGTCAGGTTTCCATACTTTCCCTTTTTTAAACTTAATGCCATCACTGGTCGCCAGTAGCAGTATGCCGGGAGCCTGTGAGTATGAGCTGCAAGTCGATCCCGCCTCGCAACATCTCGATTTCTGTAAATTCCACTTGCCAAGTTTCGCCGAATGTGTTTTCACCAACCATCCTTGTTTCTCCGCAGCTTCTCTCGCTGGATTTCGTCTTTCTAAAACAGGCTTGGTGTGGCTTGGCATGGTATCATCCTCCTTCAACTATACAACGTATACAAGGAGGATTACACTGAAATAAGTACACTCCCCTTTAAGTCCAAGCTATTGCCAGAGATTTTAGTTTTAGGCTGTGTTTCTCGTTGTCTTCTGGAGGCTTCCACTCAGTTTCTTAGAGTCGACTGCTCTCCTAATCCCCGTAGCTGCTTCCACTTCGACGTAAATACAGACGTCAGGTGCGTTTTCTACGAACCCATTTTTAGCTCCGGAGGAAAAGCGGTCATATTGGAAAAGACAACGAGCTAAGTAGTAACCGGGTTCAATCCCGGGCCGTGTCACTCCAGATTTTCGCAAGTGGGAATCCTGCCGGACGATGCCGCTGGTTGGCGGGTATTCTAGGGGATATCCTGTTCCCTCCACCCATGCATTCCGACGCTACCGCATCCTCACCTCATTTTGCCCTCGTCGGCTCTCAAGACCTCGTTGTTAAGAGCCGCCCAAATCTCTCAACTCAACTCAACTCTACTTAACTTCACAGTCCAGTTTATCTGACGTGAGCTCCGCTGGCACGCAGAGAAAGGGCATTGGTGACAGACACATAACTATTTCTGGTCTTAGAGACGGGTGTGTCAAAAGAGGGGAGCGGGTGAAATGATCGAGGGCAGCTGTAGAAAGCGAATAACTCCACGCGTGTTTCATCTCCCCCGCACCCCTCCACAAAACCGTTTTAAATAACCGACCGTAAGGTTCCACTGGACACATGGCGGCCAACATAAACAGCCCCCCTCCCCCTACAAACATGACTCTGGACCACATCACCGCTTCTGGAGTCTCTATGCGCGTGCGTCTCCCATCGGGCATTAAAGTAAATGTTAGCGCTTTCAAACGCGCCGCGCCTGGTGCCTTAAAGAGCCTGGGCTCGCTATACGTCGTTTGTGAGCACAAGGGCGACTGGCGATACAGTCAACACGACGGACGCCAGCGACCAGGCGTGCTCCGTCTGAAAGAGACGCGCCCCGGGTTCCCGCGATCATCGAGAACCTGAAAGCCCGGCACAGCCGTCGTAGATGAGGGATTGAGACACACACAACCGGAGGAGTACACATCCAACTAACACAACAGCTGATCTGACAACATGGCTGCGTGTCTCCGTGCACATTAAGTGTCCTTCCAGCATCACACTTCCAATATATATACACATTTTTCTATGTGAATCAAACATTCTGCTGAAGATTTTTAGAATATACATGTTTATAATGCTTTAATTATCATCAGTTATGTGAGACAAATAACATTAAAATCTGAAGATTTTTAGAAGATACATGTTTATAATGCTTTAATTATCATCAGTTATGTGAGACAAATAACATTAAAATAAGACATTAAATATTACTGGATTCACTACACATTCATGTTATACAAGAATGGTAATTGAAAATACCTGTATATCTGTACATAGAATGATTTCGCGCATTTTAGAATCTCAAGATCCTAAAATAATAGCTATTGACAGAATTTATATATATATAAAAGCACAGAATCGTTAATAACACGACAAGTTTTGCATTTAAGTCTCCTCACTTTTTGATTGGATTCTTAGTAATATTTTAGCATAGCAAACGACACAGACCTTTAAGCATGGGCAAATTTATACCGACAGTCATTTGCGTTTAAATTTAGTATCATAGTATAACTATAATTATCAACGAAGACTGGTAACTATGGCTCTTTCCAAATACTTTGTTGATAGTAAAACTGTAAATTCGTAAACCTCGCCTGCCATCTGTTAGCCGCTGTTACAAGCAATGCTGTGTAGAACATAATAGTTGCAGGATGGCGGCAGTGGTATTGTTGCTACTCGGGGCGACGGCAACAGCAGCAATATATATCTCGCTAAGTGAGTCTTGTTTCTTCAAGGGTCGGCGTGGCCAAGTGGTCAGGGGCGTCGCTCGGTGCCCCTGAATGGCCCGTCCCTGCCTGGGAAAGTATGGCGGCGCCATAGGTTGGAGGAAGGCTGCGCATAAGGGGGGTCCAGGTCTCCTTCGCTCCAGCGGCGGTCTAGAGACACGCCGACTCTAATTTTTCATCATAAATATCCTTGCTTCTGTTGTGCGCCGTCAGTTGTCGCAGGGTTCCCAGGTTTGATCGCCGGGCATTGCCAACCAGGATAATTTTTTTTTTTTAACATTTTAAAACTGTGCGCATGTTGCATGTGGCCGGTGTAACATTATTTATGCACCTAATTGNATTTTTTTTTTTTAACATTTTAAAACTGTGCGCATGTTGCATGTGGCCGGTGTAACATTATTTATGCACCTAATTGCACTCTTTGCCGACGTAATGTTTAACTTCAAGAACTCCTATTTCCTGTTGAAAATCGCATCCAGCAGTTTTTAAGCCGCTATCGCCGAAAGGCGAGAGTGGAAAATAATCATCATCATTCATATTGATAAATTACTTCATAATGAAAATAACTGCTGGGAGACTGTAGAGATATGAATTTTATATTGGCAGACTTGTTATGGATAAGAATCGCAATGAAATATAACATTATAAACTTTGAAATGGCCAAAAGCTGGACGGAATAAATACATG
Organism: Clitarchus hookeri; assembly: GCA_002778355.1. Lineage (NCBI taxonomy): Eukaryota > Metazoa > Arthropoda > Insecta > Phasmatodea > Phasmatidae > Clitarchus > Clitarchus hookeri. The sequence continues at coordinate 865,492 of NQII01000288.1, read as the reverse complement.
GGTAATGTTAGTATGTCCTGTGAGGCCCGTCACCTCACTTCTGAGCACCACCGCGTCGCCATCTTGCCGTTTACTGCAATAAGCATTTGATGAAGGTTTACCTACCGGTTTACGATCCATTCATGGTTACTTACAACTCTCCTGGAGCCCCACTAAATTTCTACTTTCAGGCGATTCCTCCATCGCATGCAAACAAAGCTCAACCAAATCTCGCATTCATATAATTTTTTATAAACTTATGTCACAATAAGTGTCTTCGGGACTTTCTTTCCTTAATAACCTGCATTCTACACGGCAAATTACACTTGGTCGTACCCTACATGTCACAAACATTATATACATTCAAGATACGCAATACACCACATACTTCAGAACCTACGTATATTTCATCAGTTTCCGATGCGACACTAAATATGTTCCCTGGAATTTCAGAAGTAATAATTAACACGTATTTTAGAATTATCACTAGCACATAGGACTTGTGGTATGATATTACTTATTTCCAGTCCCCCAAAGACGCAGGGAAATGGTTACAATTTTTTTCCAGCTTAAAAATATTTAAATATATAAATAAATAAATACCACCTTCTGAAAACGCACAAAAAATTCTCGTNTTTTTTCCAGCTTAAAAATATTTAAATATATAAATAAATAAATACCACCTTCTGAAAACGCACAAAAAATTCTCGTTGCTCTGTGCGGAGGAAAGAACTGCATAATTTAAGTCTACTCGACAAACCTTCCCACACTGTAAAAATATTTCTGGTAAACTTCCCAAACTGTATTGGAAATTTTTAACATATACAGTATATGGGCAAAATACTACGTATCAGGTTTAAAGTATGAGAATGTTTAGCAACACTACTATACAAAGTTGGGAACATTTGACTATTTCCTGAGTTACTATAGGGACGTTACCGTGGATGTACCGGGAAATATTTTACCATTAGCACTTTGCAACTGTACGTATACACTGATATGGTAAATTTACAAATAATTTCTATGAGTGTCGTTAAAATTGAACCGGAAAAATAAGAGAATTGTATTACAAATAAGTTGGCAAATAAATAAATGAAACGGTATGCTAAGCATACACTCCTCAGTTGCAAAGCAGCAGTCTGTAAACATTTTCTTAGGGCTATGCTCTGATGCCAGAAAACTTCCAATGAAACCCATACAAAAGTCACTTCACTTAACCCAACAAGTACACCAGATATCTTAACTAATACTTGCCAGCAAGGCTGTGTTTCTCGCTGTCTTTTGGAGGCTTGCACTCAATTTCTTAGAGTCGATCACTCTCCTAATCCTCGTTGTTGCTTCTACTTCGACGTAATGACAGACGTAAGATACGTTTCCTACGAACCCATTTTTAGCTCCAGAGGAAAAGCGGTCATATNTACTTCGACGTAATGACAGACGTAAGATACGTTTCCTACGAACCCATTTTTAGCTCCAGAGGAAAAGCGGTCATATCGGAGAAGATGACGAGCTAATTAGTAACATTTGTGGCTTCATGTGCTCTACTAAAAGATTTCCACTGGTCGAAGGAGGTTATCTGATGACACGTTGCTGCCCAATTACTCGAGGTTTTACGAGATTTCAACTTCGCTGTCGCCGGTCTTGTGGCTCTTTATCGGCGCTCATCACCAGTTCCAGTGTTTGCGCTTTGCATATTTTCAATCCTGCCTTTCCAAATCACCTCCGTCCGCGCGCCTAATTTGGTTAGCACTTCCGGCTTGGCGTCATCGGGACATGTGTGAGTTCGTTCATTTCTACGTACTTTACCTGAACAGCTGAGATGACCCCACACGTTCTATGGATGAGAAACAGACACGCAGTTTGCTCGTTGTGCAACAGTTCCAGCCACGAACCAGTCCAACCTGTCAGCTTGAACTCGCACACAGTCCCTTGAATCCGGATGTAGTTCCCTGACTCGGCTGACTACGACTTCAGGCACTACTTTCTACACAGAGAAAAATATAAAATGCTCTAATCCATAACAAAAAGCAGGCTTTAGGCGATCAACAATTTCTTAAAACAATACATCCTTGGAAGGGTTCCTGTAGAACAATTTTTGTCGCTTTACATTAACTTTTACGCGATAACGGCGATGTTGTTGTTATAAAAAAAACGGAAATTCGGTACATGGTTTAAAAGTGNTTGTTGTTATAAAAAAAACGGAAATTCGGTACATGGTTTAAAAGTGTCTTCAATTATATTTCTGCATTCCTAATTCTACGACTGCCTTGCGCATACTTTAGAAATAAATTATCGATTTCAATTAACGGAATGTTACTGACTGAACATTTAGTTAATTAGTTCCAACTAACCGACGAAAAATCTATGGGGTGCACTGAAAAACAGTAACCTGGACAAAGTAATTTACGGTGAATTTAGACCAATGATACAACCACGTATTTCACTGGTATCAAGGAGCAATTTTCCTGATTTCTACTCAAATGTTGCTTTTTAGGAGAAACTTTTACTATNTGTATTTCACTGGTATCAAGGAGCAATTTTCCTGATTTCTACTCAAATGTTGCTTTTTAGGAGAAACTTTTACTATCTTAAATTTAAAGGGGCAATACACCCTATAGTTTATTCACATTTTCTTCACACTTTTTGAATCAAACCTTCGAAAAATGTACCCGTATATGGCGTGTTTGCTTGTTTCCTGAATATGACATGTATTTCAAGAGTTTTAACTTGTTTTGACATAAAACTACATTATTTTAATTAAATTGAAATTTAATTATACTTTATTTATAAATTGTAATATTTCATTTGTAATAAATATTAATAAAAAAGGCTAGGAAACATGTGTGTTGGTAATGCCCAGAAAGAAATAGTTCTTATGTAAAACATTATTACAGTGAGTGCGCACCAATGCGGTGCGTTGTCCTTCTAGTGTAATTTTCCAGACGGAGGGGGAGGAATATCCTGTAAGTAGAACTTTAGGAGGACTTCAGAAAAGTGTGAAAAAACAGTGGGTTGACTATATTCACAATTTTTTTACTTAACTTCGTACTGAGTTCAGTAAGTAAGCTAGTACGGGATTCTGCGGGAAAACTTCGGTCGCCTAACACACGATCAATGTTTACGGAAACGTTTCTGAGCAGAAACATAAAAAAAAAGTATGGCACATTTGCCTTTCATTGCAGGGAAATATATTGCTAAATGATACCAGTTTATTTTTTTAATCGAGAGTGGATGAATTACAGGAAACCGAAGTCATGTTGCTGCTTATTGTTACAGTATCACGCACTGTAGACACCGGTTAATGTTTAAAGTATGAATACAAAACAATGAACGAAATGTTTTTTTATTATCATCTAAACATAAAGAGTCTTGCACTGGCGTACGCATAGAAACTGAAATAAAAATAGGAAGGGTTCTGCCAAAATTAAGAGCGGAATTATCGCTGCAATTATTACACTTATACAAGTTTTAAGCATGGGGTTAAGTAAATAATTATGCATATCATGTGCCAGGCTTTTGAGTGCCCAGCTCTCAATGTGGAACACTGACAATCCATTCGTGCCCTTGCATCTCCAGGCCGGCTTTGCAGTGTTCCCGAATGTAGGAAGGGTAATTTTCTTCTCGGAGATCTTAGTCGGCTATTTCTTTGTAATGTTTGAGGTGGTACCTGGTTAGGAGTTAGATAATTGTGTAGTAACAAGGAAGAATATCTAAAAGCAACTTATCTATACTCAGAAATTAAAATAAATTTGATTTTATATTGCTTATATTCATCCAGCATTGCGGAAATTTACAACTGAGTGCTACACTGTCCTAAAGCAATGCGTTAGGCACGACAAACCACCTTTGTCCCAAACAGGACAACACCGCTTCGATATTCCATAGGTTCCTGAAAATCTAAGAAAAAGTAAACCATACTGTAAATGGGTTTTACAAAGCCTTCACCACGACCGTCGATATAAAAAAGGAGATGATCTAGGACACCACTGGGGCCGCGGTGGGGTTAGTGGTCAGACCACTCGCCTCCCACCACGACGAACCAGGTTCGATTCCCGGCCGGCGGGATTATCCCGGCCGTCGCTTTCGCCCGGTGAGTTTTCTCGGGAAACTACAGTTTCATTCAACCCTACGTTATCGTACCATAACACACTTCTGGGATGCTGGACGCCTACAGGTCTCACCTATAAATATCAGGGATCCCACCCCCCCTTTTTTCCCCTTCGCGGTCTGTCTCTCCTCTTTTTTCCAATTCAGCATTTATTTATTCGTCTGGGACGCAACCAGACAAGAACAAACTGACGACCTCGCCCTCATGTAAGTCAGACTATTAACCCAGCAACCAAATATTCTTCCTCTAGAAATAATGCTGTAAGATTCCATGTAAGATTTCATCTTTCCTGATATCTTTCACCCACAGAAATTACACAGCCCGATTTACACTGAAAATAAATGCCATGCCATACTTAAATGTCATGTGATTGCACTAAAACTTATTATTATTATTTTTTGTTATCGCTGAACATTTTGCATATTTATAATTTGTAGCTGTTCAAAAATGTCCGTAAAACAACTTCCGCCAGGCATTTTGTGCAATTTGATACAGAACCGTTCAGCCTCCCTTGCTTAATTTTTATAAGTGGCTTCGCTTATTTTATTCGTGTTACAAAAAAATAATAATGAAAGAACAATATCGTGCAAAATAAATATATTTTTTTTATTTTAGAAAAAGGTTATTACACGTAATGTTTAGGAGCCGAATAGTGGTATTCCGTGTGTGTAATTAAATTTTTGGTATGCAGCACTCTTGACAGTATTATGATTTAATGCTTTATGGGACAGAAAATTAAAAGTTTTATTAAGTGTATATAAACTACTACCAACGCAAATTGATAGCTTTAAGACACCCGTGTACCTGACGCACGAAATGGGTTGCAATGTGTTTGTAACAAAGGTTTTTTAAAACAAACTTTTCTAAGTATGCACAGTCTGTTTCCACACGAAAAGAAACAGCACTCAAAATCGGGGCGGAATTAACTCATTAAAATGACACACTTTTTGCAAACATATTTTTGAAGCTCTTCAACATGGCCAAAAAAACGAAATTTTTTAACAGTTATAGCTTAAAATATTCTGGCTGAATTCCTACGAAACCAGTACAGGCGCATGCAGTAAACTTTGCTACAAAATTTTCATCAACAACATTAAAGGGCCGGCGCTTAGAGTCTCATAGTATATTTTGTATCGCGGAAAGTTTACAAGCCAGTTCGGAGCTTTGTACGTAACGGTGACGGGGCACTTGATGCGCGTGCCAGTGTCGCCTTTATAGCTTCATTGTTTCTCTGCCTCAAAAAGCGTAAAATATCTTCAGGTAGACGGGCGCCTGCCTAGTGCCTGAGCTCCGTTGCAGTGTGTTTGAAATACGCGCTTTTCCACGAAATTATTTAACGTGTATCTAACGTGCTGATTAACGAAAATAACACATACTCTAGACGAGGCCTGTAGAGTACTTTCAAGATGTCGCGTACATTAGAAACAAAATTTTATGTCACTCCAAAATAACTGATAATGACTTTTACATAGCGCTGTATCTCAAATATACGCTCCAAATATATTAAAAAATGCTCAAGAGCCCTGCATCAAACCTTGACACACAAACTTTCCACCAATAAAATTATATTGTCACCGCTTAAAGTCCCGTAGTTGCAGACGAGAGCTCTGCACGCCAGTTCAGAGACTTGCGCTTAGTGGCGATGGCGCGCCTGGTACGCGTAGCATAGTAGCTCTTATCGCTCCCGCGCTTCCAGTTCTCAAACGCGGTAAATTACTCCATAGCTTGGCGGGCACCTTAAAGAAAGTTCTGGCCAAAAAGTAATAGTACCTCGTGAAATAACTATATTGCGGCCGCAGCTGCAAGAATCCAAGTCCGTTCACACTGTAAAAAAATTGTAATTTTACTAAGAAATTGTTTGTAATTTTACATTTCTCTTGCAAAATTACTCGTTTGCAAAACTAGAAGAGCCGTGATTGTAATATAACTCAATAAATGTTTGTACTATACTGACCTGTATCCACGAGCTCAAGCAAAATGGCGGACATTCAACAATGTAAAACCATATATAGCTATTTGTGCAAAAACTATGGGTGAAGTAGAATGTAGTTGCAAGCAAAACGAAATGAATTGCAAGTTTGAATAACGCAAAATACTTAAAACAACTCGACCAAAATAAAACTATTGCAATTTTTAAAAAATGCGAAGCTTTTAGTTATTAATTGTTAATAGTAATTTTTCATTTCTACAAAGAACTCTTAGAATGAAATAATTGCGTTCTTCTTAACCAAATAACTTCACTAATATTTTGTATGCATTTGTATTCAGTATAAAATTAATTGTAAAGCTCGTAAGTTAAGTTAGTCTTGTGGTTAAGGGTGTGGGATAACAACGCAAGGAACGTGTGTTCATATTCCCGTGCTGGCAAGGTGTAACTTTTTTTTTCGTGAATCATATTTAGAAATAATTTGTTTCCTATTCTCACATATATATTATAGAAGAAAAAAACATAATTTTATGTTCACTTCTCAATAATGTAGTCTAAGTTTTGTAATACAATCCTATCATTTGTAGTATTACAAATATATGTTTTGCAGATTTTACAAGAAAACAGTTTGTGGTTCTACAAAGGAATCTTCTTGGCAACTGGGTTTTCAAGGATTTTTCTTGTAAAAGTACAAAAATTTTTACAGTGCACCCTGGGGGTTAGGAAGGGCTGTAAGGTGGTGAACCAGCATGAGTGCCCATGAGACAGGGAGGGGGGGGAGACAGAGGAGCAGAACGGTCTTCGCGATGACGTCGAGCTGGCGAGAGCCCAGACGAAGGCAGTCCGGGGCACGGCGGCAGTCGATGAACATTTTTTTTCTCCCCCTTCTTAACGCTCCCCGACATAGCCGGCTCCACAAAAGTAGCCGTGATTAACCGCTGACTAAAATTTATTTCTGAATTGCTGACGCCACGAGGTCAAAGACCGCTGCTCTGAGGTTTTCTTTTCTTGGCCAAGGGCAGCGGTGTCCAGATCTGTGATGCTGCAATGAGAGAGCCACATTTTTTGTAACTGGGGCCCTCGAAGAATTTTAAATATAGAGGCAGCAAATATAGGGGTTGTTGGTACAATTTGAACGCTGGCTACACATAGAGTAACTACCTGCATAACTGTGTTTTGTGGTCCCGTCTGTGATTTAAAGTCTTTGCCACTATCAATATATTTGCTCCAGCAGAACAGAGATAGGAAATAGTTCAATCAACAGAAAAACTCGGCATCTCCTATATTGTTGTTCCAACAACTAAATCTTTGATAACAATGTTAATAAGGTTAATAAAACGTCTTTTTTTTAAATTTTTTTTTTAATCAGCTGAAAACGACTTGGAGAGAACAGCTGCATGAATACATAATCACAATCGCACAGATCATAGTTGGTCGTACTTGCCTCGTATTCTGCAGGTCGCGGTTTTGATACCGGAGATATAATCTTTACTAAGGACACCCTTTCCCCTTCCCAAACTTTGTTGATAGTAAAACTGTAAATTTGTAAACCTTACCTGCCATCTGTTAGCCGCTGTTACAAGCAATGCTGTGTAGAACATAATAGTTGCAGGATGGCGCCAGTAGTATTGTTGCTACTCAGGGCGACGGCAACATAGCTGCAATATATATCTCGCTAAGTGACTCATGTCTCTTCAAGGGTAGGCGTGGCCAAGTGGTCAGGGGCGTCGCTCGGTGCCCCTGAATGGCCCGTCCCTGCCTGGGAAAGTATGGCGGCGCCATAGGTTGGAGGAAGGCTGCGCATAAGGGGGGTCCAGGTCACCTTCGCTCCAGCGGCGGTCTAGAGACACGCCGACTCTAATTTATCATCATAAATAACATTGCTACTGTTGTGCGCCGTCAGTTGTCGCAGGGTTCCCGGGTTCGATAACCGGGCGGTGCAAACCAAGAGTGGTTTTTTTTTTTTTTTTTTTTTTTACTTTTTAAAACTGTGCGCATGTGGCCAGTGTGAAATTACTATGCACCTAATTGCCCTCTTTGCCGACGTAATGTTTAACTTGAAAAACTCCTATGTCCTGTTGAAAATCGCATCCAGCAGTATTTAAGCCACTATCGCCGAAAGGCAAGCGTGGCAAATAATCATCATTATTCATGTTGATGAATTACTATTTCACAATGAAAATAACTACTGGGGGACTGTAGAGATATGAATTTTATATTGGCATTGTTCAACCATCGTTATTACCCAGACTTGTTGTGGATAAGAATCGCAATGAAATAGAACATTATAAACTCCGTAATGACCAAAAGCTGGACGGAGTCAATAAATGTGTTATGTTAGTATGTCCTGTGAGGCCCGTCACCCCACTTCTGAGAAGACAGCATTCTTATTCATTATGACTCGTCGCCATCTTGCCGTTTACTGCAATAAGCAGTTGATGAAGGTTTACCTACCCGTTCATGATCCATTCATGGTTACTTGCAACTCTCCTGGAGCCCTGCTTAATGTCTACTTTCTGGCGATTCCTCCGTTTCATACAAACAAAGTTCAACCAAGTCGAGAAAATTACACCTGAGGGCCAACGCGCCACATTTATGCGCACTCAGTTTAATAATATTTTGCATGAAAACTATTTTTTACTAGGCCCTACCAACATGCCTCTTTTCTGTGCGCATTTATTCATATTATTTATAAAGGAAAAATTATAATTGATAGATAAAGTGAAAGTTAGAGCTCCATTTAGCCAAAAAGTAGACACGTTTACATTAACAGAAATATAAAACGCGTACACGCCATGTTTAGGAAACAACGAAACTCGTAATACATGATGCTATTTACCAAAGGTTTGATTCAAAAAGGCGTGAAGATGCTGCAAATAGACTACAGAATTTCCGGGAGCAGTGCTGCACGTCCCATCTTGCAACTGACGTTCAAGATCAAACCTGTTTTCGAACGTGTTAAAGGGATCTGGGGTATACAAATGAAATACTTATTACATCTTAAAATTTATTAAGCAACATACACATACTGTACATGACCTAATACACGAACATCACCATTAGTACCAACCAACTTCCTAAAAATCCAAATCGCATCTCCCAGCTCAAACTTAAGCCTACGTCGAGAATACAAAACTGGATTAGGAGAAATAGCAATAACAGAAATAGAAGTAGCAACAAGGTCATTAATTGCAAATGTCTTCCAACATATAATGTCTCTAGAATCAATCTGACTCAAATAGTTAACGCCAGACACAGTACTGTTGTGAGGATGCCTGTAGAAACAAACTTCGAGAATACCAGATCCGTTGTGTGTAGTCATTCCCTGAAGAGAAAATCCGTACATAAAGCTGAGAAGAACAGAGCTCTGTTCTGCAGTTGTAACTTGCTTTACAAAAACAGAATCGTCATAGTCTTCGCCAGTTAGATTAAGATTCTCAGCAACCTTTGCGTATAAAATAAAATAATGATTATTGTTAATACCAATCTCCAAAGTCAACTGATATTGCAGTACATTGTGTTGGTCTTTCTGTCATCATTTATTGGTGTTGATGGAGGAGGGGGGATGGAGGGGNGGGGGGGGGGGGGGGGGGGGGGTTACGTTGAGTGTGCGTGTCATTGAATTTTGAACATGAAATGAACAAGTGTTCTACTTCTTATAAACTTATCAGACAGAAAGAAATATTACATCAATGTGAAAATTTAATTTTTAATTAGGTAACACGACTTACAACTCAGCATAAAAGCAAGGAGCTACTGTAGGAATTACCTAATCATATCCCGCATATTAATGCATGTGTTTCCACAGACTGCTACATATTTTTCCTAATTACGTAAACACATTCTCGGAGAGTGGCCGAACGCTAGAGGCAACCCAAGCGAGTTCTGTATGTCTGAAGTAAGAATTTCCAATTCGTGTTCCAGGACTACTTACACTAGTCTAATTTCTCTATCTATTCTCAGAAAAAATATTAGCCTGAGTCCATAAATGCGTAGTTCAGCTGTTCGCCTTTAATTGAGTACTCTTCAAAGCCCCGCTGAGGATCTATTTTTCTTACAATTTTTTATACTTCCGCCACATGTAAAATTAGCATTACTACGGACCGGATCACTTTATCCGTGCGTTAATCGTTTGAAACTGTGAAATTGATAGGAACGTATTTACATTACTTTTATTCCAAGTTTCACTCTTCCTTCTATAAAACAAACAGAGATGAAATATCAGCATAATGCCAACAAATTAAAAAAAAAATGCACTTTTAATAGGATGTGTAACAGGGTTGCTACAGGACTACAAAACCTGGAAAAGTGAGATAAACAGGTGATAGATCCTGGAAATTCAAGCCTCTAATACAATACAATGCAATATGGCCAAACATTTAAGTAGATCAGGATTTGTCTTAAAACTGAAGGGTACTAAAAAAAAAATTGCGTTCCGTTATAAACAGACTTGCAAGTAAACAATTGTAATTTCTGTAGTATAGATGATGTTCAGAAACAAGTTATGTGAATTTCATTTCAATCACATTTCATAACGTAAGGTTTTTTTTTTGCAGAAATATTTTTATTGTGGAATGTCGAAAAAGACGAAATGCCCTTGTTGGCTGTAAACCTTCGAAAAGTGAGGGAAATTTGTTCCTGATACTTTGTAGCAACCTTTTTATATTGGCCATTGTTTAATAGGATATTCACGGTTAATTGAGTACTTTTGAAATCAAGCTTTGAAAAATGCGACTGCCACTAACTGCATACATTTCAATGGGGCACACTGGCTGGCATGCTCCCATGAAACTTGAATTAACGTAAAGTTGAAATTAATATGTCAGGTAAGAATTTGTGAATACTTAAATTATTTATTTTGCTTTTTATAGATGAATATAAGTGTTATAATTAGCAAATTTGTGAAATATTTACTTTTCTCATAATTCCACAGTTTCACTGACCGACGCATGAATAAAGTGATCATTCCCATGGGAATGTTAATTTTACATATAGTGGAAAAATACACAATGTGCACACACGTAGATCTTAAGCACAGCTTTAAAAATTGCTCAGTTTACCGTGAACATTATCTGCAACACATGCATATACTCTTCCTATAGCGCTGTCAACTTCATTTCAAGCATGTGGGTTAAGTACACAATTATGAGCAGGGTTTTTGTTCTTCAGATGCTGGTTTCAAAAGTGCTTGGTTAACCGCAAACAAACTATAATAGGATATGTGAAATGCATCCCTGGGGCGGAATGCAACGCCCGCCAGGCGACAGGCGTTCGAGTTGAGATGAGGTGAGACGTTTTGGTCTCGAGAGCCGGTGAGGGTGAAATAACGTGAGCACGGAGCAGCGGCGGAATGCAAGAGCTGATGAAGCCGGAGTACGTGTATGTGTATGCATATACGTATACACATAAAACATACATAAAAAGAGAAATCGTGTTCACTAGTCAACTTATTTTTATTTTATGTATGTTGCTTTTATATGTTTCATATGAGTTACTTTCTAATTTTATACTAGACATTAAATTTTGTTTCGTTAGTTTTTTTATTTATTTCTCTTTTCAAAAAATAAGTGTCATGTATTATTAATTAAAGTGGGTAAGTGTAAGAGAAGGTGAAATTACCTTAACTGCACAAAAATAAAGACGTTTTAACATATTATATTATTATTACCACCCCGAAAAAACCCGCCAGCCAACGGCAACGTCCAATACGTTTGCCACGCGCGAAAATCCGGTCGACACCGCCGAGTTCGATTCTCTGGTTCGCCGTGGCGGCAGACTAGTAGTACGACATACTACACCGCCATGGTAACACGGCGTGTGATCGAGAAGGGACCGGCAGCTTCCCCTCATCCTTGAAGTGTGATATTGAATGATAAACTAGGGTGAAGGGACGGGGAAACGGGAGCACACGAAGACAACCAAACAGCTAAGGAAAAATGTTGGCCGCAACGACGCTGCCAGGCGCGTTTCTTACCAACAAAAAGGTCAATAATAAAAAATTAGGTTGCACAAAATGTATTTATGTTAAACAAGTCAGTTGTTCATTATTATGCCAGAGGCTACATACTTTCCACGTAACCTTCTCTCCAAGCCCCATGGCCCAGCAACATAAATTCCTGGCTACATACCTGACTATGCCAATCTGAATTTTTCACAAGATATAAAATAAAATTCTATATCGCAGAAAAAATTCCAAAGCATAACATAATGATCTACACAAACATAGCAGACTAATTTACAAATAAAGAAATGTATAAAGAACCACGATACAGAAAACGTGTACCTAACGTGCTATTTGTATTTACGAAGACGTCGTCTAATTAATATGCGCTAGCTGAAATTTATTTCAATACGGCTAAATATAAATTGTACCTGGAAACCGCAACTAAATCACTTGCATATTTTCGATTTCTTACAGGGCAGGGTATACATACAAGTTAATCAAGCAAGTCCCTCTCCCGCGCAACCAAGGATAAAGCAACTGCAGCACTAATTATTTTTCATCGATGATCGATGTGATCTGATGTGCCGGTCGCAGATAACCAGTCGTCCCTTGCGGTGAATTTATCGAAACTCGATTTCTCGTTTCAGTCGCAATAGCGTCATCGATGCGCTGATGATGAAGAGCTGAACAATTTTTAACCCCTGTGGGGTTTGATTTTTAAACTGGACCTTTCCCTGCAGATAACGAGAAATCAAAATCTGATGGAGTTTAGAAACCTTCTTACTTAACGCTATAAATGTCAGAATATTGTGTCCAGTGTGCATATACATTTGTATTCATGATCGTCAGAAATTTTAATTCGACATATCTGCTGCGTTTTCACATTATCATCCCCATGTAGTTGATTGCACACTATTTTATTCAAATTTAAAAAAATGACATTAGCAATTACTACATAGATACTAGTAATTCTTCACCGTCCAGGGGCCGCGGTGGCTGAGCGGTTGGACAGCTCGCCTCCCACCAAAGGCGAACCGGGTTCAATCCCGGGCCGTGTCACTCCAGATTTTCGCAAGTGGGAATCGTGTCGGACGATACCGCTGGTTGGCGGGTATTCTAAGGGATTTCCTGTTCCCTCCACACTTGCATTCCGACGCTACCCCATCCTCATCTCATTTTACCCTCATCGGCTCTTAAGAAATTGTCGTTAAGAGCCTCCCAAATCTCTCGACTCAACTCAACTAAACTTCACCGTCCAGCTTATCTGACGTAAGCTCCGCTGGCACGCGGAGAAAGTGCATTGGCGACAGACACATAACTATTTCTGATCTTAGAGGCGGGTGTGTCAAAAGAGGGGAGCGGGTGAAATGATCAAGGGCAGCTGTGGAAAGCGAATAACTCCTCGCGTGTTTCATCTGCGCCCTCCACCCCCCAAACCGAGCGCCTTAAATAACCGACCGTAAGGTTCCAATGGACATGTGGTGGGAAAATAAACAACTCCTCCCCTCTCCTGGACAACACATGACTCTGGACCACATCACCGCTTCCGGAGTCTCTATGCACGTGCGTCTCCCATCGGGCATTAAAGTAAATGTTAGTGCTTTCAAACGCGCCGCGCCTGGCGCCTTAAAGAGCCTGGGCTCGCTCGAGGTTGTTTGCGAGCGCGAGGGCGACTGGCGATACAGTCAACACGACGGACGCCAGCGACCAGGCGTGCTCCGTCTGAAAGAGTCGCGCCCCGTGTTCACGCGACCATCGAGGGACTGAAAGCCCGGCACAGCCGCCGTAGCTGAGGGATTGAGACACACACAACCGTAGGAGTACACATCCAACTTACACAACAGCTGATCTGACAACATGGCTGCGTGTCTCCGTGCACATTAAGTGTCCTTCCAACATCACACTTCCAATATATACACATTTTTCTATGTGATTCAAACATTCTGCTAAACATTTTCTGAAGATACATGTTTATAATGCTTTAATTATCATGAGTTATGAGTAGACCAATACTATTATAAGAAGAAATTAAATATTACTGGATTCACTCCAAATTCATGTTACACATGAATGGTAATTGAAAATACCCGCATATCTGAACATATAATGATTTAACGCATTTTAGAATCTCAGGATCCTAAAATAATACCTATTGAAAGACTTTATCGAAAAAAATAACACAGAATCGTTAATAACACGACAAGTTTTGCATTTAAGTCTCGTCACTTGTTGATTTGATTCTTAATTATAAACTAGTTTAGTACATAAGGCTATTACCAACGACACACACCTTTAAGCATGGACAAATTTATACCGACAGTCTTTTGCGTTTAAATTTAGTATCATAGTATAATTATAATTATCAACGAGGACTGGTAACTATGGTTCTTTCCGAATACTTTGTTGATAGTAAAACAGTAAATATTTTAACCTTGCCTGCCATCTGTTAGCCGCTGTTACAAGCAATGCTGTGTAGAACATAATAGTTGCAGGATGGCGGCAGTGGTATTGTTGCTACTCAGGGCGACGGCAACATAGCTGCAATATATATCTCGCTAAGTGACTCATGTCTCTTCAAGGATCGGCGTGGCCAAGTGGTCAGGGGCGTCGCTCGGTGCCCCTGAATGGCCCGTCCCTGCCTGGGAAAGTATGGCGGCGCCATAGGTTGGAGGAAGGCTGCGCATAAGGGGGGTCCAGGTCTCCTTCGCTCCAGCGGCGGTCTAGAGACACGCCGACTCTAATTTTTCATCATAAATATCCTTGCTTCTGTTGTGCGCCGTCACTTGTCGCAGGGTTCCCGGGTTCGATCCCCGGGCGGTGCGAACTAGGAGTTATTATTATTTATTTTTTTACTTTTTTAAACTGTGCTAATGATGCATTTGGCTGGTGTGACATTATTGTGCACCCAGTCGCCCTCTTTGCCGACGGAATGTTTAACTTCAAGAACTCCTGTGTCCTGTTGAAAAACGCATCCAGCGGTATTTAAGCCACTATTGCCGAAAGACGAGCGTGGCAAAGAATCATCATAATTCATATTGATGAATTACTTCATAATGAAAATAACTGCTGGGAGACTGTAGAGATATGCATTTTATATTGACATTGTTCAACCATCGTTATTACCCAGACTTGTTATGGATAAGAATCGCAATGAAATAGAACATTCTAAACTCCGTAGTGGCCAAAAGCTGGACTGAGTCAATAAATGCGTTATGTTAGTATGTCCTGTGAGGCCCGTCACCCCATTTCTGAGCACCACCGTGTTGCCGTTTACTGCAATAAGCAGTTGATGAAGGTTTACCCACCCGTTTAAAGATCCATTCATGGTTACTTGCAACTCTCCTGAAGCCCTGCTAGATGTCTACTATCAGGCGATTCCTCCGTCTCATGCGAACAAAGCTCAAACAAGTCAAGAAAATTACACCTGAGGGCCAACGCGCCGCATTTATGCGCACTCAGTTTAATAATATTTTGCATGAAAACTATTTCTTACTAGGCACTACCAATATGCCTCTTTTCTCTGCGCATTTATTCATATTATTTACAAATGAAAAATTATAATTTATAGATAAAGTGCAAGTAAGAGCTCCATTTAGACAAAAAGTAGACACGTTTATGTAAACATAAATATAAAACGCGTACACGCCATGTTTAGGAAGCAACCAACCACGTCATACTCAGGGTGATTTTTCAAATGTTTCAGTCAAAAAGTGTGAATAAACTGCGAATAGACAATAAGTAAAATAGTTTGAAGTCCTGTCGTATGGTAAGTATGATGTTTAAATTTATGACAAATATAATTTTTTCTTCTTCTTTTTACACATTATTTTACGTCTTGGCATATTAGTAATACATGCAGGTTCCTTACAGTTTCACGTCTTCGTTCGACTGATGCATGAATAAATTCATTAGGCCCATGGTAATGTAAGATTGCATACGATGGCAGAATTTGCGGTCTCTTCACACTTTTTGAATCAAACCTTTGAGAAATCACACCATGTATGAAGTGCTTGATTGTCTCCTAAATATGTGATGTATCACAAGCGTTTTATACCTCTGTTAACATAACAGTATCTTTATTTTTGGTTAAATAGAACTTCTGCTTACATTTTATCTATAAATTGTAATATTTAATTTATCCTTAATATGAATAAAATCAGGAAGAAAACAGGCGTGTTAGTAATGCCTAGTAATAAATAGTTCTTATGCAAAATGTCATTACACTGAATGCGCCGAATGCGGTGCGTTGCTCCTATGGTGTACTTTTCTAGACTTCTTAAGCTTTGTTTGCATGAGGCAGAGGGATATCTTGCAAGTAACCGTGAATGGACTATACAAGTACTTGGCAGGATTTTGCTGTTGTGCCTCCTTCGCCGTGGGGATTGCAATGCGGACGTGCCCAAACTGTCGTTAGCCGTAGCACCGACCGTGTTTGGCCAAGCTGTTTACTCGTACTTAGAAGGTCGCATGTTCGATTCTTCCGTGCAGACTTTCCACCCTTTGACAGCATGCGTGAAAGAAAATAATTAAAATAATTTCTCTTAGCAGTCGCATATATACATTTTTTTGCGTATTATTTGGAGCTGCTGTGGGAACTCATCTACAGTGTAAAACAATTGTAGTAAACTTCCTTAACTGCAATGAAAGTTTTATATCTTGCTAATAGTATGACAATAATGCAATGTGTCAAGGGATGAATAGATTTGGGTAGCTCTTGACATAGCAAACTTGACAGCCGATAAGAGTGAAGTGAGTTGAGTATGGAGTAGCACCAGAATGCATGGGCGGGGGAAACGGGAGATACCCGAGGAAACCCGCTGACCAGCGGCATCGTCCGGCACGATTCCCACATGNAGGTGATTAGTCTGACCACTACACCACCGCGGTCCCCTGGAAATAACGACATTTTGGTATTCGCTTCTGTACAAAGTTGGGAACTTCTCTGTATTTTGCTCTTTCCTGAACAATTGTGGGAATTCTACTATATATAGTAGATAAATCCGCATTTTTTCACTGTAGACATACACTGGTTGGGTAAATTAGCGAATAATAGTGTTCAGTAATTGAAGTTCCCTGGATCAGATCGCACGTGTTAGTGTTTGGCAGTGAATCATATTAGTTTATAGCAAATATTTGCGATTTTGGGAAGAAGGGAAAGAGGATACCTTACGGTGAAAGATGACAGGAGACGTGCTACCTCGTGCTGCGCGTCGAGAAAGGTCAGAAATCTGCCCTTTCCATTTCTTGCCTGCTGTCTAACGTTCGTGTAGGTTCCCTCGCTGACTTTTTCCACCTTACACACCGATTTGACTGAGGCGGCATTTGAAAACGCCTTTCCTGGCGGGTCGAATGTATCTTATGCTTCGGCGACCTTCGNGTGTAGTTGTTTAGACTACTCGCCTCTCACCTAGGTCGAACCGGGTTCGTTTCCCGGCAAGGTCACTCCCGGATTTCCGCATGAGGGAATCGTGCCCTACGATTTCCCGGGGATCTCCCGTTTCCCCCTCTCTCTCATTCCGGCGCTGCTCCATACTCACCTCGCTTCGCCCTCATCGGCTTTCAAGACCTCGATGTTAAGAACCACCCAAATCTCTCCACTCACTCACCCCTATTGGATATTGTGATTTAAGTATAATTAATTTACAGCTGCACGTCTATAATTTGTTGATCAATGCTAGGAATATATATTACTACAGGTAGGCTACTTGTTTTGTAGTTGACTACGAAGTTTCTGTGTGGTAGACATGCTTATGTACATTTCACTTGCTAAGTAGACTTGATCTAAATTATATCCAAGACTTGTTATCAATATGGAATTTTCGTTGCTCTGCACGTGTTGAAAATAACTTTATGGGCACAATTTGAAACTGCAGTTATGTGCCATTCACCACATCTGAAATAATTTGTAATGCATGTTCAGTTGTAATATATTTTTTTGGTAATGTCTTTTTTGTAATATTTGTTCATGTTTATGTAATACTTTTACGTGTGCAAAACTGTTTTATCAAATACTTGCCGCATTACATTTTTTTCAAGGAAGTGAATCGCCAGTTGCATGTATTTATTGACAGAATGAGAATATAATCCATTCGCGGTTACTTCACACTTTTCTGAAACCTGCTAAAGTTCTACTTCCAGGATATATCTTAACTAAGTCTAGAAAATTACACCAAAGGACATCGCACCGAATCCGTGCTCACTCAGTTTTAATAATATTGTGCATGAGAACTATTTCTTACTAGGCGCTACCAACCAACATATTTTCTCACCGTTTCTATTTATACTTATTATAAATTAAATATATTAAATAATAAATAAAATATAGGTAAAACTTCAAATGAACGATAAATAAGATTCTTTTGTGTTAACAGATGTATAAAACGGTTGAGATGCATGCCGTATCTAGGCAATAACTAAACACGTCATACTTGGGGTGATTTTTCAAAGGTTTGATTCAAAAAGTGCGAAGAAACCACGAATAGACTATAGAAGAAGATCACATGTAAAACTTTTTCTTTAAGCAGTTTTTTTTTACGGAATGCAGTAATATTCGATACTCTCCCGAAATAAATGTGTTGGAACTCATATTATTTTTGCTAAAAAAAATGTTACACATTCTGTCTTATACGACATCCACCGGTAAAGCTAAAATCTTACTGGCTTCGACAGTTTTATCCAAAGAAGCAGTAATGATTTTATTTTTGTTGCGAAAACTATAGTGCTGATTTTATAATTTATTATTTCACGGCCCCAAATAAATGGGATAGATATTCTTGCTTTGATTAAGGGAAGTTCAAATACAGATTAGAATGAACCTAGCTGTTAAAAAAAATACCCATCCGATCGCGAAAATCGGGTTTCGGTCCCGTGTGACGGTGCTGTTTTCGCGATTGCACCGTTGGTTTTAGAGAGACAGAGCCTTCAACAAGCCCTCAAAGAAGCAATACAGAATAAAGCCATCAGTAAAACAGTCTTATTTAAAAGTTAAGCACATGACATTTGTTCCAGCTAAGTACATAAGGCTACTACCAATGACACAGACCTCTAAGCATGCATACTTTTATACCCACAGTAATTTGTNAAGGCTACTACCAATGACACAGACCTCTAAGCATGCATACTTTTATACCCACAGTAATTTGTGTTTAAATTTAGTATCATAAGATAACAAGAATTATCAACGAGGACTGGTAACTATGGTTCTTTCCGAATACTTTGTTGACAGTAAAACTATAAATTCTTAAACCTCGCCTGCGATCTGTTAGCCGCTGTTACAAACAATGCTGTGTAGAACATAATAGTTGCAGGATGGCGGCAGTGGTATTGTTGCTACTCGGGGCGACGGCAACATAGCTGCAATATATATCTCGCTAAGTGACTCATGTCNCTCGGTGCCCCTGAATGGCCCGTCCCTGCCTGGGAAAGTATGGCGGCGCCATAGGTTGGAGGAAGGCTGCGCATAAGGGGGGTCCAGGTCTCCTTCGCTCCAGCGGCGGTCTAGAGACACGCCGACTCTAATTTTACATCATAAATAACATTGCTTCTGTTGTGCGCCGTCACTTGTCGCAGGGTTCCCAGGTTCGATCCCCAAGCGGTGCTAACGAGAATTTTTTTTTTTTTTCCCCACTATGCAGATGTTGCATGTGGCTAGTGTGGCATTATTGTGCACCCAGTCGCCATCTTTGCCGACGGAATGTTTAACTTCAAGAACTCCTATGTCCGGTTGAAAATCGCATCCAGCAGTACTTAAGCCACTATCGCCAAGAGGCGAGCGTGGCAAATAATAATCATAAATCATATTGATGAATTACTTCATAATGAAAATAACTGCTGCGAGACTGTAGATATATAAATTTCATATTGACATTGTTCAACCATCGTTATTACACAGACTTGTTATGGATAAGAATCGCAATGAAATAGAACATTATATACTCCGTAATGACCAAAAGCTGGACGGAGTCAATAAATGCGTTATGTTAGTATGTCCTGTGAGGCCCGTCACCCCACTTCTGAGCACCACCATGTTGCCATCTTGCTGTCTACTGCAATAAGCAGGTGATGAAGGTTCACCTACCCGTTTACGATCCACTCATGATTACTTACAACTCTCCTGAAGCCCTGCTAAATTTCTACTTTCAGGCGATTCCTCCGTCTCATGCAAACAAAATTCAAACAAGTCTAGAGAATTACACCTGAGGACCAACGCGCCGCATTTATGCGCACTCAGTTTAATAATAATTTGCATGAAAACTATTTTTTACTAGGCCCTACCAACATGCCTCTTTTCTCTGCGCATTTATTCATATTATTTACAAATGAAAAATTATAATTTATAGATAAAGTGGAAGTAAGTGCTCCATTTAGCCAAAAAGTAGACACGTTTATGTCAACAGAAATATAAAACGCGTACACGCCATGTTTAGGAAACAACGAAACTCGTTATACATGATGCTATTTACCAAAGGTTTGATTCAAAAAGGCGTGAAGATGCTGCAAATAGACTACAGAAACTGTGGAACAGTCGAGCCATAAAGTAATTCCACACTGTAAAAAAATGTC
>NQII01000288.1:785393-844056 GCA_002778355.1 Clitarchus hookeri | reverse complement strand
CCAATTTCAGAAAGGGTTGCACGTCTGTCTTGTTTAATGATTCTCGCCAGTCGTCGTTTATCCCGTTCTTTCACGATCTTTTTTCCGGCCGCAGCGATGTCGGAGATGTGATGTTTTACCGGATTCCCGATATTCACGGTACACTCGTGAAATGGTCGTACGCGAACATCCAAATGTTATCGCTACCTCGGAGATGCTATGCCCCATCTCTCGTGCGCCAACTGTAACAACACGTTCAAACTCACTTAAATATTGATAACCTGCCATTGTAGCAGCAGTAACTGATCTAGCTGCCGCCCGCATCACGTTACTCTGATTGGTTCCATACCTCTGTTATTTGCATACGTACGCCTATACCAGTTTTTTTGGCTCNCATCACGTTACTCTGATTGGTTCCATACCTCTGTTATTTGCATACGTACGCCTATACCAGTTTTTTTGGCTCTTCAATGTATATACCCTGAGTTCAGAAACACACGTGAATCCATCGGGGTACTATTGTCGCCATTACTGCATGCATGTCCAGGGAAGTGCCGGAGCTGTCGACCCACGTCTAGGAAGCCTGAAAATACAGAGTACTAAAGGCTGTCCACGGTAAAATAAACACTTTTGAACTATAATTTTTATTTAAAAAATCCCTGCCCATAAATACTTGTGTGTTATAGTAGACGCTGGCGTGCAGGCACCCAGTTAAGTTGGTAGCGAATTAATGAAAATAGTTCTAAGACTGATAATCTATTGCGAGAGTATACTTTAAATTGATTTACTTCTTAAGTCAGCTGTCTTGTTTGATACTAATTACAGCACAAATTCGCGTATGACGAAATTTACATTCCCAAAATTTTGCGTGGTTTCACTTGGATGACGCAAGAATAGAAAGATCAGGCCCAAGGGAATACTAATTTTACGCCCTTAGCAGGGTTTCAAAACAGCTCAATTAATCGTGAACAGCGTATAAATAGCTGCTGTAATCGGGCATATGCGGCCAAATAGTTGCTGTTTGTAGCCATTATAACTTTTCTTGGGTGTATATACTATGTAAAACATGTTGGCTGATCTCAACCTCACGTTCCTTCAGAAACGAAGTGCGTTTACCGATATAGCTGGTATGTGGTTACTTGACCAATTTTGGGAAAACAACGTTCGTTAGTTGAACTGATTATGTGGAATTGATATAAAAATAAGTAGGTTTCTAATAAGTCAACATTTACTCTAGTGTTTATGAAATAACAATACAAAAATAATTTATGTGACTACTAATTATGAATGTTACGCATTTGATAAGAAAATTTTACATTTAAGTACTTTCATAAATTGCGACTAACGCTGTTGTTGGTACTTCAGTAAACGATCAGATATGTTTTTAAAGTTTGATTTCAAGTGTCAACTAAATATGAACGAGCTAGCTTTTATTTCTTGCATGNACGATCAGATATGTTTTTAAAGTTTGATTTCAAGTGTCAACTAAATATGAACGAGCTAGCTTTTATTTCTTGCATGGTTCTGTTGGACATGTTCAGGTATGGGCAATCAGTAAAATAACTTTCTTCGAATTTTAAGCTTCTGCATGTCAAATAAATAAGGAATTTGCCTTACTCTGGGTTACAGTGNTAAAATAACTTTCTTCGAATTTTAAGCTTCTGCATGTCAAATAAATAAGGAATTTGCCTTACTCTGGGTTACAGTGTGTGGTGAAATCGAAACTAAAGTGATATTCTTAGGCACTTGCCAAAATACAACATATGTATTATTTCTTATTGTGTTTACAAATGTCTGTGAAGTATCATGTTCAAACTGGCATAGCGCGGCATTTGGAGAAGTTTCTCGGCTATGGCCCGACACAACAAATACCGCCGCGGCCGGAGGTTCGGCTGTTCTTTGTGGTAGTCATTTGACTGAAGTGCGGTAATCTGGCGAAGGCTGGTGCAGCGGCGGACATCAGCAGAGAAGGCGGACTACGACGGAGGTTGGGTGACGGCGGCCGACGAGTGTTTCAGCGGTGTGGATGGACGATTAGGCGTGGTACCCGACGAGTAGAGGGCTACTGTGCATGGGGGCGCTCGGAGCACTCTGGAACATAACGGACTGGTCGAATGTGGACTGAATAATATTATAAACTGTTCACGGTAAACTGAGCACTTTTGAAAGACCTGCTAAGGGTCTACTTCTCTGATTACTTTGTATCCTTCCACCATATGCAAATTTGACACTGCCATGGGTCTGATCTCTTTATTCATACGCTATTCATGTACAATCGTGGAATCGCTAAGCATGTAAAAGTGTCACTTGTACGTAATTTCATACTATAACGTAAATAAAACAAGGAACACAAACTCACTGGATATAAATTTAAACATTTACACTCGCAAAACCACGCTGAGTCTTGGAGCTATTTCTATTTCTTCGTTGCCAACTTAATTTGGAGCCCTCATTGCGACATATATGCAGTTAAAGGGCAGTAATTGATTTTCCCAAAGGCTGATNTGCCAACTTAATTTGGAGCCCTCATTGCGACATATATGCAGTTAAAGGGCAGTAATTGATTTTCCCAAAGGCTGATTTCAAGAGTGCTCACTTAACCGCGCACGGCCTATATCAGTGGCACAGAAATTTTGTTTACATCAGGACCGAACTTAGGACGAATACTGGTGTTCTCTTGTTCCGACATGACGAATCTTTCCCCTCAAACGAGGGCCACGCTGAAACGTGGTGGTGACCTGGTCAGCTGTAATGAAACCGTTTCCCAAACNGCCACGCTGAAACGTGGTGGTGACCTGGTCAGCTGTAATGAAACCGTTTCCCAAATTTCTCCTCCGTGGATCTCATCCCCTTCCTCTCACCGTGACCAAACCCGGAGAAAGGAAACGAAGAGGCGTGCAGGGCAGGCGGCCGGTCCGCACCCGGGGCTTCGAGTGAAATAGGAAATCGATGTTCTCCACACTGGTGTTCGAAGGGGCAGGAGGGAGCAACTACGGGATGACGGTGAGTGGGGGAAAAAAAGGGGGAGGGGTGAAAACGCTATAGGCGGCCAGACACGACGCGGAAAAAACCCGGGTTTACAAACCCTGAGCGACTCTCACAGCGGCGAGGTCGTTGGACGACGAGGAATTCATAACATCTTCCGCCATGTTAAATTTTCCATCTGCAACCCATATTTTTCTTTTCAATTGAATAAATATATGCTTATTATATTTGACTGAACTTCAGAGAGAAGAGATAGACTAATTATGTTTCTAATGTGAAGGTTATTAGGACACCAGGCGAAGCGGGAACTTTGTGCGGTACTACAAGTAAAACATTATATACTAATGTTTTTTAATTTTTTTTTTAACTTTGTCTGACAATCTAATACTAGGAAAATTGTATCCACCCATTATCTGGTAATTGTGAAACGCCAAGAATTTAAAAATAGTGCTGCCCTTACTGTGTTATAATTGTTTGATAAAAGTTCAGGATTTATGTTCGTTCTACAGCGAAATGTACATATATCGTTGGAAAGGTATATAGTTGTAATTTCTAAATAAAGANAAACCCGGGTTTACAAACCCTGAGCGACTCTCACAGCGGCGAGGTCGTTGGACGACGAGGAATTCATAACATCTTCCGCCATGTTAAATTTTCCATCTGCAACCCATATTTTTCTTTTCAATTGAATAATTATATGCTTATTATATTTGACTGAACTTCAGAGAGAAGAGATAGACTAATTATGTTTCTAATGTGAAGGTTATTAGGACACCAGGCGAAGCGGGAACTTTGTGCGGTACTACAAGTAAAACATTATATACTAATGTTTTTTAATTTTTTTTTTAACTTTGTCTGACAATTTAATACTAGGAAAATTGTATCCACACATTATCTGGTAATTGTGAAACGCCAAGAATTTAAAAATAGTGCTGCCCTTACTGTGTTATAATTGTTTGATAAAAGTTCAGGATTTATGTTCGTTCTACAGCGAAATGTACATATATCGTTGGAAAGGTATATAGTTGTAATTTCTAAATAAAGGTCCCTAAACAACTGAAATAAGCGCTAGAAACCAGGAATTCAGCAGGGTGTGTGAAAGAGATTAACCTTGCACCTTCCGTCACGAGCGAATAAGTTTTCATCATATACCCTTTCCGTCCTCACATGTGATNGGGGGGGGGGGGATTTTACTGTTTCTGTATTATTACAGAAGTGAAAACTCGCCCGAGTTCATATTTTAACTAAAGTAGGCAATGAAGTTTAAATACATTTTTTTTTAAATTACCACTTAATCAGTACGTGACGTACGGATGGGCTTTACGTCTCACGTTTATGCACATAAAGGCTATATCAAGACGACATTTTGAGATGCTAATTTTGTAAATTACAGTGTCTACAGGCTGACCTGTGTGTTTCGCATGAATTAACAAAATAACTATCTGACAGGGCTTCTGCGTGTCCGAGGCCTGTAAAAGTGATGCTTGTAAAAGGGGGGAGGGGGGTCGTTAAAGGCTACCCAGTCACACGCATCATATTTATTCATCGCCTCTACGCGCGAGGCACTGTTTCCGTTAGCAAATAGTTTCTATGAGATTTCCAGAGGCGACCCTGTCGTTTTCTGGCGAAATACTGGGGACAGGCGTTCGTTGCACGTTCTTTACTTATTCAAATATCCTGCACCAGAGATCCCATGTCTAAAAACCATTAATAAAGAGAGAAATAGAAAATGGGTGCGAATCTTTGGAAATAAAAGTTTCTTAAATTCTAACCGTTTAAGCCGTTCAATGACCAGCATGTTTTTTTATGTTCTATATTCTAAAGGTAATTTATTGTTTCGTGGCGTGATACCAACGATAAGGTGACAAATATACCAAATATATATAAATACTAGCTGACCCGGCAAACGTTGTTTTGCTGTGTCACTGGGAGACACCTGGTGGGAATAAATTGTAACCTAGATCGATAAATGATCGATGATAATTGATCACTTATCGACCTAGGGTAAAATTGATTAAATTACTAATATCGCTTAAAAAAATAAGGGTTGGTGGTAGAAGGGTGAAAATTTAGGAGGGTATGTATTTTTTTAATGCCACATCATAAAAAAATAAAAATTTTGTTCAAAAAATAAAATAAATTGTTTGGGGGTGGCTACCCTTATTACTTAGGGGTGTAAAAAATAGATATAAATCTATTCTCAAACCTACCGAGTATACATAAAAAATTTCATAAAAATCGGTCCAGCCGTTTCGGAGGAGTTCAGTGACTAACACTGTGACGGGAGAATTTTATATATTAGATATAATATATATATATAGCAAATAGTATAAGCATTTTAACTTAAACATTTTTACTCGAAGTTTGGTTTCATAAGTATTTCTTGAAGTTACAAGAACATCATGTTGCAATTTCTTTGAAATTCGACATATCATTCACCTGCGATAAGAGTTAAATCCTAATCATTCTGACATTAAATTTTATCCAAAAACCGAACGGCATAAATACGTTTAAAAGAAAATTTTCTTCGTGACATTCTGATACACACGGACAGTTACTATGGGTTGTAGCCTAAACGTATTAATTTCGTGCCAATATAAATCTTAAACCCATGTGGTTTTTTTCTTTTGTTTTCTGTCATCGTCGTACTATTTTCAGACAGTTTTTCACTTCACGATGAAAAATGTTGTAGATGGCCGTTACTGTATACACTCCGAGACTCGATGTCGTTTCTCCATTGGCTGCCGCATAGATGTGAAGCCACGCCCTTTCTGACTGAAATGCACGTGATTGGGGCACACAATCTTGAAGTGTTCATTTATTGGTGCAGAGTTACCCAGGGCGTGCCGCATAAAGTATGGTCCAATGACGAAGGCACTGCAAAGGCACGCGTGTTTAAAGTTTAACGTGCCCCCAAATAATAACGCGAATTTTGCAGGTCTCTATTGATTCGTAAACCGTGTTATTGCCCTACGTTATTGCTGGTTTACTGTCTCAGATCACCGAACGCATAGCTTTCAGTTTGTTAGTTGTGATAACGAAAACAAGTTATTTGTCATCTTATGTACAGCACGCATCAAAAACCGCTTACTTGCAACATACGAAACCATAAGTTGATGTGGGAATGGGAGGGTATGGAAGAAAAACAGTTTAAGACTCTGGAAAGCCATTTAACAAAAAAAGTACTNAGTTGATGTGGGAATGGGAGGGTATGGAAGAAAAACAGTTTAAGACTCTGGAAAGCCATTTAACAAAAAAAGTACTAAGCAGTATTTTGAATAAGTTCTTTCTTTTTTTAAGGAAGAACAGTTCCAGCTACCTTGTATTTACAAAATGTTCACCGCAGTTGCAGTTGACATTTCGTTTTGTTTTTTACGCCTCGACAAAGCAAAAACCTTTGCATTTTACGTTTTCTAGAGCATTTTTTCCTCGACTGCTACTGTTAGTATCATTTATATAATCGCTCACCAGAAATTATCAGGTACTCCGTCTTGATCATCACAAGTTAGAGATCAATAAAGCAAGGAGGCTATAAATAGTTCGAGAAATCGTTATTTATTTTCTATCGTTAAAAAAATAATTCGCTAAACTTTTGTAGTGTAACTGACGCAGACATATATTTAATTCAAGATCGAGGAGACTAATCCTGCGTAGGTGGCCTGGAGCTTTTTTCCGCGTCTGAGGCCGAGAAGCGTGGGTGCGATAAGGGCTAACGCTGTTACGTGCATCAAGTGCAACGTCGCCACTAAGCGCAAGGATTTCTGAACTAGCGTGAAGTGTTCTCGTCGTGTAGCAAAGAGAGCGATAAGAGCGACACCAAACCGCGTACAAATCGCTCCAGCGCCTCTACGCGCAAGGTTCTGAAATGGCCTGCAGTGTCCCCGTTGTCCCGCTGGAACTACGGAACTCTGGAGCGGTGACCGTATCAATCACTTCACTAGTGCAGAATCTGTAGGATAGATCACTATATGTCCGTATATTGGTTTCGAGTGTTTCCGATCACTATATTTTGCGATACGGCAGTTTCCAACTATATTGAAGAGCCCATAAATAGTTTTTTATAACGTGCGCGGCATCTTGAAAAATTACTATTATTATAAATATGTCTTTATTTGTGGCGAAATTATGGCTTTCGCCTTCTCTTACACTTAGCAACATAGCAATTCACATGAATGTGAAACAAACAGGAAACTATACAACTAGGTTATATATCCTAAAAACACATAAACATACAATAAAAATTAATAAAAAGTAACACTACAAATCACTAAAAGTAAATTTAAATGAAACGTTGTTTTTCTCGTTCGTACACAATAAAACAGAAAGCATTAATATTAGAGTCATAGCAATAAACATTAATTTTAAAACACGTCGTAGAGAAATGTTCAAGTGTAGGGTATGGGCATATTTAAAACCTTTAACTTGATACTCTAAGAAACCTGTGGAAAAATCTTACAGCATACCTGAGTAAAAACAAATATCACAATAAAAATAAGTGAGAAGGGGGAACAGAATAGCCTAACAAAAAAATATTAAAGGAAAAAAAAAAGATTAGTTTACAACATATACACAATTAACATTACGGTGTAAAAGGGCGTGGGGGTGGGGGTGATGGTTGAAAACATAGCGCCATATTTCTACTACTTTCGAAAATTTTCGTGCGTATCTCGTATCAAGTGTATTTTCTTTTCGTGGACCAGCGCATTGAACGCGCGTTGAAAAGTTTCGCGAGAAAACGTGCANATCGTATCAAGTGTATTTTCTTTTCGTGGACCAGCGCATTGAACGCGCGTTGAAAAGTTTCGCGAGAAAACGTGCATTTCCAAACACTCTGCAATGCAGTTCAAGCGCCAGAGCTGTGCTCGCCCTCTGGCGGACTACGCAGGCGGCAGCGTCGACATCACTCCTCGAGAAGGCAAGTCACCAGACGGGTCGCAGCAGGAAGGGGAAGAGGAGGATGTAGGTGTATGATGACAGGTGTAAGGAGTCCCCAAACGGCTTCCGCACCCCCACCCCCTCCGCCACTGGCAAACCCCCCGCCGGAGGTCGCGGTGCGGGACGATCCCGGACATCGACACGGCACTTTACGAGGCTGGGGCGGCGCGGTCGACAACGGGAATCACCCCGAGCGCCAGGCACACGTTCTAACGAGGTCTCGTGACGTGAGGAAGATATTGTGGAGGGGGGTGGGGGTGAGAGGATAGCGCTGGTTCTCGGCCCACACACTGTACTCCTTCGACAAGGGATACACAAGACTGCTTTGCTCACCCGTCATCTGTCTTGAAGCTCGCATCTGGAACACCTGACAGCTGGGATCAGGCGCAGATCCAGGAGGAGGGATAAGGGAGGGAGGAATTCACAGGCGATATGACCATCCCCCATAAAAAAAANATCAGGCGCAGATCCAGGAGGAGGGATAAGGGAGGGAGGAATTCACAGGCGATATGACCATCCCCCATAAAAAAAACCCTCACATGGACATAAAATTGTTATATAATGTTTTTAAACTGAAATTAAATAACATAATCATTTGCAGTACTGATTTTATTTGATTAATTGAATATTGTAACCCAAAATTATGACAAAATTGCCCGCCCCAATGACACGAACTGAAAGTTTAAACCTGCACTAGTAGAAAGGGAAAATTACCCCACCCCTTCTNCCAATGACACGAACTGAAAGTTTAAACCTGCACTAGTAGAAAGGGAAAATTACCCCACCCCTTCACCCTCTAAAAAATATATACGAAATTCTAAATCCACTCCTGGTTGGAATGGTGTTGAGCTTTACAAAATAAAGTTACGGGACGTGGCTATGTTGTATCTTAATATTAATGTTAGGTTTCTTTTCAAACACCCTCGCTTGAACCCGAAGGCGACTTACCAACCTCGTCCACGAATTAGGGCTGTTCCGATACCAACGCTTGGTATCGGTTCTCGGCCAATATTAAGCATCTAGATGAGACGTAAGTAATCGGAACCTGTATTGGTGCAGGTATCGGGAAATGACTATTTCATAAAAAAAATTTATTTAACCCCAAAAACACGACTATTACTTATTTCGAAATCAGAGCAAGTTCCACCTAATGCATTCAAATCGACGTATTTAAAGCAATACACTAATTCCCAGGAAGATTAGTACTTTAACAATATTTAAAGTTTTACTTACCTGATATAAACAAATTCTTACATATATATGTATATAACACGGATGTATAGTAATAAATGACCGTGTAACAGTGTAGTTTCTCAGTTTCACCTGCGGTTAGTCTTCAGGAGTGAAAGCCAGACCGGAGATTTTAAGCTCAGTTCTGGTGAACTGAAACCCAACCTCCCATTGAAAATTCAAAGTATGCACTGCACTCAATACTAAGNTCAGTTTCACCTGCGGT
This sequence comes from Clitarchus hookeri, assembly GCA_002778355.1. Taxonomy (NCBI): domain Eukaryota; kingdom Metazoa; phylum Arthropoda; class Insecta; order Phasmatodea; family Phasmatidae; genus Clitarchus; species Clitarchus hookeri. The sequence continues at coordinate 834,701 of NQII01000288.1, read as the reverse complement.
TAGTCTTCAGGAGTGAAAGCCAGACCGGAGATTTTAAGCTCAGTTCTGGTGAACTGAAACACAACCTCCCATTGAAAATTCAAAGTATGCACTGCACTCAATACTAAGAAAAAAAAAATCGGTCCCACAATAAATTTATTGTGATAATAATTTACAAAATATATTCGTCAAAATCGAGTATGTATCTGTTGCTCAAAATAATTTCTATTCTAACGCACAGTTTTAATTTTCAGATGTAAACATTGCCTAGATGAGAATGAATTGTCATAGATGTGGCGACGTGTTACCTACACTAGCACTACTCCAGTTGAACGTTACAACATGATTCGGAAACCAATTCATCTCGTACTACGAGTCATTGTCTCAAACTCTTCGGTACGTAGCGTAGTAAATAATAGCATACAAAGCTCTGACCCCGAATAGAAAACGTTTCCAGNGTCTCAAACTCTTCGGTACGTAGCGTAGTAAATAATAGCATACAAAGCTCTGACCCCGAATAGAAAACGTTTCCAGTAGAAGATAATTTCCTTGAAAAAAATAATAAACCAATTTCTCTAAGGATGTTTTTTCTAAAACCATGCTGTTGCATATGAATTTAAAATTTATTTCACCAAGTGTAATATGAGGGAAGCCATAGTGAAATGCATTTTAAATGGCAGGAATGTAATACATTGTTAATATAAGAAAAATTATGGGACTTAAATAAATAGGTGTATTTAAATTTTTTAACTAAGTGCAATCCAACAAGTATGAATTGGTGAGTATCGGTTTTGGTATAAGTGGTGGTATCGGGAATTGGTATCATAAATTAAGGTACCGGAACAGCCCTACCACGAATGTTACCTTACTGCTGGTACAGGTTACACACGGTAAAATAAGCACTTATGAAAGCCCTCTCATTTGGGATACTAGTCAAAAAATGTATTTTATTNACAGGTTACACACGGTAAAATAAGCACTTATGAAAGCCCTCTCATTTGGGATACTAGTCAAAAAATGTATTTTATTTTAGCCTTAGACGTTAACTTCCGAGTGCGGTGGAATTTACACACTGTGTTTATTACTTCCATATCAATATTTATTTTAAAATGTGTTTAAAGGATAAATAATAGCTGAAAGGGAAAATGTAACTAGGGCCTCAAGAGTGCTCAATTTACCGTGTGCGGAGGCGGCGCAGTGGTTAATCTTTGGACTTACACATTCAGGAGGACCTGGCTTCGAATCCCGGTCCGGCCATCGTGAATTTGGTTTTCCCAAATCACCCCAGGGAAATGCTAGGGTGGTTCCTCACAACAGACCATGGCTTTTAGTTCGGCAGCTAAAATTTCTCGCCGCCAGGTTGCACTGGTGTCGCATGTGCACTGGATTTTTACGTTTTGTATGTAAGCAAATGGGATAATTGTAATTTTTATTAAATAAATATGACTGCGTAAAATCTTCACATTTGTAGTGTGTTAGAACAAACGTAAATAATAACCGTCGTTCTTCGCAATGTAGTGGAAATATAACTAAATATGTTCACACGTTGTTTAATATTGTCGTTAACCTAGATTTAGCAAAACGTTGGCTTACACAATTACTTCATTTAAATGTGACACGTGAATTGATAGAAAAAAAATAGTGAAATGGTAAAAATTATAATCTTTTGGACATTCCTGCACAATTTCCTTTGGGGAAAGGAGAAGAGTGCAAAATTCACTTGATGACACCTATATTTATTTCGCACTTAAATCGTAACATTAATACCATTGAAATAATATTGCTTATTAACGCTCAATGCCAAACACAGTTGTATTATTACTGTTTGCGCTTGTAAACACCACTGGAGGGCATGAATAATAGTTACGAAATAAAGCGAATACTTACAATTTTGGCTGGGGCAATTTATACATACCACTGTTCGAGCCAAAGACACGGACTTTTCCACACAAATAGGTATATAGAATCATTCATTTTACCGCCAGTCAGCGATCTCTTTGGAACGCCAGCGCACCTTGCGACGGAAATGCCACTCTCTCCCACAACAAATTGTGTTTTGTTCCGATTCCTTCACCACTACTACTTCTCTGGGCAACTTGCTCTAATGTCCTCGCTGTTGACGATACGTTAAACCCTACCTGTCTACCTACCTTCCATCCGATAGTATAAGTGAATCTAAGCTAAAGTGACTGAAATACAACCAGTCAGGGACTTTTTTTTTCTCGCGAGAATCGGCTGTCCCTAATGACGTTAATGTTTATAATATATGTCACGAAATTAATTATACACGGTGCGATGAAATATGAAAACCATTAGAAGTAGCAACAATCTCGTTAATAGCAAACATTTTCCAACATATAATGTCTCTTGAATCTATTTGACCAAGATAATTAACACTAGTCACTGTACTGTTGTGTGGATGCCTGAAAAAGCAAACCTCCAGAATACCAGATCCATTGTGTGCAGTCATTCCCTGTAGAGCGAATCTGTGCATAAAACTCAGAAGAATGAAACTCTCCTCTGCTGTAGTAACTTGTTTAACGAAAACATTATCATCCTTAGCGACGTCACAATCGAAAGAACCAATATTCCGGAAAACAAGTCTTGAAATATATCTCTTCTTATAACAACGTGCTCGCCCCACGGCTCTGTGAAAACTAATAAAATTTCACAACACTTTGAAAACGCACTTATGCAATAACAGCAGGCAGCAATACCGAAAGGTTGGACCCTAGCGGATGCGCGAATCATTAAAACTTTACTAGTCTTGCTAAGCCAGACATCGGATCGTCGACAACCCATAATAGCTTCGAGTAGGCAGGAGCGTACAACGCAGCAAATACGGTTATTTTTAAAATTTAGTGGCAGTGGTGATTTACACTACGGTAACAAAATTTCTTGGACACTATCCAAAGCCTGGCGTTTACAGAGCGAAACACATTTCTTCCTTACAAAAAAAAGCACAAGAGAACGAGCACAAGGTAGGCGGAGGGGGACAGAAGAACATATATTCACGAAGAAGAGAACTTCTGGAATAAACATGGCTCATTATACGCGTTATTCTTTTTTTTTTTTTGAGTTTTGGCAATTTGTTTTATTTTTTGCTTTATAATAATTTCTCTTAACTGCATTTGTTCTGTGGTAACTCGAATCAAGTCTTCTTCCTGACTATTGGTACATTTGATTTAATTTTTTTTATCAATAACAGTTTATCTACTTTTCTCCGTCATTATTTTAGTAATATCACGAATTAAACAATATTAACACATTTCAATTAACAGAAACACATTGTTTAAGTACTTTCACAGTAAGTTCACACTTTTCTGAAAATGTGCTCAAGTTCTGCTTTCAGGTACGTCCGAGAGAAAGGCCAACAAAATATTTCTTTGCATTCGGCCAAAAAAATATTTAGTTGCCTCAACAAAATATTTTGTTCAGTAAGCAAAACTTAAATAGCAACAAAATTAATTGTGGTCATCTAACAAAATACACGTTTGAATTAAAAAAAAAATCTTTGTATTTGGCCCAAATAAATTATACTGTCAACAAAATATTAAGTTGAATCAACTGTTTATAAATGTTTGGCCGCTCATTTAATTGCCTTTGAAAATATACCCCGAGAGTTTGTTTGTATTTTCTGTGGCAGTTGAGGCTAGTAACAGTGCTTATCAGTGCATTTATTGATACTAAATAATAGTATGTTAATGTGACATATTGTCATCCAGGCGTGCTTGGCACCCCAGTTCATTTATAAATAGCTTCGNCAAATAATAGTATGTTAATGTGACATATTGTCATCCAGGCGTGCTTGGCACCCCAGTTCATTTATAAATAGCTTCGTTACATGTACGCACTGTAAACTACCTGAGCTGGTAAATGACTCGGGGATAATTGTGGGTGTCAAAGTGAGGCTGTTTGCAGACAGTTTTGTGCTGTATGCAGAGGTGGGCGGGGAGAATAAGTTGCAGGACGACATCGAACAAATGAGGAGGTGGACAAAAAGTTCAACAGGTAATTAAAATGTAGAGCTGTAAAACTTGTAATATTTATTGGCCCACGTTGTCCAGTATTTGAAATGTATCCATTTAAAAACATTCCAACTCAATCTATAGTAACTTTAGCTGAGGCTGATAGGACGCAGTGCTCGGGCACAGCTGATCTAGGTTCTAATCTCGGTCGGACTTACAATTATTATTTTTTTATATTAACCGAACCTGTTTAAGGTATGAAGAGCCACACGAATATTTGGATGCACCAACCAAATCTTTGTTTCGGATAACCAAATAAGAACAACTAAATAATTTCGTTACAACAACGAAATATTTCATTGACCCTACACAATTTATTTGGTTGCGCAAAACAAATTTGTTTGATTCAAGAAAACCTTTTTCCTGTGCACATAAACAAAACCATCGTCATTCTTCCTCCTGGGGGGGAAAAAAACCACGAGGAGATTACAGACACTACGCGCCGTATTTTGCGCTGAACGCAGAATAAAAATAATATATTTATAATAAATAACGAGATACGTTTATACCTGTTTTACCTGCAAATGCAATTATTAAAACAGGATTTTTTAAAATACTATAAGAAAATTTNGAGATACGTTTATACCTGTTTTACCTGCAAATGCAATTATTAAAACAGGATTTTTTAAAATACTATAAGAAAATTTAGTTTAATAATATTTTACTTGCACAAACAATTGTTTAGTAGCCGTTCCTAAAAAGCACTGACATTTGACTATGAAATAAATATTATAATTCACATACAATATGTTTAAAAGTTTTATCTTATTAAAAATATAATACTTCAATGTAAATAACATTATTAAATGTTTGTGGTACACTATTTAAGAAAAATCACGCAAACGTTACACTTTGGATGGTTTTCAAAGGTTTCTTTCAAAAAATGTATGAATAACGTGAATCGNGAGATACGTTTATACCTGTTTTACCTGCAAATGCAATTATTAAAACAGGATTTTTTAAAATACTATAAGAAAATTTCGTTTAATAATATTTTACTTGCAAACAATTGTTTAGTAGCCGTTCCTAAAAAGCACTGACATTTGACTATGAAATAAATATTATAATTCACATACAATATGTTTAAAAGTTTTATCTTATGAAAAATATAATACTTCAATGTAAATAACATTATTAAATGTTTGTGGTACACTATTTAAAAAAAATCACGCAAACGTTACACTTTGGATGGTTTTCAAAGGTTTCTTTCAAAAAATGTATGAATAACGTGAATCGGCCGTACACAAAAACTTGCTATCGTAAAGAAACCAACATAGTGCACGGGATCAAAATGCATAATCCACAAGGGAATTTAAATCATAGCGTCCAATTAACCTACAGAGAGAAGGAACGTAAAACTTATTTACGCTATTCGCCACTGTTCTGTTAAACAGCGTATTGAGTTGGGTTGTTTTATAATCACAGCATGGACATTTGTGGTCCGACAAACAAAGGCCCGTGTATGAATAATTATAAAGAATCAATGTACTCGCCCCTTGCCGATACGCTTCCAGTTGGATGTGTTCATATAGTAGAATGCTATTACTCCAACCCAAAGCGAAACCGATACATATGTTTTATTTGCTGTATCTGGCTATATGATTATTAGGTGCAATAAATATAACCATTCTTTTTTCTCCTCGGATCAGCCGGACAGATCTGCGACCGCGCCTGTTTTTGACCGCCGAGGAATACACCCGTGTACGGCGGGTTGCAAGCACAGCTCGAACAAGGCGGCCACGCCATAAAACACCAGGGAAAACCAAGAAAGATGGCTCCTTCCGACATCGCACGGCGATAATCTCACAACCACACCAGCAGCCGCGGTGGACAATGTCCTACAAAAGAAAGCGCGTACGTAAATCAACTTATTGTCCCCAGTATCACCAGACACTTGCAGGAGTACCTTCTTTGTTCCTCCTAATACGTATGGATGAGTTAGATTTTTTACCCTGTGCGACGAACACCAGCTAACTTAAGAGTCTTCAGTTTTTTTTTTTAAGTCAAATACTTGGAAATTGGACCAACGATCTGGAATGTAAATGAGTGTTTGGCGCATCACCCCTATAACGAGTATTAAAAAAAAGTTAATGAAAATTTTCTTAGGATTTGTACACGGGATGCCGTTAAAGAAAGCATTGTTGACAGAAGAACATTAACTTGATTACAGAGTTAACGAGAAAATATGTTCTGGCCCCATTATTTTTTCATTCGATTGAGCCGACTTTAGGGGTCTATCGGTTTGTACAACGGCCATCAGCTTCGGTCTCGGCAATGCGTGTTTAATTAAATGAAGTTAGCCTCTTTTTCAACAGCGTGTTAAAAGATTTAACGCGGAGAAAAAAAGGCTAATATTTCATCGTCCCTAGTCTGATGGACCATGCTCAAGCGTGTGCGATGATGAGCTACTTACCCATTTACGTTCAAGAATGTCGGTCCTATTTCCAAGAATTAATCATTTTTCAGATGACTTTGGGAGGTTTTGAGATCTACAGGTACTTTGAGTTGCGCAGAGCGCACAACTAACAACTGCCTATAGTCTATTCTCGGTATCTTCACACTTTTTGAAACAAACCTTTGAAAAATCACGCCTGTATGTCATGTTTAAATATTTCCTAAAAATGCCATGTATCAAACGGGTTTTATATCTCTGTTAACATGTAAGTATAACTTTTTTTTGGTTAAATTGAAATGTTATTGGTATTTTATGTATAAATTATAATATTTAATATACAATTAATATTATTTTAAAACAGTGAGAAAACTTGTGTGTTGGTAACGCCTAGTATAAAACCGTTCTCATGTACAATAGTATTACAACTGGGGGCGCACGAGTGCGGTGCGTTGTCCTTTGGTGTAAATTTCCAGACTTAGTTAAGCTTGGTTTGCACGAGGCGGAGGAATTTCCTGGAAGTAGAACTTTAGCAGGTCTTCAGAAAAGCGTGAATTACACGTGAATGGATTATAGTATGTTTTTATGGATGTCCACAACAACNAGAAAAGCGTGAATTACACGTGAATGGATTATAGTATGTTTTTATGGATGTCCACAACAACGATTTCATACGAAAATCACCTCATCCTTAATGCGGGCATCAATTTAAATTACTAACGGAGAGTTACTTGAAACAAAATAAGAAAAAAAAAACAGAAACGCCGACAGCATTCCGATAAAACCGACAATTCGTGGAAAACTGTCAGTAAATAATGGGGTATCGTTGGAGACAAGTTTGATTTCGATATACTCATTCATCCCATAAACGAGTTTACCTATAACTAAATTAACATACAATGGAATAATACCCAGAAACCTGCAGTTTCGTACTGTTGCCATACGCATATAAATAAATAGCCACCGTGCTTGTTGCAAGAATGTCATTCAATTAAATTGTATACCATATCTGAATTTCTCAAAAAGCAATGTACCAAATCCACGACTTCCTGCATAATTAAATTATGCAAGGAAATATTAAAAAAAAGGAAATTGAAGAAATCACGCAATCCACAAGTGGCGCTGTAAAAAAAATGCGGGAGAATCGAAGCAAATGAAACGAAAAATTTCGAGACGTAGCAACGAATAATAGGGCGCATCTGCGCGTCCGTTTGTTTGAACCGGAGTATTCAAATATTGGGGTTGGAGAGGGGCGTCCACAAGAACGCACGGGACGAGCCAGATTTCAATAACCGTGCCGCGTGAAAGGGGGGGGGAGAGTCGCAAAGTTAAGGAGTTGCGCGGTAAGCTCGTTGGCCAGTTCCCTAATCGATGGCCGGACCAGGGCCGAGCAAGTCAACAGCCCAAGTTGCCGAACTTAATAATGATCTGGCACGGCGAGCGGAGACCAGCTGGTGTACAGCTGAGAAGCAAGACGTGGACCACTTCGCAGCGTCGTGAGAGCCAGGCGAGGGCGTCAAAGGATGGTTTTCGTCGCATCGCTATGCGATGTTTAAGGGCAATGCCTACAAGCTGACAGCTGCAAAAAATTTCATTTCGCCTCAGTGCATTATTTTTAAATATAGGCGTTTAAAAAAGATGTATTCTTCACGAACTTTTTAAAGGTTCACACGAGCATATANTGCATTATTTTTAAATATAGGCGTTTAAAAAAGATGTATTCTTCACGAACTTTTTAAAGGTTCACACGAGCATATAATGTCAATATAGATAGGTACCACGTACAATTTCGATAAAATAAATTTTATAAATTCTTTGCAAAAGGGTTATGGAAACATTTCCGCTGTAGAGAACTTCCCCTAAAAGAATTCGTGAACAATGCATTTTGTTTTAAACGCCTATCTTTAAAATTAACGCACTCAGGCGAAATTTCCTTAACATAGGTTTTTCTATTTAAATTTCGCAGCNGAAACGCCTATCTTTAAAATTAACGCACTCAGGCGAAATTTCCTTAACATGGGTTTTTCTATTTAAATTTCGCAGCTGCCAGCCGGTACGAAACGCCCTTAAGGCTCTTTCTTAATCGCCATATTGGAAGTTCTTTACACTCTATAAAACCGAACTAGTGATATCAGTCAGTGAAGAACTATTCAATCAATGTCGGTTAAGAGACTGTTAACAGACTGGTCCATCAGTAAAATGAACGGGGAAAGTGTCACGGTGTGATTACATTAGAGAGGTTTTACTATTTCTCGTTCACTCGTACTTAAGAATGAGACTTTGGTAATGTCGTACTCAATAAAATACATGAAAATTATTTTTAAAGATTGAAACAAAAATACATGCTTCGGAAATAAAATGTGTTCCGAGTAAAACAGGCTACAGTGGTAAACGAACAGCTATCGTTTCGCCATGTAAAAATACTTTACACTTTGGTAACACATATGTATTACGCATTCAAACAGCTGTGCAAAAATCTAACCTATTCACAGCTATCCGACATTTTACAACGCCAAGAGTAAGGTCAAGTGGTTCCATTTTTATTATTTTAGGTTTAAGAGGTTTGTTTTTTGGCCTAGGCAGTGAAGACATAACAATCTGAACCACTAGAGCACAATTATATTTCAATTAAAGGAATACAAACTTAATTCTATATTATATTTGTGGGGTTGTATCTCGCACGAAAATTCAGAAGATAACAAAGTTTCCGTGTACTAAATATCTACGTATAAATTGCACTTTTCTCATCAGATAAACTAATTTTTAATCAGTGCCCTCCAATACCTTTGTTTCAAACTAACAGACTACTGGAACGAGCTCACATACTAACTATCCTAAATAAACATTTTAAAAAAAGTTACAAAATCAAAGCTTCAGCGGGATCTTCAACCATACTTCGCCTTTGACAAACGCAACTGTGCCCCTTGACAAACTTTGTTTGACAAGCCGACAGATAAGAACAGAAAAAAAAATAAAAAAACTGTGGGGAAAATGCCAGCCGGTCGCAGCATCCAAAAAGTGCATTTTGTCTTCTCACTACGCACTGCGTATGGCAGAGTGATCGTAACTTTCGTCTTTTTTGTTTGGTTCCTATCAACTTAAAAAAAAAACTGACACAACGGATTGTGTTCAAATAAAAAGCGAGGACGATGACAGTACTATATATTTCGAAAACAAAATCAAAGCGTGAATGAAGTCTTTCAAAGCAGCGTTCCACGACGAACACCGACGTATAGCAAAGCCTTGCTCGAGATATAAATTATCCCGGATATAGGCCTACACGTACAACGTCAAGCTTACACAAAATTCTTGTATCTGTTCAAGGAGACCGAGCGTGCTCTGGGAACAAGATATGGCTGTAGGAAGCAAGTTTTCTGTAACCACAACCCACGTAGACTGTTAATATAGGGGCAGGCAGCATTCAGTTTGGTCTTTGGCACCAGTTAACGTAGGTAGTCGTTACAACAGACCTGTATGTCATGGCCTTGTCTGTGATTGTGTTTGCACCTACGAATATAGCTCCTGCAGCAGAGCATTCTGCAGAGCAGGTATTTCAACAAAATAACGTCCGCAATATCTGAATTATTCCCGCAACAAACTGTATTATAATAGACTAGCTTTGCCCGCGGCTCCGCTCGCGTGGACTACAGAATTATTGTTTAGGTTTTTTTAGTTAAACAGTTCTAATTACATTTCTTGTCATTGATAAAATATTAAGTTTTTAATGGGGAAACAACAGCTTGAATTTTACGTATTTATTTATTGAGAAATTAAATTGTAAAANTTAAGTTTTTAATGGGGAAACAACAGCTTGAATTTTACGTATTTATTTATTGAGAAATTAAATTGTAAAAACGCTTATTAGTATTTCTCTACTATAGATAGATATGTGCTACCGCGGAGTTTTTATAGTTATTTTTAATCTACACAATTCTTTAATCAATTATATTGTTCCATATTTAACGGTTTAGACAGCGTAATTCAAGAGAGCGCGCTGGCGGAAAACTTTTTTCTAACATGGTTCACTATTATCGTCATTGCTTATTCCTTATGTTACTTTACGTAACAAAATATGTACTGAAATCTGGCCAGAGGACATAGCTATGAATTAAAAAAAAAAAAAAAAAAAANAAAATATGTACTGAAATCTGGCCAGAGGACATAGCTATGAATTTAAAAAAAAAAAAACCATAAATCGCATAAAAGGTTATCGAGTGATAAGAGCACTAACATACATACAGAGAGACGTTGAGTTTTATAATTTGTATAGATTGCTGCTATCCTGACGCCCGTTTGCACAGATGTTTCTGTCGTCACTTCTTTACTGGTATTTTTCTGCGTGTTTAGTCAGGCGGCAGCGTGTCTGCGTCGCATTTCGGAAGTTGGTCAATTGAATCTCACAAGGCGCTGCATGGGAGGGGGTAAAAGCCGTGAATGTTTGGGCTGTTTGCGGTTAATTCGGCACTTTTTAAATCAACCTCACAAAAGTCGCTGTCAGTCACTGTGTACATTTCAACTAAGGCACTAAGTGAAATACTCATACCGCACCCTGAACGCAAGACAAGCTTAGCTCATAAAATTGAGACTGCAATTTTTGTGTCGGAAAGAGAAAAGTATCTTTCATTTAGTAGAAGACTGTCGCAATATTCTACTTGCTTTTATGGAGGTAAGATAGAGAAATTGGTGTTGTATTTCGGAAATCTCGATTTAATAAGTGAACATTAACATTTCATATTTACACGGACATGAGCTTTAAAAGTACTGAATTGCCCACTGTTATATATTAAATAGTTTTAATACTTCAAATTCAGGTACTAACATAAAACTGCAAAAAATAAATAATTAAAAGGAGTTAATTGTTGTACAATAATTTAAGGTACATGATAAATGATACATTTTTAATTACCATAGTCTTACATACAAGGTGCGATATAAAATGAAATAAAGAACGTTTCCTACTCAGAGCTTGATTAACTCACTGACACAAGATAACCGGTGCCATTAAGCACTGCGACCTCCCAACACGGTGATCCTGGTTCGATTCCTGGCAGATATGAAGCTGAGTCTCATATGCTGGGAACGTGGCCGATATTGCCGTCAACCACAGTGTTTTCTCGGGGTACTCCCTGTTTCCCATTCTAACGCATTCCGTCGCTTCTTCGACATACGCTTTAACTTCATGCCGTGCTTCAGGTAAGACTGACGCATTAAGCGTCCCACTTTAAAAAAATCACTTTGACGGGTACAACCCACAGACCAAAGATGGGGTAGAGCGATTTCACTAGCTGCGCACAACCAACATCCGTATCCCAACATTGATCTGCTTATCTGCCAACACGTCTTGCGAAAACGGCATGGTTTGGATGTTAGGTTAGAAAACTGATTTGTAAACAAGTGTTTTGAGAAGTTTTTATACTTCATATGACCAATTTGTAATGCACTCTGATTAAATTAAAATTGGTATAAAAGTATTTTAGTCATATAATAGGTACTCGTCATTAAAAAAATTAAGATATAAACAAACGCTTCCATCACTGATGACGGTGTGACTTTGACAGTTGTATTCTTTTGGGGTAGGTCAATGTCGGGTACGTGCGCAGAAGACGAATAAGCTGTCTACCCCATCTTTAGTCAATACTGCTCCCCCCCNACTGCTACCCCCCCCCCCCAGGAGCACTTCACCACGCTCTTTGTTACCTCGCGGGGACTGAGGCGTTTCTAGACGTGCTGGAGACAAGCCATTTTTCTTATCGCCGTGTTAGCAAATTTTCTACCCACCGCCTGAGGATATATCGCCCTTCCCGAAGGCTGAGCGGCTGCTCCAGGCCCCGGTCGATGAACGGGCAACGTGGTTTCGACTCCTCGCTAGGATAGCAATTTCGTAACTTCCACCGGAACACTAGCATATTAGTCCCGTCTGCAGTTAGGATCGTTGGCGTGACGCGAGAATCATTCTTCGTGAAATACTGATACGTGAGTTTATTTTCTCAACACCTTCCCGACCGACACAGTCGTATGACAACATTCAATTACTATTATTTACTACAGCGTATTTCGTTCAAAGATGCCCGCAGTTGCCAATTGACATTACAAATAGATAACTACCTAATGTTCACATATATTATTTGGCTCCGAGTTTTCTTGGCAGCGTTTGCTCTTGGTTTCAAATCAACCCTCAAATTCCCAAAATAATGAGCAGTAGTACGGTTTACGAATCAGTAACCCACAGTGAAGGTCACTGAGCACTGAACCTCGCAGTGTACAGTACCCGTCAAATATAACCTTTATGTGCAACATGTAGACCACCGTCTACAATGGGGATGATAGGGTTAAAGCTCTTTCACTCGAATTACTGTAAAATGATGTCACGTAAAACACTGTGATACATGACGCCGCAAAATTTTGACTTTAAAAGTTATGGCAGTTTTTATACATGACATACGAAATTGTGTGAATACAATTTTTGTTTCCTTTCTTTATCAGGCGGTCTTAAGAACGTCATAGGGTTAATTGTTTAAAAACGCAGAACTATTTTTCTTAGGAAAAGGCGCATCTTCCAGAATTATAGGACTTCTCACAGGCCTGCTTAACATCTGCTTGTATGCAACACTGTGTATTCTTTCACCTGCACCGTACGTAAAATTAACAGTGCAGTGGGCTCTCTAACTTTATCCAATCGCCATCCCAGTNGTATTCTTTCACCTGCACCGTACGTAAAATTAACAGTGCAGTGGGCTCTCTAACTTTATCCAATCGCCATCCCAGTGAAAACATGCAATTTTTAGGAAAGCAAGTATGTTACTAATTATATGCAGATTGGTGTTATGTGCNAACCCACAGTGAAGGTCACTGAGCACTGAACCTCGCAGTGTACAGTACCCGTCAAATATAACCTTTATGTGCAACATGTAGACCACCGTCTACAATGGGGATGATAGGGTTAAAGCTCTTTCACTCGAATTACTGTAAAATGATGTCACGTAAAACACTGTGATACATGACGCCGCAAAATTTTGACTTTAAAAGTTATGGCAGTTTTTATACATGACATACGAAATTGTGTGAATACAATTTTTGTTTCCTTTCTTTATCAGGCGGTCTTAAGAACGTCATAGGGTTAATTGTTTAAAAACGCAGAACTATTTTTCTTAGGAAAAGGCGCATCTTCCAGAATTATAGGACTTCTCACAGGCCTGCTTAACATCTGCTTGTATGCAACACTGTGTATTCTTTCACCTGCACCGTACGTAAAATTAACAGTGCAGTGGGCTCTCTAACTTTATCCAATCGCCATCCCAGTAAAAACATGCAATTTTTAGGAAAGCAAGTATGTTACTAATTATATGCAGATTGGTGTTATGTGCAAAAAAAACAAGCAAAACTGACTTCAGCAGGCATAAATTAAAAAATTACACTCGCGATACAATGCCAAGTATTGGAACTACTTTTATTAATTAATTCGCTGCCAACTTGACTGGTGTAGTCTACGCGCCAGTGTGTACAGCGGTTAATTCACACTTTTCTGAATCGTGCTAAAGTTCTACTTCCAGAATATTCCTCCGCCTCGTACAAATAAAGCTTAACCGAGTCTAGTAAATTACACCAAAAGGTCAACGCAACGCATTCGCGCGCCTTCAATGTAATAATATTTTGCATACGAAGTATTTATTACCAGGCATTACCAACACACCTATTTTTCACTGTTTTTATTCATATTATTTATATGTGAAATATTATAATTTATAAATAATATATTAAAGTTCAGTTTAACCAAAAATAAGATACTTTATTGTTAACAGAAGTACAAAACGCTTGTGATACATGACACATTTAGAAAATAACCAAACACATCACNTAACCAAACACATCATTCGTGGGGTGATTTTTCAAAGGTTTGATTCAAAAAGTGTGAAGAAACCGTGAAGAGACTATATTGCAGCTTATGTGTGGTTATGGGCAGTGCATTTTTTCAAAGGTTGATCCAAAACGTGCTCACTTTACCCTGAACAGCCTTTGTACACTGCGTAAAAATGTTATTTAGATTTAATAGGATTTTTACACCCCCGCTTTTATGGCAGAGAGCCGACACGGTAGAAGGAACAAGGAGCGCTTACACTGAAACTATGACTTCCCCGGGATTTGAACCCGTACGAAGAAGGCTTAGCGACCTCGGTAAGGGTACCGCCAACACAGAAAGCTGATTTTTTGCACTGAACATGCATGGCCATCCACCACACATTTAATCCGAAACAGACATGTGAAGCAGTAAAATACTGAAAATACAGCCAGAGAGCTCCCACAGTCTGGCGAGTACAGTACTCGGGCAGTGCATTCGCTATAAAAAATGAGAGAATATATATGACAAATTTTTGCGTGATAACAAATTAAAGAGTAAGCTTTTTTTTTTCTTTCAGATTATCGCAGGTTATACCGCAGTGTCATTTTAACATACAACTGGAAACTATACACGAATGACTGTAACACAAGTTATTGCTACGTTAACTAGTACAATGAAGTACTCATCGGTTTAATTAGCTTTTAGATAGCACGGAAGGATGCGTACGTGTAACTGTATTGCAATTTGAGACGCTAGGAAAAACTGGATACCGGAGAAATCACTGACCCCAGCAGCACCATCACGTTATCTCACGACACACCGATTACTTTGCCTCCATAATTAGCTGGAAACACTTCCGACCGGCCATTGTTAAAGAACACTTTTCTGAAAGAAAAAATATCCGAGCAAGATTAAATTTTAAGTTTTTTTTTTAACAGCATGTTTATAAATGTTGAGAGGAGGTTATGCTCGTACTTGCATTCATTTATTAATAGCATATTATTTTACATATACGTATTTTTAACTTTGTGTTGACATATTTTCTGTCATGTAAATTTTTTTTTTGTTCGAGATTATGATGCATCAACGCGCGTGCAATACACAAGTACAGTTACGTAATCCGTATAATGTATAAAACTGCGTGTCAAGATTCATAAATGTAAGATTATCATCTTGATAAAATTTTATTGGTTCCACACCTTAAATGTATCAAGAGACTTTTAAGTCATCCTTCTTCTGACAATCAAGAAGTACATTCGGTCCACGATCAGTTCACAATATTTTTTCGTGCAGCGCATGCCACCTTTTGTGGTATTTAAAGAGACGCAAATAACTTCGTGTTGACAGGGAGATGTCGATAGTCAATTTCCAACAACTTTACATTTGAGACAGCGGTACGGACCGTTTCTGGCACTCCCCTGAGAGTACGGTTGAGGAAATATCGCGCATGCTTGCTCTACTTGAAGGTGGAGACAGAAATACGAGCAAATGAATTTTCGAACGAAAGACGAACACCCCAAGAGTACCATAAATATAAACAAGCTGTGTCCGAAACGCATAACTTAACTACGGAAAACTTCCTCACAAAAAAAAAAAAACGCATTCATAGGGTTGCTACAGACAACCAAAGCCATCCGCAGGAAACCCACGGAAACCCTTTGATGCTGTTTTACCACCGAATAGTGACAGCGGAATTATCGCCGTCAGTGAACACTGTCGACAATTTTGTGGTTCATTTGTTCGAGAAGTTGGAAATACAGGGAAATTTCGAGTGTTCCTTGTTGTCCTACGGAGAATTATTGGGCTTGCCTATTTAGACTGCACTTACAAGATTATGCATTCGTACTCAAAAGTTTGCGAAGTATACAAAATTTCAGTTTTTAACCAAAACCGGAAATGCCTTTAAGAGGCCAAACGTTGCATTCCTAGACAAAAAGTTACTTCCCCTCCCCCCTCCTATATTTTGGTCGATGAATTTGGCCGCACAGCTTGGAAACAGAATGGGCACATATATAGTGTACTGGCAGATCGCAAATTATATATATATATATTTTTTTTCGGTTATATATTACTCAAAATTGTGAGCGGAAATAAAAAGGAGCTAACGAAAAATTAATACAATTTAAGTTTCCTAGAAACGTAAATCCAAAGTTTGCATTCCAAGACGTCAAAAATATGACGAAAGTAACCAATAAAGGTTACGTAACACCTAACAACACACGAAGTCATCCATATTTAACAGGCGATCTTATATGCAAGTTTTGCATTTCCTTATAACCACAGCTGACACCCTGCGGTCCAATGTTCAATTACAGGCCCGGCGGGAAGGACATTTTGGACGGGTAATATCACGTGGGGAGTGTGGCAGGCAAGGCCACGGTGTACGGAGGTTTTCTCCGAGCAGTCCTGTTTCCTCCCTTGTCTTAGTTCCGCCGCTGCTCCGAGCCCACCTCATCCCTCGCCGCCTCTCATCTTACCCGCTGGCGAGCGACCAGGCCTGTCGTGTCCCTAGGGTTGGTTGTCAGGCCCCAAGTAGTGCCAGCCTCTTGTCATCCACGTTGACTCTTCCCGATTTTATGAAGGTGGTGACAACGTGAGGATTTACGATATCTTCAGGCGAAGTATAATGCAAATTGAATTGGTTTTATCAAGAGGCCCTTAATGTCCGAGTGCGAATATGCGAATAACTCACGAGGTCACAGAACGCGTAGCTGCTAGTGGCACATCAAGTTATATCCTTAGCTAGCAAAATCATAGACTTCAATATTAACGTCCGGAAAAATTTTTTAGGCAAAAAAATTCTGTTTACTAACTTAATAAAACCTACTAATAAAAACTATTCGCAATAACAATTTTGAAAGAATTGATATTTAATTTACGGAGACACAATTAGAGCCTAAATGGTAAGAAGAAAAGAGGGAGGAGGAATTTCACTCACCTTAAATACGTATTTTCCAGAAACAATTTTCAAGCAAATTAGAAACGCATGCTGTGCGCATAATTCGCACGCATGCAGTATGTCGCATATGAGAGCTTGCCACTCACTGAACCGGAAAATAAAGATACCTGATCAATTCTAATAAAACCACGCGAAAGTAAATAATGAGTATTTTCGGGACGCAATACAGGAATTAACTTACCTGGAACCCACTGGGTTGTGAGACGAGAAAGAAAACTCTTGATACTATTACCATCCACAGACAAACACGGCACAAACATACTCACAAATAAATGCCTTAGCCAGGATTCGAAAGTAAAACTTTTCTATCAGTAGCACTTCACCATGCTCGACTATAACGCGGTGCAGTAAAAAAAACTTTAGTGTGACGGACAATAGAACAATATAATAGAATTACACGTTCGTCAAAGTAGAGGATCGACATTAATTGCAATGCATAACAGGAATCAAACTCGCGAAACTCTCTGCACCCGACATGATCCTGTCGTATGATACGATAATTGCAAGAACCTGCACGCACACACGCATCAAAATATTAAATGTCTAGCGTCTCGGTCCCAAGACAAATTGAGAGGTCCCACTGAAATGCAGCTATTCAAAAATCCCAAGGGTTCCAATTACATCGTTGCGTTACGGTCCGGTGCAAGGTAGGGATGTTGTCATCGGAATATATATATATGTATCGTTATTATTAATATTGGTTATTTATAAAAGTATCGTTGTACGAAACGATATAGCGAAATAAAAATATCAATTTTCGGTAAAACGGTATCCGGTATTTTATGTATTAATTGACTTGACAAATGTATTGCTGGGAATATTACATATTGAGTAAACGAGGCATTTCAGAATGATGTGTTGCCTGTTGTAGGTGCATGTTGCCAAAGTAAACACAGTAAATTTTTTATTCAAATTTTTAATTCAAAACAGAGGTTATTAAAAGAGCATTTTAAAAATATTTATTTCCGACACCTAGAAAAAATATATTGATTTCGACGAAATATCGTTGAAACATGTATATGATTTATATTGATATATCGTTTATATAGTATCATAATTTCGATACACCGATATTTTTCCAATACCCCTAGTGTAAAGACAGCGCGAAAAGTCGCGCACGGACTGTTCGGGAACGAGCATTTTTATCAGCGAAGAGCGACTTCCAAGGGGCTGCAGATAAGGCCACAAATAAGCGCGACGAGTTATTCACAGGACGTATTTCCGGCAAACGGAGAGGCGCGCTCGGAAGGGAGATTCGTCACGAGAAATGAACGCAGGCCCTTGCAAACCGCACGTCGACTCTCGCGTGGCGCCCGAACACGGAACGGCAAACAGCGAGGGCATTCTTCCTCGCCATTCATCACCGGCGCCGAGCGCGCCAAATATACTCCAATGTCGCAAAGAGCGAGTGATTAATTCCCTCGCGGCACGCGAACAGCGGATCGCTGCGCGGATCTACAGCTTCGAAGTCTATTAGAAGGAACCTTCACACCTTTCATGATCAAACCTTTTGAAAAATCGCACCATGTGTGGCGTGTTTGGTTGTTTCCTAAATATGTCATGTATCACAAGCGTTTTGACTTGCGTTAACATATAACATAATTCCTAGTTTAATTTAACTTCTACATATATCCTAGCTATATAACTCATAATAATTAATTTTAATTAATGTCAGTAAAATACAAAGAACAATGAAATGTGTTGTTAATGTCTAGTGAGAAATAGTTCTCATGGAAAATATTATTACATTGAGTGCGCACGAATATGGCGTGTAGTCCCTTTGGTGTAATTTTCTATACTTATTTTAAGCTTTGTTTACATGATGCGGAGGAATATCGTGGAAGTAGAACTTTAGCAGTGCTTCAGAAAAGTTGGAAGTAACCGATAATGGACTGTAAACAATTTGTTACTAAAAATCACCGACGAACTCCGGGAGGTTATTCTTGACTAAAATATAAGACGAACATGTATGTACCACTTTACTGTAAAGTGAATACTAAGGGAGCTATGCTACCTCAAAAATTGCGTTTTGAAATGATTTTCATAACAAATATCAAAAACTACCGGAGATTAAGCAACAAATCGGTGACGAATATCCTGCATATGTGAAAATGACGTTAGTAATATCATCCCCTTCGTTAGGAAAATAGGGGTGCTGATTCGTAACAAAACACAGGGTGGCAAATTAAATTTTACTGATGAAGGGGGATAATATTACCAACAGAATTTTCACAGGTGNGTAACAAAACACAGGGTGGCAAATTAAATTTTACTGATGAAGGGGGATAATATTACCAACAGAATTTTCACAGGTGCAATATCCCCGTTCTACAAAACACTATTCACTGATTTGTTGCTTCATCTGAAGTAGTTCGTGATATTTGTAACAGAAATCATTTCAAAACTCGACTTATCAGGGCGCCTAGCTCCCTTAATAATCACTTTAAGGAAAAGTGGTTATAGGCTATTCACGGTAAAGTGAGCACTTTTGAAATCCCTCTCATTTGGAATAATAGTCAATAAATATATTTTATTTTAGCCTTAGGCGTTAACTTCCGGGTGCGGTGGAATCTACACACTGTTTGTATTACTTACATGGCAGTATTTATTTAAAAAGAGGGTTACAGGATAAAAAAAATGGCCGAAATAAAAAAGTAAGTAGGGCCTCAAAAGTGCTCACTTTACCGTGAACAGCCTATACATGCATGTTCTTCTTATATTTTCGTCAGGAACAACCTCCCGGAGTTTGTCGGTGATTTTTAGTAACACGTTTCATGTATCACAAGCGTGTTATACTTTGGTGAACATCAAAGTATCTTATTTTGCTTTGATTGAACATGAAGATAATTTGTATTACAATAATTAATTTACAAGTAATACGAACAAAACCAGAGAGAAAATATGTGTGTTGATACAGTCTAGTAAGAAATAGTTCTCATGCAAAACATTATCAAATTGATGCGTTTCGTAGTGAGTAGCTCGAAAGCAGAATGTTAACAGAGCTTCAGACAAGTTGCAAGGGACATTGAGTNGTAACAAAACACAGGGTGGCAAATTAAATTTTACTGATGAAGGGGGATAATATTACCAACAGAATTTTCACAGGTGAAATATCCCCGTTCTACAAAACACTATTCACCGATTTGTTGCTTCATCTGAAGTAGTTCGTGATATTTGTAACAGAAATCATTTCAAAACTCGACTTATCAGGGCGCCTAGCTCCCTTAATAATCACTTTAAGGAAAAGTGGTTATAGGCTATTCACGGTAAAGTGAGCACTTTTGAAATCCCAATCATTTGGAATAATAGTCAATAAATATATTTTATTTTAGCCTTAGGCGTTAACTTCCGGGTGCGGTGGAATCTACACACTGTTTGTATTACTTACATGGCAGTATTTATTTAAAAAGAGGGTTACAGGATAAAAAAATGGCCGAAATAAAAAAGTAAGTAGGGCCTCAAAAGTGCTCACTTTACCGTGAACAGCCTATACATGCATGTTCGTCTTATATTTTCGTCAGGAACAACCTCCCGGAGTTTGTCGGTGATTTTTAGTAACACGTTTCATGTATCACAAGCGTGTTATACTTTGGTGAACATCAAAGTATCTTATTTTGCTTTGATTGAACATGAAGATAATTTGTATTACAATAATTAATTTACAAGTAATACGAACAAAACCAGAGAGAAAATGTGTGTGTTGATACAGTCTAGTAAGAAATAGTTCTCATGCAAAACATTATCAAACTGATGCGTTTCGTAGTGAGTAGCTCGAAAGCAGAATGTTAACAGAGCTTCAGACAAGTTGCAAGGGACATTGAGTNCTGATGCGTTTCGTAGTGAGTAGCTCGAAAGCAGAATGTTAACAGAGCTTCAGACAAGTTGCAAGGGACATTGAGTAGATTACGCATACTTCGTTACAATTAACAACAATTCGTAAAGGAGTTCACAGAGGATATTATTTCATATCTCAATTGATAACTGAGAATTTTAAATTTATGCACTAAGCAAGCACCGTTCTGGGAATGCATGTACGACAGTCGTTAATGTTGGTAAGGACAATTTTATTTTAACGTACAGTGAATATAAAACTTAGTCATACAGTATTTGCCTAAAGTATTTATCTAACAGAAGATATTATGTTATTGAAAATAATAATAGTGCCGCGTAAAGAGGGTGCATGTTAGAGCGGGGATAGAACCAACCTATCGGAGGCCCGTAGGCGGTCGCCGCCATCTTGGAGGCTAACACGGAAATGACATGCGATGCAGCAGTGAAGGTATGCGAGGGAAGGAGAGACTGGAGTTGTGTAAGAAAGCCTTCTTGGCCACTGGCAATGTCCGCCACGTTATGCACATGCGAAAATCGTTATTTTTTTTGGCCGGAAATCCAGCCAGAGGTTGCCATGGCGGAAGGCCGGCGAGCTAATCGCTCGGCCAATGGAGTCGCATTATGCACTCAATATTGGTCACTAAGAAGCGGAAACAAGTCCTATATTTTCTCCTGTCATTTTAATACCCGTATGAATCAGAAACTGGTCGCAAAATCTTTTTATTTTTATAACTTACGGAAAAATGTACATATTGGTGCCTTAAGAGACTCGTCTTTTTTTTTTTTTTTGCATCTGTTTCGCAACACGCACTTGCTTCGTTTATTTCATACATACATTTATAATACTATAAAAGAGAACATAAAAAATAAAGATAAATTATACTTTCTTTGTTTGCAAAGGAAGCCAACTTTGTGNATAATACTATAAAAGAGAACATAAAAAATAAAGATAAATTATACTTTCTTTGTTTGCAAAGGAAGCCAACTTTGTGTGTGTTATTTCCTTCGAAATCCGACCAATGAAAAAAACTGTTCTCATTTACCACACCAGTGAACAGGTGTGGTAAGAAACGATGAATGGCAAAGTTTTTGCCATGATGTATGGTAAATTTCTCCTAATATGTNTAGTGAACAGGTGTGGTAAGAAACGATGAATGGCAAAGTTTTTGCCATGATGTATGGTAAATTTCTCCTAATATGTAATAATAAGTCAAAAACTCCTTTCACTTGCTCACGAACTTAACGTATAATTTTTACAGTGTGCTGTTTAAAAAATTAGTTCCTCTTAAAATGTTGCAGAACTAAGAAAACAGCTGAAGAAACAATGTACTCCATCTTTCAGACCAATCACTTCCTCAGTTTTTTTTTCTGACAGAGATGTATCAAAATTATCGTTAAAATAAGTGGGATATGATTCGGGGGAGTGTAGAGTCGAATCATTAAGATCACGCGGGCATTAACTAAAGTCAAATACGTTACTTGAAGTACACAGATTTTTGTAAGCATGCATATGAAAACTAAGAAAGGGCAATATATCGCGTACTAAATATCTCCACTGGAAAACAATACTATGGTAGAATATTTACTCCCAAAGTTAATAACAGTAATGCAGGGTTGCCCTTTCCTGGTTTAACTATATTGCTTTGAGTCAACTTGCACAATGCAATTAAAGTTCGCAGCTTTAATTTATGTCCCACGCGCTATTAACGTCTGGACTTTACAAACCTTTTAAATTAATGCATTCAATAAGAATTAAGCTGTGTTCTAACATACAATTAAGTAGTTAAATAATTAGTAATTTAGTATGGTTCAATTAGACCTTTGTTGATGGTCAGTTTTTTACCACGATAGTGCTTATCTGTCACGCAAAGTAGTGTCTGCATTGCATAACGCACACTGGCATGGCATTTCTACGAAACTATTACCTTAAATGTCTATATGAAATTACGCACGTAAACTGTATCTTTTTGGTTGCGTTTACATGCAAATGTACATTTCACAACGTTGAATCGGAATAAAATTCAGGCTTACAGTTATTTACTTACTTATATGTTATTAAATTATTGAATACATAAAAAAATCGTACTGTATATATTGTGAAGTCATATCTGCAGTTTTCTTTGCCGCATCAGGTTGGAAACCAATATAGTGAAGATTAGGGATTTAATAAATTAGAATGTAATAAGTTCTATTTCTTACTAATAACTACATAGTAAACTACAAAATACGTCATCATTATAGTATACTACAGGCTGAGTATAAAAGAATACCCCAACTTTGAAGGTCTATAATATCAAAACCAAACAACCTACAACCTTGATTGACCAATAAAATGAACCGTGGAACCGTCAAGTTGTTTATCATACATTCATAAATGTTCAATGTGACCACCACGAGCGGCCCGAACGACATCTACGTGATAATCAAACTCGTTCCACGCTCTTGTCAACATGTCCAGTGTTACGGTTTGGATGGCGTTCGTAACTTTCGGTTTGAGGTGGTGAGGGGGTAGCGAGCTCGCATTTGACACGTCAATGTGAAGGGGACGGTCTGATGTTTCCTTTATGGTGCGCCGCCACATTGGCCCCTAGCTGCTCGCGGATGCATGAACGAGACGTTGCCGCAATACTGGATTGGTCGAGAAGC
This sequence comes from Clitarchus hookeri, assembly GCA_002778355.1. Lineage (NCBI taxonomy): Eukaryota > Metazoa > Arthropoda > Insecta > Phasmatodea > Phasmatidae > Clitarchus > Clitarchus hookeri. The sequence goes on along the minus strand of NQII01000288.1, from coordinate 811,029 downwards.
AGCTGGTGACCAGGCCCTTCATCATTGGCCCCCAAGAAACCCGGATCTTACCCCGTACGATTTTTTTCTATGGGGTTACATAGAGGATCAAGAGTTTCGTCCACCATTGCCGGCTAACATTGACGACCTCAAAACGAGAATTACGGACGCCATCCAAACCGTAACACCGGACATGCTGACAAGAGTGTGGAACGAGTTTGATTATCGCGTAGATGTCGTTCGGGCCGCTTGTGGGGGTTACATTGAACATTTATGAATGTATGGTAAACAAATTTCACGGTTCCACGGTTCATTTGATTGGTCAATCAGGGTTGTAGGTTGTTTGGTTTTGATATTATAGACCTTCAAAGTTGGGGGATTCTTTTATACTCATCCTGTAAATCAAGTCATGTCAAAGGAGTGGCCATAGTTTGCCAATTTTCTGGTAATCAGTGGTCATATTCCAAAGACCCATGAGCATCACCTTATTTTATCTGTCAGTTTTCTTTAAGGACTTCCTTCACTGTCTGCTAATACAATGAGACCAGCAAATAAAGCAAATAGAACCTCATACTACAACGTTTTTTGGTGTTGTGAGCCACAGAAGAGAACGTCAATGTGTTTTACAACACTTTCCTAATGGGAGGTCCTTTACATCCCTGGACCACCCGTGGTCTCGCCGGTCACATAATCATTTAGTTATAGTAAACTGAAAATTATCAACTGGAACACGGACTTCAAAAACACGCTTCCTGGTGCTCCAACTGCGTTTCAGAATGTTTCAAATACGCGTTTTTCCCACGAAACTATTAAACGTGGGTTCAATATGCTAAGCTACGAAAACAACACGTACGTCAGACAAGCCCAGTTGAACGCTTTCGAGACGTCATAAACACCAGAAACGCCATTCCAGAGCACTCCAACGTAGTTAAAAACGGCTTTTTCAAAGTGCTGTATCTCAAAATACACGCATCAGGTACACACAAAAATACGCAAGGGCCCTGTGTTGAACATTGCCACAGACTTTTCATCAGTAGAATACTAGGATCACAGCTGAAAGTCCCATAGGTACGCGCAACACGACGAGAACACAATGCACACCAGTTGAGACCCTGGCCCTTAGCGGCGATGGCGCATTTGAAGTGCGTAACAGGATAGCCCTTACAGGTCCCGAGCTTCTCGGCCTCAAATGCGGAAAGAACCTCCAGTTAGACGAGCCCCTGAAGCCTATATTACACGATACCTGCTGCCGTACTTGGCATTTATTGTACACAAACTTCTATGTACAAGGCCTGGCGCACGAGTCGTTATACCAGATGCTATGCAAGTCGGCACGAGGAAGGAATCACAGTGGCGCAGCGGCTAGAACGCTTACCTCCCACCAAAGAGAACTTGGTTCGATTCCCGGTGGGGTCGCTCCCGTAAGTGGGAATCGTGCAGAACGATGCCGCTGTTTGGCGCGTTTTCTCAGGATCTCCAGTTTCTCCCGCCCTTGCATTCCGGCGTTGCTCTATACATTGCTGCACCCTCATAGCCTCTCAAGACCTCGATGTTAAGAGCCGCCTAAACCTCTCCACTCCACTCCGGCTTTGACGATTCCTCTTACACGACATCAGATTGCGTAGTAGCATGACATACTCGGTGGGTGCGCAAGTGTATGGCTCGTAATAAACAAGAACCCTATTCGTAGAACTGCTATTAGCATATAGTGAAGGCCTATTAAAAAACTAGTACATTTTATTATCGTTTTAGTACTGTTGCCCATTAAATAAATTTAGTGCTTACTAATGTAGTTTCATTCAATATTTTAAAAATGATAGTGTAACATCACGATAGTTCGAGAGTATAACACCTAAAAATGTTTCTGGGGTAGGGCCGACGAAACTATGCTTACCACCACAGATTGAGGGTAGGCAGCTTTCTTGTGGGAGTCGTCTTGCTGAAAAGCGGCATTCGGACGAAGTGTGGTGCAGCGAAGGACATCAGCAGCGTGGACGGACGATGGCGGAGGGTGCGAGACGACGGTAGACAAGCATGTGTGTGATGTGGACGGACGAGAGGCCGTGGTACCCGACGAGTAGAGGGCTACTGTGCCTGGAGGCACTCTAGAACATCGTGGACTGGTGGGGTTGGGACTGAAAAAGGGAGGGGGGTTGTATGAGAGTGTGATACGGACTTAATTGTACATATTGGCAACTGTCAAAAACATATCATTTATAAACATAATTCAACAGGTGTTGACATACTGTTGATAGAGACTGATATTATTTATTTGATTGCATTAATTTCTGTGAGGTTATGGGATGATTATGTAAATAGGAAGTGATGGCAATTGACTGTCAGATATTGTCGAGAGTATTTTCTCTGTAGTGTTTGTAAATAAATTAGGGAGTTATTAATAAATATTTTATTTCATTAAGACCCATCCCCTAAAGAACCTGTCCAAGCCAAATGAATGTGAGAAGTTGCAACACAACAAATGCCACGACGGGCACCATTCTGGCTGGTACAACAGCTGCTATGGCAGAAGCTGCACTAGCTTTTGCGGAATCTGGTACAGTGCGATATGGCCTTCAGCATGCAGAGTGGCGGATGCTGGCCTGCATCATTGTGAGAGGGGGGAGAAAAGGGGTGGAGGCTCAGAGGGAGCCGTCCATCGACCCGGCGCGGTGCGGCAGCGAACCTGGGCCGTGTTTACAGTGCGTTGTTGGTATATGGGGATCACGTCGCCGGGCTGCACGGACGCCATCATGAGGCCTGTGTACGTGAGCGCACTGTGGTAGGCTAGACCCCTCCTCCTCCATACGAGTGAGGGGGGGGGATGAGAAAGCCGATCCCAGTCCTGCGCAAACAATCGCCTCTAGGGAGCAAGGGAAGGAGAGAAGCTAAGAAGTCGAGGGGGAGGTTAGGCGCGGGCAAGGCTGGGTTTATGCAGTGCGTTTCGGCGCGTACGTCTCAAAACGTAGGTCTCTCTTTTGTTGTAATACGTTTGTCATCCGTTGTCAATACGTATGCAAACGGACGTCTTTCCGAACGTACATATTACATTTTCGTCAATTTGTTCATGCGATTTTATACGTACGTCGGTGGCAGGTGGGGTGGAAATCGATTAGTTTCCACTTGTTGTTGAATGTAGTTTACTTTAAAAAACAACGTAGAAGAAGGCGGTGGTCAGTTCGCCCCATTAACAGTGTGCGGCTAGAAAGAGGAGTATTTTACACTTTATTTCATGAACTTCAAGAAGACAGTTAAAAGTTTTTTAATTACTTTAGTATGTCTCAGGCGTCATTTGATGAGCTCTAGAGCAAGGTTAGATCTACTATGAAAAAGGATCCCAGGAAAAAGGACTCGTGGATTAGCTTTTGTCCCTGAGGAAATGTTAGCAATGACAATCAGGTAAGAGTAATATTACTCATAAAACCTTATAAATCCTTATAGTTATACTTTATTAGTCAAATAACTTTGGTTTAACTGAAATTGTAGCTCAAACAATGTTTATTTATTTCTAATTACGAAGAATTGTAAATTCTATGCTTGTATTTTCAAGAAAGTGGCCTTTGGTAGTATAACTAACATTTTAGCCTAATTTACATGCTGTTGTTTGCAATGACTTGTTCCACAGCCTTTAATGCAATTGAATCAACAAAGCATTTCCAAACATAATATCAATTATGGAAAAAACTTTAAAATGTACGTTTTGATTGAAAAAGTATACTACGGTATAAAGTCGCATGATATCTAGATGCTATAAGAATTAACAAGTATATATAATTTACATATTGTCGTTTTTGTAATGCTGATACAATAATTTTCAATCATTCTATTGCAACATATCATTATTATCATGTATATTGTGTTTTTTACAGTAAACATAAAGTGCACTATGGATACAAATTAATCTTCATGCTTTAAAGTAATAACCATAATTTTAATTCAATTCTGACCATAAAACATTCCACTAGTGAGCTATTATACAAAAAATACAAACAACAATAATACTTTGGTTTGCTAGTTCATATAATTTGTAATGAAATCACTGACGCTGTAGTAACATGTTAGGGCAACAATAAGATAAACATCTCACTTTAAAGAATTGCAAAACATATATGGACACACAGAAAGTGGAAAGAGTACATATGAAAATAACACACATATTTACGAACAAAATAAAAGTAACTTCCAATAAATTTGACATCAAATGACCACCAATAAACATATAAATCTAAAATCCAACGCGATATAGTAAAAACACCATTTCATTGGCAGTTAATCATTGACAGTTTACGTGATGTGAACAGTTAATGGAGTGATGATAAGGAACTGGAATTAAGTATTACTCATCACAGTATCCGATGGCGAGAGTGAATAATAGCTGCGTTGGTCAGTAGCAAGTGTGCTGTTTTCAGAAAACGTATTATTGAACGAAGTAACTGTTTCAGTGCGCACCGCGGTCTTGTGTAGTTTCTGTTGAGTGTTACTGGCAGTAGCCGGGATGTGTGTTTGGGCCGGTTGTTGCTGATATGGTGATCTCATAAAGTTGGGTAGACTTGACACGTGACGTTGTATTGGGGAGTAAATTTTTTGGAAATCCGGATAGTTTTGTTCAGTGTGAGATTGGATGGTGGGTGCTGGCAGGACGCCATACTGTGGTTGTGACTGTGTGGTATATTTAAACATCAGTTGCAATACGTCTCTACGAAATTTTAATTTATCAACATCACTCGATTTTTTTTCATACTTGGCACCAATGATAAGAAGAAATATAAATCATCATATTTATGCTGTAAAACGATCTCTTGAGTTTGTTTCAACATCAAATCAATATAATGTTCTAACTTATCTTCCAATTTCTTCTTTTTTATTCTTAATGGTGTACCAGTAGATGGTTCATTAAATACATTCATATCCTGTTGAAAATATGGGGAAGCTTCAAAATCGCCATCAGGAGTACTTGCTTCCACTGCCGAGTTGCTGGCCAAGAAATATTCTGTCTCGTTGTGGTTTGGGATTGTAGTTAGAAAATCCAACTGTCATGCACATACGTATTTTTTTAAATTATTTTTGGGTGCATCCCTAGACTTCTTCTTCCGCATGGCTCTGTTTTTCTCACGAAAGTGTCCCTAATGCTTCTCCATTTGAGCTGCAGATCTTTACCTGGCACAAAAAAAAACACCAAACATGTAATTATTTTATTTATTTAAATCCCTGTTATGAAATACGTTTTTTGTTTGTATAGGAAAATGTACAATTAATATGTTTGTTTCAGATTGTTGGCATCAGGATGTACATACGCTGACCTACAATATACATTTCGGGTTGGTTTAACAAAAACAAGCATGATTGTAAAAAAAATGTTCATTTCTATATGAGTAGCGTTACAAAAAGATATGCTTGTGCCACTGGATGATGTAAATACTTGGAGACACATTGCGACAGGATTAATGACAAATTGTAATTTTCCTCATTGCCTAGGTGCAATAGATGGCAAGCACGTTAGAATTATAAATCCACCACACTCTGGTCCAACGTTCTAAAATTATAAGAATTACTTTTCTGTTGTTTTGATGGCGGTAGCAGACAGCAAGTACAAATTCGTTTACGTTGACGTTGGAGCATATTGTAGAGAATCTGATCCAACTGTGTTCAGCCATACAAGCTTTGGGAGGAAATTGGAAGAAGGTTCTTTGAACTTGCCGCCTCCAGAGCGGATCAGTGTTAACACAATCCCCCCTACCATATGTATTCATTACTGACTAGGCCTTCGAACTGACAACATACTTGATACGCCCTTGCAATAGTACGAACCTTACTGTTCGTTCAAGAGTCTACAACTATGGCCATTGCAGAACTCGAAGGTGCGTTGAATGTGCTTTCGGTAAACTCAGTAGCAAATAGCGCATTTTTCGCAAGGCGATGGCTTGTGATGTAAAAGTGGCCACAAGTACAGTCAAAGTATGTTGTGACTTACACAACTTTGTGAGGGATACAGATGGCGTAATATTTGAAGACACTCTTGAAACAACAGGACTGTACGACAGCGACATCATCGCGCCAGTAGTGAGAGGGAGACCAGCAGCGTACATGTACAGAGACAATATTGTTGATTACTTTTTAAGTCCTATGGGCTCTGTACCATGGCAGATGAACTTCATTTGAAAAGTGTCAAGGAAACTGCTTTTACGTGAATCTAATAGCAGATAAACCTTGATTGAGAAAACATTTACCTCAAAATTATCAACATTTCTTGTCTGTTGTAAAAGATGTAACATTTCAATAATCGCTAATTGTATGATAATAACATGACCTAAGTAATTCGTTTATGCTAATGAATTGTCACACGTGAGACGTGTGTATGTAATTTAAATTCTGTATGTGTTTTATGTTAATTACGCCCGAGAGCGAAGTAATTATTATGTGTAATGAGATTTTGTCACGTCAGAATATATGGTTTTCAATTGATGTTTGTGATTAAATGCCATTTTAATGATTGATGCAANATGTAATTTAAATTCTGTATGTGTTTTATGTTAATTACGCCCGAGAGCGAAGTAATTATTATGTGTAATGAGATTTTATCACGTCAGAATATATAGTTTTCAATTGATGTTTGTGATTAAATGCCATTTTAATGATTGATGCAATTGTTGTGAGATAATTATTAATTATTTTGGCTTATCGTTAATTATATGTTCTATGGGAGTAATATGGGAAGTCTGTACCCCATGGACTCTATGTTTGCCAGTATTGATTCCCATAACCATAGGAACGCATTTTAATTTGTACTGGAAATGGCTTAATTAGAGAAACAGTATCATTCTCCTCCTCATATGATTACTACTCCCTGGCCTAGACTAATCTCTGCAACCACAAATCTCACACTGTTACTCTGTGTCCAGTCTTGCACACAGAGTTGGCGCCCATTTTACCCCTGCCGAACCATCTGCGGTGGGCTGTCTAAAGAATATAAGGAAATGCTAATGGATGACATCTTGGAAGAATGGCAGAATACATGGACAAATTCTGAAAAAGGTCGGCAAACTTTCGAGTTATTGCCTGACATTAAAGCCAGGATGAGCTGTAAGTGGATCACGGTGAACCACTACAGCATGCAACTAACAACTGGACATGGCAACTTCAAGGCGAAGTTGAACAGCCTGCGTCTCGTGCAATCTCCGCTGTGTGATGTATGTGGTGTGGATGACACAGTACACCATGTACTTGAAGACTGTCTCAAGACAGAGGATTTACGAGTTTGGCTTGAGGAACAAACTCGGGAAAAGGGCATTCACTGGAGATTAGAAGATGTAATGACCAATAAAGATCTCCATAATATATGGAACGAATTCGCTACTCGAATTGGGAAACGATTAGAGGAATTCGACAAATGGTACCATCAAATTTCTGATGACCCATGACGGGTAAATTGTGGAACCCGGATTGGTGAGGAGGACAGGTTTTTAAATGAGAAAATCGGTTAATTTACCGGTTACTGGTGCCAAGAAAGTGAATGACCCTTATGAATGGAAAGAAAAAGTGCAGCGCACTGTTTTACTCTTCGGAGTACAGTTACAGTGCGGGAGGTTTGGAGGGTGCGCTGGCCTTCGGGCCGTAAAAACCTGTCGAACCATCTCGCTAACCATACATATTTATATAATATCCTCCCATTTTTCACAAATATTTTCCTCAGAGAAAATACGTATGTACCACTAAGTTACGCCACATACTTTTGCGCCAACAGTGGGGCTTTACTCCTCCATTTTACTAAGTAAATAAACATTTGGTACAATTTCTTACACATNACTTTTGCGCCAACAGTGGGGCTTTACTCCTCCATTTTACTAAGTAAATAAACATTTGGTACAATTTCTTACACATAAAGGGTAGTCTGACATCCGTTTGACGTTACGGTAACTAAATGTCAATTTAAAAAAAAAATTTAAGTATCCTGTGTCATAAGTAGTCCCGTTTAATAGGCGAAAACGACAATATTATCGCCTAATTATGTGCTAGAATCCTGGTAGAGGATTTGGATGGGTTAACATTTGTTGGGGTACCATTGGTGGGGTTATAAAAACTAAAGTACATAATAACCTACATATCTAATGCCCAACAGACCCGAAACTAGTATGTACAACATAGCAGCAACATGCAGTATGCAAACGGGTAAAGTACAAGTTATACTAGTAAGGTATTACTGTTACTAGCAATACATCTTGTAGGGTTCAAGTTCATCCGAAAATCCTGAAATACACAAAGCTAATACCAGAAAAGTTACTTTGTTAATAGTAGGTNGTAGGGTTCAAGTTCATCCGAAAATCCTGAAATACACAAAGCTAATACCAGAAAAGTTACTTTGTTAATAGTAGGTTCTCATGCACACAAAAGTACTTTTTTATTATCAATAGTTCTACTTACTGATTTTGTTTTTTACAACGCCCGACTTCTCGTCAAAATCAGCATGGAATATCCTACACATTGCAGTCCGTTGTCCTTTTTTCTTGTTTCTATTCTTGTATTCTTCGTCACTTGGATCCCACAACACTTTACGATTTTTAACGCAATCAAGCAACAGTTCAACGTCCAAATAAAATTCATCTATCGCTGCACTTGCACTGTTCTCCGCCACAATGCACTGCCGGAAAGCACAACAGCGACAACACAGTGTGAAGGCACGCTACCAATGGAGTACGACCATGTCAGCGTGTGGGCTGGCGANAAAGCACAACAGCGACAACACAGTGTGAAGGCACGCTACCAATGGAGTACGACCATGTCAGCGTGTGGGCTGGCGATAAGGGTAAACAATGGTACCCCCACAACCAATTCCCAAAACGGACCATCAAAAATACGTAAGTCTCGTGACGGATTGAAAACGTGCGTTTGCATAAACGGTCTAACTTAACTCAATGGATTTAGACAGAACGCACGTTTGTTTNTGACGGATTGAAAACGTGCGTTTGCATAAACGGTCTAACTTAACTCAATGGATTTAGACAGAACGCACGTTTGTTTCAGGACGTCCGTTTTACATACTTCACGATTCGGACGTACGTCAGTGCATAAAATGGTTCATTTGAACCAATGGACTTACGAACGTACGTTTTCCGACGTACGCACCAAAACGCAGCGCATGAACCCAGCCTAAGGGGAACGCATGCCTTGTACCCAGCAGACCTTGACCAAAGAAAACATTTCCTTGTCTCCTTTCNGAGGAGGAACTCCACAACACAGACAAAGCCGCGTTGAAAATGAGCCTTCCACCTGCTGAGTATCCCCTTCGCCAGCCCCCTCCATATAAAAAAAACCTCCCCTTCGCCGCCCTTAGGCTAGTTACGTCCGCCTACAGCTAGTTACAGCGTCCAAGGCCTCAAAGCGCTTGAGCTCCTAGGGCGACTCTTGCTCACTCGTCACTTGCACCATCGACTCTAAGCTCAAGGCACTCAATTGGCGTACAGCCTTGTCGTCGGCGACTCGCTTGAACGTGACTTTAAGGTAGCCGCCTGGTTGAAGGAATTTTGTACGTCTGAGGCCTAAAAGCGTGGGAGCGCTAGGGGCGACCGAGACATGCGCATCAACTATCTCATCGCCTCTACGCGCAAAGCACTAAATTGGCGTGCAGTCTTGCCGTCGATAACGCGCCTCTATGAAACTTTCAGCAGAGACCCTACCATTTTATGACGCTATAAAAAAACATATGTTTGATGCACGTCCCTATTCCCTTTTTAATGTTTTGTACCGGAATGCTTATACCTAAAAATGACCGTAAAAACACCCGTTTGAGCCATTTTCACTATCACAAAAACATGCTTTAGAGAGAAATGGAGGAACTGAGAAACGTATGCATACGCGTAACGTTTCTTAAATGCTATTCATAAACAGACCTCGCTCAGACACGTTGGACGATTTTTTAATAAAACGTTTTCTGCTGGAGCTCTGCACGCCGTTCGGTGGCCTACCCAGGCGGCCACCTAACACACCCTTATGAAGATAACAGTCTGGCGTTTGTATGAATACAAATATAAAGTTTATGTATTAATACGCCCGTTTTAGCCATTTAACTTCTAAAACACTAATCTTTTGGAGTTGTACTGAATACTTAAAAACTTCTCTTTGGGCACGAAACGTTTCTTAAAAGCTTCTCGTGTTTAGACACCGCTACAAAAAAAATTCACTCGTCTTTTAATCACGTGTTTTCTACCAAACCTCTGCAACGCACTTCATGCGCCAGCCTTAAGTTCACCCAAATCGATACGTACATTTTCTACGGAAAAACTGACGTTTCACTATTTGTTTCATGTCTCTCATTTAAAGTCCCGTGTATATGACAGGAAATAAATCCCGCATCCACGCGATCTCTCTACGCAATCTCTTGTAACTTTATAATCCACATCAATCATCTGTTAATTATAATACGAGAGTAATTAATAAAAATGCTAGTTGGTATAATGCTATTTAGCTGCTTACAAATATTACATTTGATACGTTATAAACATGACATCGAATAGCTCGAACGTAAAGAAGATTAGTTTTTACAGACTACAATTTACGAAACATCCACGCTGTCTTACTTCTCCTCAAGTCCAGGCACACTAAAATAAATCAATACATACTTCACTGAATAATTTAAGAAACTATAATATNTTACTTCTCCTCAAGTCCAGGCACACTAAAATAAATCAATACATACTTCACTGAATAATTTAAGAAACTATAATATTATTGGAAAAATAATTAAACATTATGCAGACTTTCTTCATGATCATAGCAAAGACCATTTGGCTAAAAACATTTCAAACCCCGCGATTTCCGGATAGACTGCATGCGTAATACGTTGGCCGTTTTAATGAACNATTTGGCTAAAAACATTTCAAACCCCGCGATTTCCGGATAGACTGCATGCGTAATACGTTGGCCGTTTTAATGAACTCTATAACCCAATGTAGTTAAATAAAAATTCGTCGTTGCCTTAAAATGCAATGAATTTTTCAACAATGTCTTCCCTCCTGCGTGCGGATAAAATATTTCCAGAACTAATTTAACACTATTTGCTCTTCAAACACAAATTACTAGTAAAATTCACTATTAAAACTGTTATCAGGTCATTATCATGATGTTGGGAGGAACTAAACTATCGAACGAAAATTTATATCTGACATATTCAGGTTCTCCAAAATGATACGTTGAAAAAAAAAAATGTATACTACCTCTATGAAATCATTCATTTAACCCCTGGCTCTTATTTTTAAACACGGCCTTATCAAGCTCTCGGTAACCGTGGTAGTTGAATCGTATATGCAGTCGGCAGACAGGATTGCTNATGTATACTACCTCTATGAAATCATTCATTTAACCCCTGGCTCTTATTTTAAACACGGCCTTATCAAGCTCTCGGTAACCGTGGTAGTTGAATCGTATATGCAGTCGGCAGACAGGATTGCTGCTGATTCGTGCATAGATCCAAAATAACTAATTACAACGGCCGATAACTGAAGTTGTTCAAGTTCGCTAAAATCGAGAATCCCCGCCGTCTATAACTTTTTCTGTGTACAACCGTGTAACGTAAGGTTCAAAATGTAACTTCAACAACAGTCAACATTACTTAATAGATATATCCAAGTTCTCAAACCTCCATCTATATCAATATTCGCATCCGTTTCGTACCGGCTGCATTTGTTATAGCAGCTGGCAATTCTCATCACTCAGCAGGACAACCGAGCTCTCTTTCCGTGCAATAGCAACTGATTAGTAACACGACCTGGCTGGAAACCATTTCGAAAACCGTGCACCAGAAACGGCGAAGTAATAAACAAAGTTCGTCTGGAGACTGCGACTCATCAATTACAAGCAGAAGTCTAAAAGGAAGAGATCCGAACAGTGAAAAAAAAGGTAACAATTAAACTTCATCCCTCACTCTAAGAGCGCCAAGTCCTTTCCCCTGAGCTCCCACGAAATGAGAAAGAAGCCAAGGCGTCCTCCCGAAGGTTTATGAAGTACGTTAATTTGTCTTCATTTGTTTTGACGTCAGCAGAAGGCTGCAGGGAAGAGGAATCGTGTAGGAGGGCTGCTAAAGGGGTGGTGTCAGGCAGCGGGGGTGCCGAGGGTGCGGAGGGAGATTGCAGGCTTACCGACCCTCCCGGAGGGGCAAACTTTCAGCAGCCAATATTTGACCCGGGAGAGTCGTCATGAGAAGGCCCTTCTGGAGTGAGGTAGTGACGACGGAGGATGGGGGACGAACGGATACGTTATCAGGGCAAAGAACGGCTGCAATTTCTAAAACGTACTGGCCCTATATCCAACTGTCAGGTCACGGAGGAGGAAAGCGCACCGTGGCAACCTCTCGTTCTTCCATTTTCATTTGCGCCGACACATGCCCTCTGTAAGGTCGGGGGACATATGGCTGTGTGGATCAGCACGCCATTCCTCTAACTTGTAACCAGGCCTCCGACTTTCCTGTCGTTTCCCTTGCCTCCCACCCTCCCGTGTTATAGACGACACAAAGTNTTGCCTCCCACCCTCCCGTGTTATAGACGACACAAAGTTTACGCGGGACTGCTACGAGAACTACGCAAACAAATAGAGAAAGGATATTTATTACCTTTCAAACTTCACTTTGCTGGATTGTACGTTTCCAAAACGATTGCGACGATCCGCCCCTACAGACATAGGCAACGAGCTGAGCGGCTGTGTGTGCGGGAATGCGTACTCGAGCAGGACTAACTGCGTAGGCGTAAAGCCACGNTAGGCAACGAGCTGAGCGGCTGTGTGTGCGGGAATGCGTACTCGAGCAGGACTAACTGCGTAGGCGTAAAGCCACGCCAGGCAGACCATTATTCTGTTAAAATGTATTTGCCATTCACAATCTGTTTGAATTCGAGTAGCAGAGCAGCAGTAAGTTGCAAATTCGTGGAATTTTTACACGGGCGCCAGTGTACAGGTATTCTTACATACATCGACATAAAATTAAGCAGTATATCGAACTACAAACACCTTTTATTTTGTTTCCTGTGCATTAAATCTGTCATTTAACACGTGTTTACTCATCACTATGCCACAGTTGTGTCTAGAATCCCCAAGACGGATAAATAAAAAGTATTAATATTTATTTCCCTTAAAGCAAACTGGCTAATTATGATCTCAATCTAACAAACGAGTTATTGATAAACCATATATTGAAGAACTGCTCCAGCATTTTCCTGGAATAAGGAAGGAAAAACATCTTGGAAAAGCCTCTCCCAGAGCAGCCGGTCAGATTCGAACCCACAACTTTCGGGACGTGGGTCCGGGTAAACTGTTGCAGACCGATTATGACAAAGCAACACTTGACGTAGACTGATTTTAGTCTTCTACGCACGTTCCTAACATTCGTTCACGACTTGCTACTGGAAGTAGTATGTTTTGGTTCGTTTTGAGAAAGGTGTATCGGGAATGGTGGAGGGGAGCGGGGAGGCCGGGTCACTGACCCCCCGCGCTCACTTTCTCACGTTCTGTCAATCCGGCCGGGCGACAGCCTTAGTAGACTACACAAAATAGTGCACGCTAGCAGCAAACACATAAAAAACAAAGATGGACAATACCAGTGTGTATAATACAAGCACTGGAATTATAAAGCGATAGACTTATTGGCCCATTATTTTGGAAGATAGTGCAAATTGAATAAATAAGGCNCAAGCACTGGAATTATAAAGCGATAGACTTATTGGCCCATTATTTTGGAAGATAGTGCAAATTGAATAAATAAGGCTTTCCTATTATCTCTCGGGAACTATTAAACCGATTTAAAAAACAAATTTGGTACGTTGACAGTGCATGATGTCAGTATTGAATTTAGTAACCAATAATTACATTAGTCAACCATTTTGTAAAATAGTGTAAATTGAAAAAATAAAGTTTTCCATTATAGCTAGGTATTCATTTAACCTATTTAAACCAAATTCTGTACGTTAAATGTGCACGATGAAAGCATATAATTTAGTAACCGATAATGCTATTAGTCCGCATTTCGGAAAATAGTGCATATTGAATAAATAAAGATTTTCCATTATATCTCGGGAACAATTAAACCAATATAAACCAAATTTGGAACGTTGGTAGAGCGTGATGTAAATATTGAATTTAGAAAATCGTAATGTTGTTAATCCGCCATGTTGTACGACAGTGCAACATTAAATATAAAGATTTACAATATATCTCGGTAACTACAAAATTGATTCCTGCCATAATTGGCATTTAAGTAATACTTTTGAAGGCCATGTTTATATATGCAATTTAAATGGACAATACACTTATTTTCAAAATGGCGACATTATTTTAGGTTTATTTGCAATATCTACAATACTGTTTGACCAATTTCGACAAGATTTGTTACGCTGAAAGTATATTTGATAAGCATAAAATGTGTTAATATATAGCCTCTTTTGTTCGCCACTTTGTAAGATAGCGCCATGTGAAAATAAAGTTTTAATGTCATGTCTCGGGAAACAATCTACCGATTCATACTAAATTTGTCACTCACATAATATTATAGTACATAATGTAAACTAACAAGTTTTAGTGGGTGAGACTATTATTTTCAAAATGATGACAATGTAAACATTATAGACGACTATGATATATACATATATATNTTAGTGGGTGAGACTATTATTTTCAAAATGATGACAATGTAAACATTATAGACGACTATGATATATACATATATATGAAACCATGTAACTAATTTCAACTTATCTTATCGTACACTGGAAATACCTATGCAAGCGTCAAATGANCATATATATGAAACCATGTAACTAATTTCAACTTATCTTATCGTACACTGGAAATACCTATGCAAGCGTCAAATGAAGTAATGTTTTAACTCATTTGTCTGCCATTTTGGAAGATAGCACTAAATGAAAAATTAAGCTTTGTGTCCTATCTCAGGAAAAAATTAACCGATACCCATAAAATTCAAGTTGCAAGTTTAACATTTGTAGTCCATATAAATTTTATGACTTAAGGAGATAGTCACATATTTTCAAAATAACAGCCATGAAAATATTTTATATTAGTAAGTCATACATCCAAAAACTATTTCAAGCGACGTTAATATCGTTACAAGACACCTGAGAGGCGTATACGAGTTAGTGAGGGATGGAAGTCTTAATAAAAATAAAATAAATAAATTTTATTTTATTTTATCCACACAGCTATTATTTACAGCATAAACTATCTATATCCACTATTACTCTTTTTATTTCTCAGTGATCACAGTATTCAATGTCTATCTCAACCCTAATTAAATTCCTTCTCAATGTCTCTGTTTGGTAATAGTAAATTAACTCACATTCATCATTAACACATGTTCAGTCTGTCTATTGATATCATTTGTTGNCTCTGTTTGGTAATAGTAAATTAACTCACATTCATCATTAACACATGTTCAGTCTGTCTATTGATATCATTTGTTGCCTTAGACTCACGCATACAGTCCAATAGTCAAGCCTGCCAGTCGAACTCTTCACTGTACCGGTACTCTCAGTCGCAGATTTTCCTCCCGCTGGTCACTTTCCTCGACACTCGTTGGTATTCTCGCTCGTCATCTACCGTNGCTCTCAGTCGCAGATTTTCCTCCCGCTGGTCACTTTCCTCGACACTCGTTGGTATTCTCGCTCGTCATCTACCGTTCAAGGTCGCGCAATCGCCCAAACTCCAGGCACTCATCAACACCCCAGCTCGGTGGCCCGACGCGATCTTACAGTATCAGCAGCGAGATCTGGAGTATTCCCCGCACCCCGAAACTCGCTGAGAGAGGCAAGGACGATAAAAAACCAGAACATTCTCCAGATAAGCGCAGGAATTCAATCTGCTGAAGGTCAGCAGGAGCGCGCGAGCCGCAAAAGGCTTTATCACGGCGTCAGGCGGAAGAATGCGCGGCGGCACACTTTGTAACTAAAAACCCTGATAGGATTATCGCTCTTCTGTCATTCAAACATCCCTCAGTGACTCGTTACCAGTTATCATATCAACGCCCTGTCATCTTCTGCTCACTCGCGCGGGGCAGGTCAGGGGGAAGCGAGCGCGTAACAACATGAAGCAGTATCTACAAGAAACATAGAATGTGCTAACACAGAAACGAGAATAGCACCACATGAGAAACTGGAGCTTTTATGTTGTATGTCCGGGAGCAAATATCCGATTCCCACAGAATTTTGCAAATAAGAAGTGCTACATTAGGCCATTTTTTAAGTGTGTTTGCTTTATTTACAGTATGGCAGTCGTATAAATCATCTAGATAAGTTTGTCATATATATTAATAAATTTAACTAATTTCAGTTGCACCTAGTTTGCTGAAAGTAGCCATTAGAAGCATCAAATATGCTTATAGAGATCATATTTTGCCANTAAGTTTGTCATATATATTAATAAATTTAACTAATTTCAGTTGCACCTAGTTTGCTGAAAGTAGCCATTAGAAGCATTAAATATGCTTATAGAGATCATATTTTGCCGACAATTTGTAAGATAGTGGCAAGTGATAAAATGCAACATTTATTCCATATCTCGGGAACCAGTAATGTAATTCCCACCAAATTTTTCATACAAGTATTGCTAGNCAACAATTTGTAAGATAGTGGCAAGTGATAAAATGCAACATTTATTCCATATCTCGGGAACCAGTAATGTAATTCTCACCAAATTTTTCATACAAGTATTGCTAGAGTGGACCATGTAAACTTACGTAATTTAAGTGGGTCAGGCATTTTTTTTTTCAAAATGTTGCAATATAAATTATTTAGATATTTCAATCATATCTGTTATATAATTTGACACATTTCAACAAGATTTTTGTATTGACACTATCTATAAGACGCATCACATATGCCTATAAAGGGCCTGTTTTTAGGCATTTTGGTATGATAGCACCAAATGATAAACTAAAGCCTTTATGCCATACTATACCTCATCAACTAGTCAATCTGTTTCCACAAAATTCTGCACACAAGTAGTGCTACTACTGTATGCCATGTAAAATTACATGATTTAAGTGATTCACGCACTTGTTTTCAAAACGATGGCCTAGTAGATATTTGAAGTTGCTAAACCCAGTGTACCAAAACTTTGCACTGATTATTACCAAATACTTTGCTCTGAATCCCACCTCTGTAATGTAATTGACAGCACACCATCTTATGGTACTACGCGCTCTGTGTTCCGAGTCCCTGGTATGGTACGCGCTTATTTGTATTTGTCTCAGCAGTGTTGCATTTGTATCTGGTTGCATCTCAAATGATATTGCTATCAACGAGATGTCAAAACCCGCCCTCCATCTAACTCTTTAAAAACTTCACCAAAATNCATCTCAAATGATATTGCTATCAACGAGATGTCAAAACCCGCCCTCCATCTAACTCTTTAAAAACTTCACCAAAATTATTTGCACCCATCTAGAGGAAAGTAGGCTAGCTATATCAATAACTTCTTGTTTTCTACATAATTTCCCTAATCATTATGGTTCTACCCANTAGAGGAAAGTAGGCTAGCTATATCAATAACTTCTTGTTTTCTACATAATTTCCCTAATCATTATGGTTCTACCCATTTTAGTAGACCATAAAGAATTGAAAACACTGTTTTGGGAAACAAAACTTAAAAAAACCACTGCATTTTGTCCGATACCACGTTTTCATTTAAGAATATTTCAACTCAAGTTTTCATCAATGATTTTAGGCCTCAAAATATCAATACCGTATTCTCCAATACACTACACTACGACAAAAAACGGTTTCATGTTTTGTACGCATGTGCCTTTTTGTTACGAAACATAATTTAAATAGAGTACGTCCCAATAATATATTTCTCGTATTTCTTGTTGCCTTTGTCGTCTTCTGGCCAACATTCGGCACACATCACGTTCCATTTATCTGCTTACATGAAACAGTACATTTGAATACTCGTTTAGGGCATTGTAAACGTGTTGCCATATCTTATATGTCACCCTTTATACACGTTGCCACTAATAAATATGTTTATGCAGTTCTACGAAGATGTTATCGACATTTCGTCAATTACCAACCACTTTATTCACGCGTCGGTCAAGTGAAATTATGAGAAAAGTAAGTATTTTACAAATCTGCTAATTTTTGCACTTGGATGCATGAAAGAAAACCGAAACCTAAGAAAAGTAATTCAAGTTATGACAAATGGTTACACAACACTTTTAATTCGACGTTAAGACATGGAACTACTTTCCCCCCACCGTTACCAACTTCACTGGACGCATATCACACAGTGAGCCCGTTAAAATATATGCGGATAGGAGCAGTGACCTTTTTCTACGGTTGAATTAGAAAGTGCTCATTTTATCGCGAACAGCCTTTACCTGTATATTTATAGATCACATGAAANTTTTCTACGGTTGAATTAGAAAGTGCTCATTTTATCGCGAACAGCCTTTACCTGTATATTTATAGATCACATGAAAAAAATGCAGACATAAATTTTAATTAATTACATGTATTTTGACGATGTTATGAATTGCATAATTATGCTACGGTCGTTTATAAACAAAGGGTATTTATTAAAACAGTGTAACAAGAAATGCCTACAATCCGTTGACAATGCACAGCCTCTGAGACACACGCATGTTTTGCTTCAGTTTGTCCTTGACCTTTGCGTCCGNTTTTCTACGGTTGAATTAGAAAGTGCTCATTTTATCGCGAACAGCCTTTACCTGTATATTTATAGATCACATGAAAGAAATGCAGACATAAATTTTAATTAATTACATGTATTTTGACGATGTTATGAATTGCATAATTATGCTACGGTCGTTTATAAACAAAGGGTATTTATTAAAACAGTGTAACAAGAAATGCAAACAATCCGTTGACAATGCACAGCCTCTGAGACACACGCATGTTTTGCTTCAGTTTGTCCTTGACCTTTGCGTCCGAGCACGAAAGCTCTAATGCAGTGCGGTAGTACGTAATCGCTTTCGAGTAAACTCGACACAAACGTTGTTTACGCTCGCAAAAAAATTAGTGTTGGTAGTATAGTCTATTCACGGTTACTTCCAACTTTAACGGAGCCCTATTATATTTCCTCTACCAGGATATTCCCCCGTCTCAGGCAAAGCAAAGCTTAATCGAGTCTAAAATTACGCCAGAGGGCCAACGCACCGCATTCGTGCGCTCCCGGTGCAATAATATTTTGTACAAGACCTTATTTATTACTAGGTATTACCAACACCCCTATTAACTCATTTTTTTCATTCATGTCAATTATAAATGAGACATGATTTATAGATAAAATATAAATAAAATTACAATTTAACGAAAAACAAGGTACTTTTATGTTAACACAAGTGTAAAATGTTTGTGATACATGGAATATTTAGGAAGCAACCAAAACACGTCACGCATGGGGTGGTTTCCCGAAGGTTCGATTAAAAAAATGTGAAGAAACCGTGAATAAACTATACAGAATTAGCCTGCAGGCGAATTCTGGGATGGATCCTCACTGCAGTCCACGGCCGATTCCTTCCCCGTTTCTGCTTCTCTCTGAGCAACTTGTTCCGTCTCTAATGACCTCGCTGCTGACGAGACGTTAAGCCCTGCCNGTTCCGTCTCTAATGACCTCGCTGCTGACGAGACGTTAAGCCCTGCCTGCCTACAACTATCTACCGTAACTTGCGCAGACGTAGAAGGTAGAGCCTTCAGCACTGGAAGCTCTCGAGGTATTTCCAGCTGGGCTACATGAAGGTCTCGGTACAAATTAAGTCTTCAAGTGCACCTTCAACACGGTCCCTAAAANGTATTTCCAGCTGGGCTACATGAAGGTCTCGGTACAAATTAAGTCTTCAAGTGCACCTTCAACACGGTCCCTAAAACTCGCGCCAAGTGCGCCACTCTGCCTGCACCCGAAAAAAACGAGACGGCTACCAGCTGGCCCGAGCGATAATTCTAAATTAATTCCACTTGTTTATGCGGGGCTGTCCCAGGAATAGAAATCAGCAAACGTCTGGCGTGTGAATGCCAGCTTTGACTACCACGGCCAAGGTTAAATTTAGCTCCCAAACGCCAGACACCTCACCTATCCCCCACCTCTTCCNCCAGCTTTGACTACCACGGCCAAGGTTAAATTTAGCTCCCAAACGCCAGACACCTCACCTATCCCCCACCTCTTCCCCCGTCAAGCTAAAAGCACCCAAGAGTTCGGCGATATCGATTTTTCCTGCCAAAACCCCCACAGCCAATTAAAATCCAATTAAGGTTGCCAACAGATTGTCGTTCGTAATTTTCCCTCATTTTCTCTAATTTTTTTCTTACAAAATGTTCCTTACGTCAGAACTGGCGTTTGCTTTAAAAAGATCGCGTTGGGAAGAAAACCGACAGTTTTTAACATTTAAANTTTCCTTACGTCAGAACTGGCGTTTGCTTTAAAAAGATCGCGTTGGGAAGAAAACCGACAGTTTTTAACATTTAAATATAACGGATCTTTTGGTACATATGCCATATTTAGAGATAAAAATTGTAGTACCAATAAAAATTAAGCGCGTCTTCCAATGAACAGACTGATGCACAGCCTCTGTTACATAGCGGATACTATGTGTAGTCCATTCACGGTTTCTTCGGATGTTTTGGAACGAACCTTTGAAAAAAATCACCCTAGGCGTAACATGCCAACCTGTTTTTTTCAATAACTTGTATACAACAAATATAAAACACTGTGATTAACTTTAAAGTACTGTANAACATGCCAACCTGTTTTTTTCAATAACTTGTATACAACAAATATAAAACACTGTGATTAACTTTAAAGTACTGTATTCTTGAATAAATGGAACATTAACTTGTAATATTTAATATATAACGTGTAATATTTATTTCGTATTAAATACGAATTAAAAACAGTGAGAGCAGCGATGTGTTGGCAACGGCTAATAAGAAATAGTCGTAGTTCACAGTTCGAATATTATTTCAACCTAGTTTTTTGGTATGCTATTTGTAAATTAAACGTTGCCTATTANCTCGTAGTTCACAGTTCGAATATTATTTCAACCTAGTTTTTTGGTATGCTATTTGTAAATTAAACGTTGCCTATTAATATATTTGAATTTTTAGGTAGCATTAAAGGAAACATGTTTCATTGTTAAAGTTAAAAATATCAGCGCAAATTACCGTGCGTCTGCCCTAGTGACATGGTGTTGTTTTTTTCGTCCGAGGAAGACAATTAAATAAGCGGAGTGGCGCTTGTCGCTCTCGCTCTCTCTCTCTCTTTCGGGCAGTTTCGCACCGCCTGTAGTAGCAGGAAAAGTATTAATGTTTTCAGTTTCAGTATATTTTGTACTTATTACAGCAAAAGTAATGATTTTTGAATTTGTAATTTACAAATGAAACCAGAATTTATTGTTTGAATAGTTATAATAATATATATATATATATATATATATATATATATATGATGGCGGGACGATTACAAATCCGCAGTTGGCAGAAGTGGTGACTGGNCGGGCGACACCAGTGTATCCTGGTTCCGATAGCTGCTGAGTGCCAACACTATATCATCTATATGTATTATTTTTTTTACATATATTTCCATTTTAATAAGGTAGAAGCAGAATTGCCTTTAAATGTAGCACTGGACCCGACTTTATCCACAACTTTATAACAAGTAGTACAGACACTAACAAAGTTGTCTTGCAAATGCAAGAAGAAAGCGTATATTTTGTAACACAGAAAAACGTCATACGTCCATTATTAATCAAAATTTAAGCGTATTTTCATTAATTGTAGTCCAAAAAGCATAAGTTGCAAAAAAAAANCGGGCGACACCAGTGTATCCTGGTTCCGATAGCTGCTGAGTGCCAACACTATATCATCTATATGTATTATTTTTTTACATATATTTCCATTTTAATAAGGTAGAAGCAGAATTGCCTTTCAATGTAGCACTGGACCCGACTTTATCCACAACTTTATAACAAGTAGTACATACACTAACAAAGTTGTCTTGCAAATGCAAGAAGAAAGCGTATATTTTGTAACACAGAAAAACGTCATACGTGCATTATTAATCAAAATTTAAGCGTATTTTCATTAATTGTAGTCCAAAAAGCATAAGTTGCAAAAAAAAACAAGCAATACCATTATAATAATTATTATAATTTTAAGTAATAAAAAATTAGTAATAATTTGTACAAATATTTTAGCTACGAAAGTTATCATTTTTACAACTGAAATGGATGTGCATAAAAATCAATTATTAGATATTTGTAAACATTATTACTATTGTTATCGTATACAATCAGAGTAATTATAATATTATCTTGCTTAACGTATTATTTTTTTTTTTGCAAAATATGCTGTATGAAGTACGCAAAATGGAAATACGCTTAAATTTTAAACATATATACTCTTTTTATTTGATTTTTTAAACATTAAATATGTAAACTCCAGCAAAATATTTTGCAATGTTACAAAGTATATGTTTTTTCTATCATGTACTACTCAAATCGTAGTTTTCTGATAATTTCAGTACAGTGTACTACTTTTTAATAGACTCTGCATATTGTACAGTCAGATCAAGTGCTAAATTAAAAGCCACCCTACTTCTATCTTAACAAGTATAAACGAACAGGTGGGACTGTGTCCAATAATCTGAATTAATAAACCACGTCTTTTAATATGCACTGCAATGAAGTTCGCAATCGTAAGAATATTATTGTTCCAAAAGTTAAGATCACAAAAAGTCGGTGACGTAACTTATAAAGTAACAAAATTGTACCGAAAAATTGCTTTAGTTTATTAATCTCAAGCTTGAATAAATATCTTGGGTCACAAGATACAGCTAAGCAGCTTGCATTCTAAGAAGCTAAGAAAGGATGAAGTAGTCTCAGAAAGAATTTTCGCAACGGGTAAGGTATTTAACAGTTGTAAGCATTTGGTTAATACTCCCATTAAATACTGCAAACTTATTTTTTTATCACCGGCTTAACCTTACCTGTAAACACGTTGTACACTTGGCTGCCTAAGGAACAACAAAATTGTTGTCTTGCCAATGGGCGTCAGGAAGCGTATGCCCTCTCACGAAATATTTAACATTCCGCAGGAAAAGAGACCTTTCTTTACAAGAAAAATGTTTCCTAATTTAACTGCGTAAGTCAAAACATATTAGATATTTTATGCATCACCTCATTTTAGGCACGGGTAATTCTTGTTACAGCAGCCTAGGGCGCAGGTGGACTGCGCCGACTAGGGTGTGTAGNACCTCATTTTAGGCACGGGTAATTCTTGTTACAGCAGCCTAGGGCGCAGGTGGACTGCGCCGACTAGGGTGTGTAGGCTTTTTGATTTCTTGCCGAAGTTACACGAGACCACCCGGAGATAGCCGAAGTCCGGCACTATTCAGGCNAGTGTAGGCTTTTTGATTTCTTGCCGAAGTTACACGAGACCACCCGGAGATAGCCGAAGTCCGGCACTATTCAGGCCAATACCATCTGCTCGATGGAGAGCAGGTGCGTTTCGTCTGCACTAAAATACTTTTAAACCCACGCGTTAAATACCAAGGCAACATGCTAGTAGAGGAACAAGCTCTTGTTGTTTATAAAAATGCGTTTCATTTCTACAATAATATTGGATCCAACGATATATTTCTGATATATGCATTTGCAATTACACCAAGGAAGATATTAATTTATGAACACTTACATGTCGTGTGGAGAGATTTGGGCGGCTCTTAATAACGAGGTCGTGAGAGCCGATGGTGGTGAAACGAGGTGTAAATGGAGCAGCACCGGAATGCAAGTGAGGGGGAAAGGAAATGGGAAGGTCGCCAAGGAAACTCGCCGACCAGTGGCCCATTAGAACGGATNGGAATGCAAGTGAGGGGGAAAGGAAATGGGAAGGTCGCCAAGGAAACTCGCCGACCAGTGGCCCATTAGAACGGATAACCCTTAAAACGATACATTGCCGTTTTTACTCCGTCACTAAAACTTCTCGACTAATAGCACGATTGAAATAAATGTGGTCTCGTTCGATCGGATATACGAATACGATGCCAGCGCANTCGATCGGATATACGAATACGATGCCAGCGCATGATCTTGAGTTAGCGCGGGAAGGAGCCCATGACGACTAGCAAAAATTTCGGATGTGGGCGAAAATCTTAGGCCACGTATCTCGTGACTCCGATGCCCTAGCACGCTGATTCTGGCGCCAAACGGTAGATCTCGTCTAGGTCTGTCGATTCAACACACACAAGTCAAGTATCCATTTTGTTACTCTCGTTTGATTCCCATTTCCCAAAGAAAATAACCCGCTTAAGGAGACGTACTCATGTAAAACCCACGGCGCACCCAGATTTTTGTAAACCAATTTAAAAAAGGAAGAAAGTCCAGTTGTAAAACTCCGTGAGCAAATATGTTGCATTTCTTATGTCATGAATTTGCCTATCTCATTGGGGCGCAGACACTTCAATAAGATATCCTCAAAAAAAAGTACGCACAACAATATTCAACACTGCCTGCTGCTAAAATGTCCTGAAAATATGTTAGCGATAGTCGAGTACAGAAGTGCTAGCTGTGAAAAAAAAAAAAAAAAAAAAAAAAAACATGTCGCGCGCTTGTTTACTACTCTCAATCTAATATATTATTCTCTACATTTTTATCACGTTAGATTTTTTTTTGTTGTGACGTTAGCAGAAAACTTCTTTCCAAAAACGAATGAAAGGGACTAAATGAACTTAACATATATTCTCAAAAATATCATAAGTGAAAATAACAAATACGTAAGGCTACAGTTCAAAATAACTGTCCATGCCATCAGAATGTTTTAAAGAATATTTTAAAGAATATTTCTTATGGAATCTGCCTATATTAACATTTTTTGTTTTGGAATAGCATAAGTTACACTTTTTTTTTTTACAGCAGATGGATCAAGTGTCGGATTTCAAAGAGACTGCAACACGCCACTTCCGTGCATAAGAANAGTGAAAATAACAAATACGTAAGGCTACAGTTCAAAATAACTGTCCATGCCATCAGAATGTTTTAAAGAATATTTTCAAGAATATTTTTTATGGAATCTGCCTATATTAACATTTTTTGTTTTGGAATAGCATAAGTTACACTTTTTTTTTTTTTTTACAGCAGATGGATCAAGTGTCGGATTTCAAAGAGACTGCAACACGCCACTTCCGTGCATAAGAAACAATTCAGATGAAACCAAACTTTGCGCTAAAATATGAACGAATCCAAATTTTACGTTGAAATGCTGCTATTTATGTTTAAAAAACAAGGCCGATAATTTTTTAAAAATTATATGGTATTTTTATAACTTTATCATTTAACACCATGTTACAAAACCTTTAACAAAATCCTCAAAATCTAGAAGAAGAAAAAAAAAATCACTTTGGTTCCGGAACGATTTTAAAGGACAGGAGAAAAATATAAATTGCTTATTTTCAATATAGTAGGCTACGTCGTATTCCAACCGGCATAACAACGCTACTACACTGATGAAGGACTCGAGTAAAATACGAATGCATCATATCTCGGCCTTCAAAAGACTTTTACTTAGCATGTAACTTTCAGCAGAGCCAGGCGCGACGAAACCTTTTGCAGGAAGTCTCGTTAGTTGGCTGAAGACCATGTCTCCTCAGGAATCAGTCGTGAAAA
>NQII01000288.1:732101-785284 GCA_002778355.1 Clitarchus hookeri | reverse complement strand
CGAGTCCACGCGAAGATAGACCCAGCGGAGGGGGCTGCGTAAATCAAATCAACAGCCGCTGCGACGAAGCGGAAACTGGGTCGAGCACGGCACAGTGCGATACGGAAGCAGCGTGCCGGTGTCTGTGTCAACATCGATTATTCCAACGTTGAGGCGCGCCGTATCGAGATTCGCCGTTTTTAAAAGATACGTTTCCGAGCCTGTTTAATTAAGATGCCACCGTGAATATTTCGAAGCTATTTTTTCACTTACACGAGACGAGCAAAAAAAAACTGCCTTCTTTCCAAAGCGCTGTGGTGGCTTTTTATATGCTGTACGCGGTCAACTGAGCACTTTTGAAGACCGGACTTAAAATATAGTTTTCTTCTTGTTGTGTATCCTTTCGTCACGTGTAAAATTTACATTGCCATGTTATGACTTGACTCTACGTCAATAACGTGAATAAAAAATACCAGCTTGATTTGTCGGAAATTTNTTACATTGCCATGTTATGACTTGACTCTACGTCAATAACGTGAATAAAAAATACCAGCTTGATTTGTCGGAAATTTAACATTACACTCGCAATACGTCACGGCTAAGAACTATTTTACTTAATTAATTGCAAACTTAAAGCCCCCGCTTAGTTGGATATTTTTTTCCGCGTTTGAGGCCGAGAAGCGCAATATCTATAAGGGCTACACTGGCGCGCGTTACANTTAACATTACACTCGCAATACGTCACGGCTAAGAACTATTTTACTTAATTAATTGCAAACTTAAAGCCCCCTCTTAGTTGGATATTTTTTTCCGCGTTTGAGGCCGAGAAGCGCAATATCTATAAGGGCTACACTGGCGCGCGTTACAAGTGCGTAATCGCCGCTACGCTCAGGGGCCCTGGACTGTCGTGCAGTGTTCACCTATGGGACTTTATAAACGGCGTATCTATAATTTTTTTGGTGGAAAGTCTGTAGCAAGGTTCAGTGCATGTTCCTCGAGTACTTGTGTGTGTACGTAAATAGTCAATTTTGAGATTCAGCGCTTTGAAAAAAAGCCGTTTTCAACCACGTCGAAGTGCTTATAAAATTGTGTTTTTAACGTGCGTGACATCTTAAAAGTAATCCACGGGCCTAGTCTACAATGTGTGTTCTTTTCGAAGTTACGCGCACTGGACGTGCGTTTTATAGTATCGTAAAAAAAACCTGAATTTTAAACACACTGCAACGCAGATCGTGCGCCAGGCAGACGAGTCCCTTAACCGAAGGTCTGCAAGCCAAAATGTACGGTAGCATGCATGCAGTTAACGGGCGTTATTATTTTTTTCTTCAAAGGTTGCTTTCGAAAGTGCTTACTTTTCCGCAAACAGCCCATATCAAATAAGATAAAATGCAATGTTCTATTGTCTCTATCTTTCACGTAGCACAACTAGAGAGGCGACACAGTGGTTAACACACTTGACTCGCAATCGGGAGGACCCCGGTTCAAATCTCGGTCCGGCCACCCTTATTTCGATTTCCCACGGTTTTCCTGGATCGATCCTTAATACCGGCAATGGATTATTCCTTACCCGCTCCTACTTGGGTGATCAACTTGTTAACGTATTTATGTTTACATAACATGTTTCAATTCCACGCACCGACGGTGTTTGTTAATACGTCAGCGTAGAATGCATCCATTCGGGAGATGAGATCGTGAGTTCTACGGGGTGGCAAACCAATTATTTTTCAAGAGGGGACTTATGTGCGGAAAAGCATGGTTCGAGCGCTGTGTAGTCTGTTCCATGGCCACCACGGTCACCAGATCTGACACCTCTCGACTATTTTCTTTGAGGAACTATGAAGGACATGGTGTATGAGACTCTTGTAGCATCGAAAAAGGACCTTATCGCACGAATCCACGCAGCGACAGGACTACCAAGCACACAACCACACGTGCGCCAATCTCTGCACGGCCGATGCGGGCTCTGTAACCAATACNATGCGAACCCATTTTGTAATTTACAGCACAATGAAGTACACCCATCACCAATATCCGAAGCGTTGTCAAACTTCCCACGCCCCACACTGCCCAAACCATGCTTTCGCGCGCTGATCTCCCGTGGCGCAGTCGGTTAGTAAGCCGCCGGTCTCCAGTTCTGGGTTAGAAACCTAGGTGAGGCATGGGTGTTATTTAAGTTAGGTTAATTTGTAAACCGTCCCGGTAAGCATTCAGGCATAACACCGGCGGACGTTAATAAGCCCTTTCCAATCAATCACGCTTTTATGGGGCATGGGCCCCGTCTTGAAAAATAATCGGTTCGCCATCCCGCACAACATACTAAGCGTTGTCGGCACTGCTTTGAATCGTACGTTATACCGACCGTTGCGTAGGAGGAAGGTTGTACCCACGTGGCTTTCCACCTCATCCCGTCAGTTTAACACGCATATTTCAAATGTCTCCACTATTACGTCATGTCCTCGAATGGCTTCTATACATGCAAGAATATGTTTTACTTCACGCGGACGGGTAGTCTGATGGTTGTGGCTCGACGTCTTGTTCGAAAGAAGTATCACGAGAGATGGGACACGAGAAGGAGATGGGCCATGGCCTGTAGCAAGTAACTATTCCAGCATTCGCCCGGAGATTGAATCCGAGATCTCCCCTACGCAAGGTGAGTGTGTTGTTACAACTGCGCCATCTCGCTCTATTTACCGTTGGAACTAAAACCTCGTCACCGTTCGGAGTCACTCAAAACACAGCACAAAATTAATTAATATAGGCCTAAATACATACGCGCACACGCCTAAAAATAAAAACATCACTTCGAACTGAGTCTTCAGTTTCATGTAACGCGCCAACGAGAACTACAATGAAATTCAAATTTTTTATTTAGCTCTCGACAAATTGCTTTCTCTGACGTACCTGTAAGGCAGGTATTCCGCCAAATGAGAAACTACCGATTACACGGCCCCATAACAGTTCAATTTTCTAAAAGGAATTCCCTGACAATAAGTATAATGGAATAAAACAGCAGATCTTTATTTCGTTTTGGACAAACAACTTTCCGCGACAGGCTTTTATCTTAGGTATATAAACACCTCGCAAAAAGTTAAAAATATTGTGGCATGTGACGGTTTGGGTGGTAGGAAGCATGTAGTTCCTGTGTGATCAACAGAGAGCACAGTAACGCATTTAACCTACCTGGAAAAAGCTGAAACGGCAAGGTTATAATCATCCAACCTCCAGAAACACGTTTAGATGGCATAAGAGCTGCCGAGATGGTATGGAACCGCCATCCAGAAGATGGCATCAACGCGGTGCTTATACGCACGCCACGGCGTGTGAGGGACCTGTACAATGCACATGGAGGCCTTACACGATACTAAGGTGNGCGGTGCTTATACGCACGCCACGGCGTGTGAGGGACCTGTACAATGCACATGGAGGCCTTACACGATACTAAGGTGAAGTGGGTAGAAACACCCTCCCTATTCACACACACCATTAAGTGACTTTTTTTGTTATTTCGTGTTTATTTGTCTAGAATATAAGAAAATTTGTTTTCTTAGGAACACTCTGAATTTCACGTTTTGTATCGGTGCCGTCGCTAACGTCTAATTGCTATGCTTACTTGACGTACACTCAATGTGTTTGTGCACNTCACGTTTTGTATCGGTGCCGTCGCTAACGTCTAATTGCTATGCTTACTTGACGTACACTCAATGTGTTTGTGCACTCTGCACGCATACCCAAAAAATTTTGCGAGGTGTACATTTTTTTCGGCCAAATTATAAACGACAGATTAATTTAAATTGAACCAGAATTTTTTAATTCACCTTGGGCTCCTTGGTACCCACAACATTCTAAGGCAACTATCGATTTAAGCGTTACTTCAGTTGACAGCTTCCTCTACGCTCTCTTTCATTTTACTGAGGCCGATTTCAGCTGGAGCACAAACAAATAAAAGCAGGCATGGCTATTTTTAATTTAAAACAATTTTGTTTTTGTTCTCTGCCGTCTACCCGACGCGGCAGAAGGGAACAATGATTCGCTCGGGAGGGCCAACCGCTCGAAATGACACGGTTCCCACAGCCACACAATGACCAGATAAATTCCCCATTCTCACACATAAAATATAGGGCAGGCGTTCCAGTGCCCTCGCGAGTATTATTCTGCTCTCTGCATTAATTCGAGCCGTATGGGTGGCTTCGGGGCAACAGCGCCATACGTCCAGGTTAGCCGGCGCAGGCACAATGGAAAGCCAGTTTCCCGAGCAAGTCGATGCAGTGGTCGCGGCACTGGGTCACCCAGGCCAAATATGACGCAGACCTCCGGGAAAAGTGCGAACTGAGGCCGTGTTCTGATTGGCACTTTTCGTTAACAAAATGGTCACGTGACCCGTTTTGTCTACAAAATTTATGACATATTTTTGTGATTTGCATTTTGCGTTTTCTCAACTTCGAAGTCAACAAATTACTAAATAAAACTTACCAAATCGCCACCATGTTAGTTTGGCCTGTTTGAAACGTTTAAATACACATAAAGACGAGGTTAATTGAATAAAAAAATGTGTATTGTACTCTCGATAATTATTTCCCAAAGCAAGTTGCTGAAATATTTATGAAATAGGTATTTTATCATGACACGATTTTTGTTAAATAACAGTCACACATCATATTTGTTTTATATTGTTTATTTTAAATAGCTCTAACAATTTTCGGGAATAAATACTATTTATTTTAAGACTTCGTGGACTTTCAATATTGGAATAATGATAACAAGAAAATAATAGTAGTATGGCATGCTAGACAGTTGAATGTCGTGGTGTGCCGACTAAACATTACAAAATTCTAAATACAAATTACGTAAAACAAAATTCTAAACGAATTGGAACCCGGCCTGAGATTCTGAAGAGTTTCTCACCACGCAAACACCACACGTGCAGCATGACGTCACAGACTTGCAGTCGACGACGGCCTGGGAAAAAACACGCCCGAACGTGCTTTCCCCAACTGTATGCTTCAGTCGCTATCTTCATTCTTCCTCAGAATCGTGGTGCTCATGGCTTTAAGGAAAAACTGGCCATCTTACAGGAAACACTGTTGACATGTCGGTGTAAATTAATTTTGCTAAGCAGGATTTTACCCGACAGTATTGCAAACTTGAAGGTGTAGTAAAAAACACATTGAAAGCACAACCACTATCCCTCTGATGCGTCTCCGAAAAAAAAAATGCATTAGGTAATATGGGTATTAGGTAATATGGGTAGAGGGAAACATCACACATGGCCAGCACGCTCTCCAGGCGTCAACACACCTTATCTTTACATGTAGTGATGTATCATGTCACACAATGTAGAGTACCTCACGCTCCACGCCGGAGAGCAACAAAAACGTTTCAACAGATCATCTTCTAGTGTGTGCTGATTTACGGCGGTCAACGTAGCGCATATTTAATGAGTGCAATGAAGTAGCAGGAAAGCACTTGAAAACTTCGTCTCGATTCTATGACTCGCCGTGGGATACCTCACAAAAAGACGCCAGTGGTTCTAGACTATAGGACGCAGAGAGCCTTAACGGACTCTTAGAAATACGTATGTGTTGCCTAATAATAATTGTAAATGATCAATGATATTTACCCACACAACACCACGAATAAGCTAATTGGCGAGAGGAGGTGGAATACACACGTAACTAACTTACATTTGCTTCTCAGGCCAGCACAGTCATGGTTCGAAGGTAAATACTTTACGACATAGGCCACGTGCGTCGTTTTGAATTGAGTATCAACGAAAATTATACGTAAGCTGAGCTATTTCGGTTCGCGTAACTATTTTGTTCTTATCGTGCTTCGGTAATGTCTTTCGTTTATGCGTTCACTTCAAAACATACGAAAAGTACCAACGAAGAGAGGCAATATTAACCCAGAAGAAGGGAAAGCTTAAGACGGATACTTGTACAATAATAAATCAACGAAGTTAAAAAAAAAGCAGAGTATTTTTACACTGTAATAACACAACGCTTGTCCCAAATTTTGAATATCGCTGTTGTACTTTGTCGTCCCATGGAAAGTAAAGTAGGCGTTCCTAATTGCCTACGCTTATAAACTGGAAAGTTTTTTTTTTCTTTCCTGAGGAGGGAAGCGTGAGTTTGAAAAAAATATTAACATAGTCTAGGCTGTAACTATCATAAGGGAAGTAGCATTCTAAAAAACGACATTAAGGTGTTGCCCTTCACAGTACTTACAAATACATCGTCTCGAATTAAGCGGACGTTTGGGAAGGCCCCATCCCTATTACACACACTAATCTTAATCATGGTTGTTACGAGTAAACGCATCTTCGAATTGGCAGAATGTATTGAAAAAATAGGTATCCAAATCAACTTCAGGGGCCTCAGTGACCCCGGCCGGGTCACTCACGGATCTTCGCATGTGGGAATCGTGCCAGACGATGCCGCTGGTCGGCGGACCTTCTCGGGGATCTCCAGTTTCCCCCGCCCTTTCATTCCGGCGCTGCTTCATACTCACCTCAATCACTCTCATCGGCTCTCAAGACCTCGCTGTTAAGAGCCGCCCAAATCTCTTCACTCACTCACTCAAATCCATTTCGTATATGAAAATTATGAAGTGTGTCATCATTTTGCTTTTCCTATAACTACCCATCGAGATACTTACACAAAAATCAAAGTATTCAATGATTTATCCCCGCTTTATTAATTTAAACGAGTAAAAATAAAACGTGCGTGTGCCAAAGTGATGAAATGACATATTTCCTAAAGTATTAACTATATTTAAAAAATGTAATACTTCATCTCTTTTAAATGAATTCAAATGATTACGCATGAGAATTACAGTTGTTGTAGCTGTAGTGTTTTGAATTCCATCACATTTACGCACCGTCTGTAATTATTTTTACAAAATTACATTTGATTCTGAAAATCACAGGTTTTAATAAGTATTTTTGCTTTTAGATACGATCGTATTTCCATGTTGTCCTGAGTGTAGAAAAATTACTTCCTAATTTGTCTGAACTTATAGCCCACATAGTTATTTAGGCATGTAAAAAATTTAACAATTCGGGTTCTCTTACTATTTTACGAATTAAAAAAGCTTCACATAAACTAAAAAACCAAACATAACGGGCATTAAAACTTTCTTTTTGTGAAACGCGACCTATAATCAAAGACACGTCACACAAAACAACCGCTTAAAAGCGGCACGCATCTCTCTTCTTTTATTTCCATCTCCTTGAATTAACAAATAGAACGTTCGTGAAACATTTTTCGTTGGTACGCATTCGATTTCAAATTTCACATTTTTATGGTCAGGAGGCGAAGGCAGTGTGAGAAAAAAGCAAACGATTAAGATTTATAAAGATTCAATTAAACAGACCTTAACAATTTTCTGAAAGTATATTACATCAACGGATTCGTATAAAAAGTTAGTATGACTCACCAAGACTAAATTCTATAAAAGTTTTCTTTTACCTCAAAAGGGAAAGGAAAATTTAATTTTCTGGTCACGAAATTATTTTTCAGAGAGGAGCAATTGTTCCGCCTATCCTGTGCGTAAGCATTTTTATGTACTGGCGGCACAAAAATGTCGATAACGTTTAATGTACAGTATCTTTCCATAACAGCTGTCATGCTCATAAATATTCCTAAAATCGTAGGTTTCAGCCCGCCTTGGGGCAAGAGCGTTACAATAGTATTTACAGTCCTTGCTTGCTCTACGGAGTGCAATACAACTAAGCATATTAATCAACCGAAAGTTGACATTATTAGAGAAATTAGTGTTTTAGGAGAGAACCTCAAAGGTAAGGCGGGATGTGTTGAAATCATAGCTAAAGTATCTCAAATGATTTTTAAATATATATAATACCCATTATAACCACGTAATCAAATAATGCTATTTAAGGTGTTGGGATTTTCATGTTTGCTGTTAGGTCGGTATTGCGATGACTTCCTGTAACATGTAACACGCATCACGTTACACACGTGTATATGTAACATTGTAATTTAAGGTGCTAAACATGATTTATCCTGTAAGTACGTAAATATCGTGTACTAAATAAAAATGTCACGAAAACAGTTTTTTTCGGATTAAAAACTTTTAAAATTATAGTTATACAGGTGTACTGGTGTATAATGTTAATGTGGTCAAGAATNCCACGTAATCAAATAATGCTATTTAAGGTGTTGGGATTTTCATGTTTGCTGTTAGGTCGGTATTGCGATGACTTCCCGTAACATGTAACACGCATCACGTTACACACGTGTATATGTAACATTGTAATTTAAGGTGCTAAACATGATTTATCCTGTAAGTACGTAAATATCGTGTACTAAATAAAAATGTCACGAAAACAGTTTTTTCGGATTAAAAACTTTTAAAATTATAGTTATACAGGTGTACTGGTGTATAATGTTAATGTG
Organism: Clitarchus hookeri; assembly: GCA_002778355.1. NCBI lineage: Eukaryota > Metazoa > Arthropoda > Insecta > Phasmatodea > Phasmatidae > Clitarchus > Clitarchus hookeri. The sequence continues at coordinate 776,891 of NQII01000288.1, read as the reverse complement.
GTCAAGAATANTTTTTTCGGATTAAAAACTTTTAAAATTATAGTTATACAGGTGTACTGGTGTATAATGTTAATGTGGTCAAGAATATATTGCAAAATTTTGGCGTTTGTGAATTATTGAAACTCTGAAACCACTAGTTGCATAATCTCCAGAATTAAACGCATCTGGGAGATGCAAAAATGTTTTTCGTGTATAAGCGTGTGAATAGCGAGAGGCAAAGAGAAAATAAACTGTATTTTGTAATGTACATAAGCTCGTCAATTTAATGGTACACATTTGACACTAAATGCAAGCATTTTTTTATGTTTCTGTGGAACATAATTTGAGAATTCCAGCAAAGTATTAAGACTAAATGTTTTTGAATATACAAACAAAATAAATCCGCGTAGTCTTGTATTTGAATGCTGTGAGTTACTGAATACTTGGGGGATATGCTATCTGTTCATTGTAGGATGTGTGCACAGTATATCTACTTTTCTGAAAGCAAAATCCTTAACAGCGACGCTTTTAACTTATAGGTAATTTATTAAATGGTTAAAAATGTAACGTAACTTATATTATCCTTTCGTCTTTAATTCCGGAAGGAAATTACAAAACATGCGCTTGGTTGAATGCGTCAGCAGCCGGCACGGAAATTAAAACGAGTGAAAAGGAAAGCTGACAGAACTTTGTCCTTATTGTGATTGGTCCGCAGGATCACGTGGTACAGATTCACGTATCACGCAAATGCTAGGCGCTGACACGCTTACCTCTACGTGAAAGAATGTTTACGTTACGTGACACAAACTTGGTAGGTCCCTTTAAAATACATACGTCAAACGGCAGACGGCTTACTTGAACTTCTCACTTGTAACGTGAAGTCATCGAAATTCCAACCTTGGATTATTTTCGTGGTTTTCACACGTTAAATACAGATGACATATATGTTAATAATCACAGTTCTCAACATCATGTCGGCCTAAAGTTGCGTTTTTTACGTCTGTGTTGCAACATGCAAACAATGTTAAAAAAATAACATAATATCGTATTTATACATTTCTCAGTTTCATATTATTTTGACAGTATTGCCGAGAACACTGTAATAAATATCTACAATTAAACTTCTACATGGGCGCGTAAAAATAAAAGTATACGGTCAGGTGGACTGCAATTTTGTACTGTATTCCTACAATGTCATAATGGATTTTTTTGTATATATAGCCATTTAAAATTGCATAAGTTAATAATTTTAACTGCAAATATACATTTCACGCATTGTGAATATAAAACAGAAAAAATTGGCAATTTTAATATATTTCTTCCTAGCAATGTTCAGCGTGCGGACTTCAATATATAACTGCATATACAGGAATATTTTTCAAATTGCGAAATTTATCCGTTAGTAGACATGTGTTTATTTCAAAAATCCACTATCTTCCTTACTTTCGTTTATGTGATAAACTAAGCTTTATTTGTTCCACAAGGAATACAATTATGATTTCACGTAACTACGAAAAAAAAAAAAAAAATTTAAAAAACAATAAAAATTATTTTCCATACAGCACAGCTGTCCACTAAGTGAACAATGTCTGGCGGGTATTGTAAATTATTTGTAATATTGGCTACATTTTTTTAACAAAGTCACAACCACTAGAGCATCAATCCGTCATCACAAGCTCTGAAAAGAGTAATAAAACAACATAGAAAGTATTCTGTTAACTTTGCAGCATTGAGCGGATAGTACGGTTTTCCCCCAAAGCAGCGCTGAACACAAAAAATAGCTACTATATCACGGACAACATTCATGTTTCCTAATGAATAGGCCACGCTCGTTGCCAGCTCCAAGCCCTACGAGAATATAAAACCTTTTCATAAATGTAATACATAGCTGCTAACCCCATCTCAATTTCACAGCCAACCATCCTAATAGAAAATTTTCAAGTATCTCTACAGCTTGAATGAAATGTGAGATAAATGACACATATACTGTGTACAGTGCCGTAAATATGCTCAAAAGAATTAAATAGCTACGTAAATTGTGGTCATGTTCAAATTGGCCAACGCGTAGGAAAGGCGTCAGACTCACAAGGGTAAATAAGTTATCACGACCGGAAATAAACATTAAAAATTATAATTTAAAACTCCGATAGCAAAATACATTTTTTTATAATTAAAAGCTTAAAATGAAATGAGTTAGCCGTACTAATAAATATTTATTTCCTTTCGGCCTTAGAAACTTCTTCCGGTGAAGTTAGGAGTCGGAAAAAAATTAGCTACGAACTACTCATTACGTATCCTTCCACCACATGTAGAAATAAATATAGAAAAAGACACGAAGGGAACAACGCACCGTATTTGTGCGCTGGATATGTAAGCAAACATGAAAACTTAAGATACGTTTTACAAGTAAAGTAACGAAACTCAATTTAATAATATGTTTCGCTATTACCAACATACGTACCTATTTTCTCTCAGTTTTAATTAATATTAAATGTGATATAAATATTATAATAAAAACATATAAATGAAAATGTTATTTAATAAAAAATATGGTGATTTAATGTTGAGGTATGTATAAAACACTTGTGACATATGGTATTTAGGAAAAAATCAAACATGTCATACATCGGTGAATTTTTTAAAAGTTCGTTTCAAAAATTGAGAAGTTGCCATGAGTAAAGCACAGACTCGTCAGACTGATCCGCAAGCAAACTATTTAACAGCAATAATTTTTTTATAAAATATACTTTTGAATACAATTACCTAAATTAACGTCAACTGTAACTACGCTAGTCTGAAACTCGTAATCAGACTATACATTATTTCATTTATTACACCTTTACGTAAATAAACAATGAATAAGTGAGCCGTTCATTTTTAATAAGCGTGGCCTGTCCAGCATTGTTTTTATTTGTAAGTGGGCCCGAAGGGATGAAGTAGTTGAATAGTTGTCCTAGGCTAGCCTCTAATTGTAGGTGAATACGTGTTTTTTTTAATTTAAACTACCTAACCTAAACTAAACTATAAAATTAGTTGATCTTTTTTTTTTCATTTTAAAGGATAGTTGGCGAATAAGCGGCTCTTTTTTTCATATAAGCCTGTGCATCAGCCATGTTCACGACTGTCCACAATCGCCTATCTCGTTGCAGCTGAATTCACTGAGAGAAAATGGTGCGTAAAGTGCGCACGCGAGCTGCGCAGTAAGACACTTTCCGTGTTCCAACATCGGCTTGTTCTTCTTCCAGCAGCACTATCACAACCAACGTGGATAAGACTTGAAGTTAAAATTCTGTTTACGTAAGTTAGGTGCTTTGAGATGTATGCACCACTTCCTCTAACCTACTTTCAATGCAACTAGAATATATTCAAATTGGTGAAAGTATTCCATTAATTTGAAAGGACCAGTCCGTTGAAAATTGAAAAGTAAACACACTTTCATAACTGTTGACAATGTGACTTTCACATCTGTGCGGGCAACGGGTGATTTAATGTTGGGGACATGCGGTGCGTAGAAGAAAAAAAATTGGTCTACCTCATTTTTAGTCCATGGCTGAATTACTGCCAAATCAGATCAGCGACAGTGGGATGTTAAAACACGCGATAAAACCCAACGTATTATACTGCAGATGGCACTTTGTACACATCTCCCCTCGCCGAATAAAAGAAACGGCGGAGGAACTCTTCAAACACACAGTTTTTAGCACTATAGTATATTCAAGGTCACTTCACACTTTTTGAATAAAACCTTTAATGAAAAACAACCCCATGTTTGACGTGTTTGGTCGTTTCATAAATATCACATGTAGCACAAGCGTTTTATACTTCTATTAACATAACAGTATTTTTATTGTTAAATAAGAATTTTACTTATTTTTTATAAATTATAATATTTCATTTATAATTAATATGAATAAAAACACGGGGAAAATAGGCGTGTTGGTAATACCTAGTAAGAAATAGTTCACATGCAAAATATTATTAAACTGGATGCGCACAAATACAATGCGTTGTTCATTTGGTGAAATTTTCGAGACTGGGTAATTTTTTGTTTACATGACGCGGAGGAATAGCCCGAAAATAAAGTTCGGAGGAAGAAAAGTTGGTAGCCGTGACTGGACAATAGTTATTTTTTTTTATATAACAAAATAAGAATGCTGGAACTCTAAATAAATGTTTTCTACATTTCATTTTTAAAAAAAGGCCACATTTTTTAAAAATGTTATTTGCCGAGATAATATTTCACTATGAAGTCCCCTACGTTTGCAGTTCTGAGAACCTCGATGCCAGGAAAGTGATTATTACTTTGATGGCCGTATGAACAGCTGACCTCAACGTCTGCTCTCCACTTACAAAAATACACGCGCATGACCAAGGCGGCGACGTTGAGAGAACGCCGTGAGAAGGAGCCCAGGATATTTCCAAACAACCAGAAGAGGCTGGGCGGCAGCGTCCGCGCTGCCCGTCTTGGAGACCCACCGCCCCTCAGTGTTTATCTTGAAACTAGGAGGGGGGATGGGGTGCGGCTACCCGCGAGAGTGTTGTTGACCGAATACCTCTCGAGAGCACGAAGCTGGTCCCTACGAACGCGCCCTGGGGCTTGAGTACGCCTCCACCGACCTTCCGCTCCGAACGACGGGCAATCCTTGATAACTAAAGTCCGTTCGCGGTTACCTCTCACTTTTCTGAAGCCCTGCTAAAGTTCTACTTCCAAGATATTCTTCCGCCCCATGTAAACAAAGCTTAACCAAGCCTATAAAATCACGCCAAAGAGGCAACGCACCGCATTAGTGGGCGCTCGGCGTAATAACATTTTGCATAAGAACTATTTCTTACCAGGCATTACCAACACACCTGATTTCCCAAATAAAGGTTCAATATAACCGAAAATAAGGTATTTTTATATTAACACAAGTACAAAACGTTTGTGATACATGCCATATTTAGGATACAACCAAACGNGTTTGTGATACATGCCATATTTAGGATACAACCAAACACGTCATACATGGGGTGATTTTTTGAAGGCGTGAAGAAACCGTGAATGGACTATGAAGCTTAGTCCACAATAGCTCGCCCGATAGACAATTTAACGCTATGAGCGGCGTCTTTTGTCATCGGGGCATCACCCCCAAAAGGACGCCTGGAAATGGGTGTGTCAGGCCGTCGCTAACTGCCGCCTGAATGAACAAAGCGGGGACACTCCAGTTAGGTTTCAATAGGAAAATGGCGTGGTAATATGTAGTATAATAATCTAACATCCTGTTTTTTTTATTTCACATAAGCTCCCCCCGGTTAAAATCAGTAACGTTGGTACTTAAATACGTAGTTATTGTATAATATTAATAGTTCAATACATCTCCAACTATACTGTTGTGCTCTACGTAACTTAATTTTCTACGTTCCTATAGCTCCTTTGGTCCTCTGACGTCATAACTCGCGGTCATAACTCGCGGTCACAGCCCGCGGTTCCATGTCCCAAGATCATTCACCAACTCAAACTTTCGTCCGCCGACGNCGTCATAACTCGCGGTCACAGCCCGCGGTTCCATGTCCCAAGATCATTCACCAACTCAAACTTTCGTCCGCCGACGCATCCCAAGTTGTTTGAACAAGAATATATTTAATATATTAAAATATAGAAATAGGTTTTATACATTTACATATTAACTTTTAAAGTGTAAATATATGTACATGTTTTCAAATAAATGGCATTGGTTTCTTTATTTGGTAGTTACACCGACATGCTTGTTTAAGAGCTTCTTGACATGAAGTCATGTAAGAAATACAGGTACAAATACTAGTATAGTAGTGAGGCGTGAAGGTTGGAAAATAAAAAACGTAACATGCACAAAGGCATAATCGTCAAAGATGTACACGAGTCAAATCTTTAAACCTATGCCGCAGCCGTGAAGACTAAACTTTATTAAATAAAAACCCTAATAAAAGGTGACTCGAAAAAAAAAAGCACAAACGAAATAAAGTTCAGTTAAAGCAAACAAAACGTACTCAACCATATAACTCAAATTAAAAAAAAACTAAATAAAATAATCTAGGGACAGTTATGAATAATCGCATACGATATATCGGCAAGGGGAATTTAGTGTTACCGCACTCTGGCGACAATGTCTCGAAGCTTAGTCTCGGACGTCGTTATTGTAGACACGTATGCTGGGACATGCAATGGATCGCGGACAAGCTACCGTGGGCTAGGTTTAGAAGGCGGCCATTCCCGTGGTTCTGGCTGAAGCGTCGCACTCACGTCGAGGAGGCCGGACCCGTTAATGGTTCGACACACACAACCACGGCGTGACTTGGAACTGACGAGCAGAACTGCTGCCATCTCGCGTCGTAAGACGGCACCAAGCTAGGCTCCGTGGTCCTCTACATACTCGAGCAGAGGACACTTGTTCATTGGCTGCATGGCACGTACATGTGCGGCNGCTAGGCTCCGTGGTCCTCTACATACTCGAGCAGAGGACACTTGTTCATTGGCTGCATGGCACGTACATGTGCGGCACAGAACGCCATCAGCAGAGCTCATTTTATTTGTTTTTAACGTCTTATGTTTGTGCATCTCCCGATCCCAAGTGAGGCACGCCCATCAAGGTCGGCGTTTAATACTTGTTTCTNTAACGTCTTATGTTTGTGCATCTCCCGATCCCAAGTGAGGCACGCCCATCAAGGTCGGCGTTTAATACTTGTTTCTACAGCTATATCATGATTCAATGTCGTTGGCAACTTAAGCCTAGATGGGATCATGCTGTAGTAAGCGTGCACGTAAAAAGATAAGCAGTTCAAGACAGTGACTTTCCAAAGGCTGATTTCAAAATTGCTTTGATAGCCGGTTGCCTACCGGGTACTTGAACTGCGTTGTGGTATGTTTGAGATATGGATTTTTAACGAAACTATTACACGTGTTCCCAATATGTTTACCAATGAAAAGAAAATATGACGAGGACGGAATAGTACTTTCAAGATATCACGCATACCATAAACATTGTTTTGAGCCCTACAGGATCGTTACAAAAACTTATTATTAAGACTGTTGAAACTTACAACATACTGCACGGAGACGACGAAAACTACAATAGGAGCTAGTATTGAATTTAATACAGACCTTCCATCGATAAACTGTTAGGGTCGCCGCTGAAAGTCCCATTGGTCTAACAACATGATGAGAATAATGCACGGCAGTTCAAAGCCTTGTACGCAGAGGCGATGGCGCTCTAAATACGCACGACATCGTCTAACTTGTCGATCCAGCACTTCTAGGCCTCTAACACGGAAATAGCTAAAAGTAGGCGACCGCCTTAACCGTGAAATCAGCTGTACAAACGCGGCACGAGAATTACCGCACGCAAAACATAGTTTCTCCGGTACTTTGTACAATAAATGTGGCAGCAGTCTGCGGGCGAAAGGACTTCTGAGAACTCGTTAAAGCAAATTAGCATTTAAAAATAGTTGACAAATGCATGTGCATTACCACTCTCCCTACTCCGCCTTCGTCAATCTTTTCCAGTCTCGCGATCTCCCCATTTATTCTCTAGACCACACACAAGTCTGGCTTGTTATTTAGCAGAAGTTTTAACTACCGTCTGGCTGTTTTCCAGACTGTATATATAGTCCATTCACGGTTACTTCCAACTTTTCTGAAGCCCTGATAAAGTTCTATTTCCAGGATATTCCTCCGCATTATACAAACAAAGCTTATAAAATTACACCAGAAGGCCAACGCATCGAATTATTGTCCACTCAGTGTAATAATATTTTGCATAAGAACTATTTCTTACTAGGAATTACCAACTTACCTATTTTTTCTCTGTCTTTACTCATATTAGTTATAAATTAAATATTGTAAATTATAAATAAAATATAAGTTAAAATTTTAATTTAACCAAAAATAAGGCGCTTTTGTTTCAACTCAAGTATAAAACGCTTTGATATACCCCTGTGGCATATATTTTGAAAGCAACCAAACACGTCATACATGGGGTATTTTTTCAAAGGTTTGATTCAGAAAGTGTGAAGAAACTGCGAATAGACTATAACAGTTAACAGTATTGTACGAGAAAAAAGATTAAATTATTACTGGGCTTATAAACATTCCTATAATTTACAAAACGATTACGTCTCGCAACTATAGGCGAAATNAGATTAAATTATTACTGGGCTTATAAACATTCCTATAATTTACAAAACGATTACGTCTCGCAACTATAGGCGAAATTGCTTTTAGGCTAAACGACTTGGCAAAACGCCTATCTAGGATTGGGATGATATTCAACAAATTTTAGGCTAAATTCATTTTAGGCTAAACGACTGAGGCCAAATGCCTGTAGGGGAAATGCCTTTTAGGCTAAACGAATTTAGGCAAAACTCCTGTCTGGGAATAGGAGGATGCCATGAATTTTTAGGCTAAACGCCTTTTAGGTTAGACGACTGTTAGGCTAAATGCCTGTAGGCGAAACGCCTTTTAGACTAACTGACTTTTAGGCTAACAGTATTTTAGGCAAAACGCCTTTAAGTGAAACGCCTGTTAGGCCAAACGACTGTTAGGCTAAACGACGTAGGCTAAACACCTTTAGGCTAAACGAATTTAGGCGAAACGCCGCAACACCTCAACTCTCATAGGCCTGTACGCGCAAAGCACGGAACTGGCACGCAGTCTTGCCGTCGATAACGCACCTCTGTGAAACTTTCAGCAAAGACCCTACCATTTTATAACATAATAATAAAAATAAAGGTTTGATGGATGGCCCCATTCCTTTTTTAATGTTTTGTACCGGAATACTCATATCTAAAAATGACCGTGAAAACACCCGTTTGAGCCATTTTCACTATCACAAAAACATGCTTTAGAGAGAAATGGAGGAACTGAAAAACGTATACATAAGCGTAACGTTTCTTAAATGCTATTCATAAGCAGACCTCACTAAGACAGGTTGGGCGGTTTTTTAATGAAACGTTTTCTGCTGGAGCTCTGCGCACCGTTCGGCGGCCTACCCAGGCGGCCACCTTAATGCAAAAAAAAAATGGTTTGCCTAAAATATTCTACCATCTTTTGACTGGTGGAAAATATTCTGTCAGAAGATCGGATCACATTGGAGTTAATATAGGGTTCGATATGTTAAGGTCGGTTTTGAACAAAGTGTACGTAATGAACGCGTACGTATCGAAACGAAAGAAGGTATCACACGAAACGGTTAAAGGACATCGCGTTATGTATCGTGTAGGAACATTTTCGAAGAGTAAACGTGTATAGCCTATTCACGGTAAAGTAAACACTTTTGAAAACCCTCTCATTTGGAATAATAGTTAATAAATATATTTTATTGTAACCTTAGACATTAACTTCCGAGTGCGGTGGAATATACACACCGTGCTTATTACTTACATGGCGATATTTATTTAAAAAGGTGGTTAAAGTGTAAAAAATGGGCAAAGGAAAAAGTAATTTGGACCTCAAAAGTGCCTACCTTACCGTGAACAACCTATACAAAATTGAGATATTTCATTTCGCGTCGTGTACGTAAGGCATTCAGCCAATAGAATTAAAGAAGAAAAGAAGGATAAAAATAACATATTGTATTTATTATAATATCCTATTTCGAAAAGAAAACTTACATTTTTATTTTTCTTTGCCCCATTAAATAATACATCTTAATGATTATATTTGCTAATTAATACCTAATACACTAAAATCAAGTTAATTAAAAAAATTATGAACAACATATTTTTGTAAACGTTCTATGCAGAACGTCCCTTGCGTACACGAACCGACCTTTACTTTTGCGTTAATTCTGTAGCAATTTTTTTTTGTAAGATCGTAAGTGTGTTCAATCTGGAGTTTAAGTCTCGTCATGATTAAGTTGTAATTCAGTGCTACAAAATTTGTAGTGTATGGAATCTGAAAAAGGCTATTGTTTACATGTGTCTATTTGCTACTAAACGTGTATATAAGGAGTTGATAAAATATTTTTAAAAAAATTCTCCAAGTGCCAACAATCTCACATACATTAATGCCGTTTTGCACTCAAATATATTCAATTCCAAATATTTACATATCGTTGATTTGCTTATTCAAATACACACNTTAATGCCGTTTTGCACTCAAATATATTCAATTCCAAATATTTACATATCGTTGATTTGCTTATTCAAATACACACGAACGGAACTGTTAACTTCAAATTATGTCGCAATAGTGATAATACATAATAATAAACAACCCAATTGGGAAGATAATGGGAATAAAAATAAAATAATAGTTTTTTTCGTCTGATTGGTTAAAACTACTTCACGGTGAGGCTGGGCGAGCTACTAGCGTGTAAAATTAACTTTTGCGTTGATTTAACTCAATGTCAACACACGCTGCACGATCCATACCTGAACATAACGACAGCTAAAAANTTAACTTTTGCGTTGATTTAACTCAATGTCAACACACGCTGCACGATCCATACCTGAACATAACGACAGCTAAAAAAAAAAAGGCAGCGAACTTCATGTTCACTTCACTGTGAATCAGCCTTATGGGCTTTGCACACACACCTGCAGCCAAAGAGTTCAAATAGGGAGTCAGTGTTAAAGAAATTCTTTCACAATGCATTAAGTTTAAAAATAACTGTTTCAAGCAGAAAAAAATGTTCAACGCAACTTCCTGAAAGAAAATTCCTATGTTAAGAAATTTTCAAAACTTTTATTGGTTCAAGAGTTTTTCTGTAAAACGTAGATGTAAATGTTATATTTTACATATAAAAAATATAAACTAAAAAATTCGCTACATTTCTTAACGTGCCAGTCACGTAGAATACTTGTGTTTGAAATAATTATCTTCAAAACTGATGCATTGGGAATTAATTTCTTTAACACTGACTCCCCATTTAAACTCAGTGGCTGCAGTCATGGTATGCAGCCAACCCTCTTTTCGCTTACATGTAAACTTACGCAGCGAAAGCAATGGCGAAAGCGCCTTTTTTTATCCCAGTTCATTTCTTAGGGCGATATGACGGTGGGTTTCCTCAACGGCCGTTACCGGTGGCGCACCCGGGCAGGGCGGCGGCGACCCGGTGAACTACCGCCGACGGAGCCATTAGCCTCCCCCGGTTCCGGCCAAGTTGCGCTCCGGCGCGCGCGGTCGGGAAACAACCACAGCGGGAGGCGCGACTGCGTGCGACAGAGATACGAGAGACAGAGACCTCTCTCGACGAACTATTGCGACGTTGCGGCGCACCCTTAACCAGGCGTGTCGCCTAGTTTCCAGCCAGGCCGCAGTATGTTCCGCTCCGTTATAGGCTGGTCACGGTAAACTGGGCACTTTTGAAAGCCCTGCTCAAGATCTACTTGTATGCATATTGTGTATTCTTCCACCATGTGAAAAATTAACATTGCCCTGGGCATGTTCACTTTGCTCATGCGTCGGTCAAGTGAAACTGTGAAAGTCACATTTTACAAATTTCCTCATTCTTACATAAGCATTAAAAAACAACAGGTAGCAAAATATATTATTTCAGAATTCACAAATGCTTACCTACTGTTTACACTTTAGAATTCCACGCTAAGACATGGAACTACTTTCTCTCTGCAGTTACCAACTTAACTGGACGTATGCCAGTCAGTGGTCCCCTTAAAGTATATTCAGGTGGGAGCAGTGACAATTTCAAAGGTAGATTTCAAGAGTGCTGACTTTACCATGAACAGCCCATGCGTAAGTTTAACTGGCCGCTTTATTTATACATCTATGTACACTGAAGAGCCAAAAAAACGGGTGCACCTGCCAAATATCGTGCAGAGCCCCCACTAGCACGCAAAAGTGCCGCAAGACGATGTGGCATGGACTCGACTAATGTCTGAAGGTATGCAGGAGGCAATTCACACCATGAATCCTGCAGGGCAGTCCACAAATCCAATCTGCGCCAATTTGAGAAAGGGTTGCACGTCTGTCACGTTTAATGATTCTCGTCAGTCGTCGTTTGTCCCGTTCTGTCACGATATTTTTCCGGCCGCAGCGATGTCGAAGATGTGATGTTTAACCAGATTCCCTATATTCACGGTACACTTGTGAAATGGTCGTACGCGAACATCCAAATGTTATCGCTACCTCGGAGATGCTATGTCCCATCTCTAGTGCGCCAACTATAACACCACATTCACACTCACTTAAATCTTGCTAACCTACCATTGTAGCAGCAGTAAACGATCTAGCTGCCGCCCGCATCGCGTTACTCTGATTGGTTCCATACCTCTGTTATTTGCATACGCACGCCTATACCAGTTTTTTTTGGCTCTTCAGTGTATATCCCTCTTGACGTGTGATATATTAGCATTGACGCAATTAGCATTGACGACGTTGGCATAGGCAAATTTGCATTGACATCATCCAAGATGGCTGCCATTGGCGAGGAATGATAGAGGAGGTTTCGGCGTGAATTCATCCANGGTTTCGGCGTGAATTCATCCGAGATGACCGCCGCGGCACCGCAGCCAGCAACCAACCGGGTGAATGCCCTATTTCCATCTACTTGCGCCACCGACAGCAAGTATAGAGGGCGCTCTCAAGAGTAACGAGACGGCACAAAATAATAAATACTGGTTATCTCCACTTAAGAAGTAGCGTTTGAAAATCACCGATCTCCTCTACTCGGGCCTGGAAAGCAGGACACATTGGGGATTATCAAAATGTGTTTGTCTAGATTTTACTAGCTCGTTATTTTTAATGCTGGACTTCAGTGTCTCAGGAGCCATATTTCAAGCACAGAATTACTGTTTCCGTGAAATTACAACACAATCTGAGCAACCTTGCAGCAACCGATTTTTAAATGTATCATCTTGCGTAAAAGACGAAGATGGTTTGAGATGTTTCTTTGAATATGCTAGTTTTCCTTCCGTATTCTATTGCTCTTGCACGCCTACCTCACCGACGCCACAAATATTTCTTTAACCACTCTCAAGCAAGATTTCAAAATAAATTTGAAGATTTTCTTCAGAGAAAGAGATTAAAGGGCGAGTTTGTCACTCGGCTGTTGATGTGTCGGTTTCGCGACCTTTCAGTGGCGGTTCTGAGTAATGAAAATAAACATCACCGTTTGGTATTAACTTCGCTTTTAAAATAAATGATCAAGAAACGAATTCGTAAACCGTACCTACACACAGAACTCGACGTCAAGCCGATTAACAACACAATAGATGTCACTCTTTACTTAGTCACCAACAAGGTGATCGTCATCCCAAAAGGCATAACATGGAATCGGACTTCAAAATATAAAAATATAGATACGACAGACTGAAGAGGCTGTGGGTAAGGAAACATCCTGAGAAAAAAAAACACCGACCAGCGGCAATGCTCGCCACTCTTTCTGTATGCGGAAATCCGGACTCGCATACTCCTGAAATAAACCCGGATCCCCGTGGTGGACGGAAGACATGCTGATCACAAAGCCACACAGGCTCCAACCTAGCTACAGTACCGCCGTAAAACACTGTGGAATGACCAAGCGAAGTGGCGCAGTCGTAAACCGGATTCGCATTCGGGTCGAACTGGAATCGTATCCCGGTACGGTAAGTCCTGATTTCGGTTTTCCATGGTTTCCCGAAATCACTCCAGACGAATGCTGGGACGGCACTTACTACAGGTCATGGCCAACTCCTTCTCCGTTTTTGCTTCTCTGAGACACTTACTCCGTCTCTTGTTCACGGTTAATTAAGCTCTATTGCAGTCAACCTTTTAAANGTTTTTGCTTCTCTGAGACACTTACTCCGTCTCTTGTTCACGGTTAATTAAGCTCTATTGCAGTCAACCTTTTAAAAATGTCGCTGCCCTACCTGCGTTATATATTACCGGGCACATTCACTGGCATCAGCCCAGTAAAGTTGGTAATTACGGACGGAAAGTAGTTCTATATCTTAACGCCGAGTCAACAGTGTTAGGTAAACATTCGTAAATACTGAAATCATTTATTTTGCCTTCTGTTTTTTAATGCATATGGGTGTAAGAATTAGCACATTTGTAAAATATTTACTTTTCTGATAATTTCAGAGTTTCACTTGATCGACACACGAATAAAGTGACCAGGTGCATGGCAATGTTAATTTTACATAAATATGGTGGAAGCGTATACAATGCGCATGCAAGTAGATCATAAGCATGACTTTCAAAAGAGCTCAGTTTAACGTGAACCTACCTACCTACCACTGTGTATTAAAGAAATGAAATAAAAAAACTTTAAAACTTGCACACGCTGCGTAATTTATTTTATTGAAACTCGTATTATTATTAAGATTTTAAGGAATGTGGGGGGGGGGGANGGGGGGGGGGGAGAAAAAGGGGCTGGACGTAAGTATGAACATCGACACTAGTGGTTTAAGCAGAATCTTTGTTTATAAGCTATTTACTTTACAAAAAAAAATAGGGTTGATATATAGTATTTAAACAAACACAGATATTAATGTGTGTAAATGCGTATCCAGTGACATACCTAGTATATTCGCGGTATCTTCACACTTTTTGAATAAAACCTTTGAAAAATCACCCTATGTATTACGTGTTTTGTTGTTTCCTAAAAATGTAACGAATTACAAGCGTTTTATAATTGTGTTAATGTAAATGTGCCATATTTTTAGTTAAATTGAACTTTTACTTACATTCTGTCTATAAAATGTAATATTTCATTAATAATTAGTATACATAACCTAAATAAGGGAGAATAAAGGTGCGTTGGTAATGCCTAGTAAGAAATCGTCATTATGCAAAATATTATTCACTGAGTGCGCACGAATGCTGTGCGTTGTCCCTTTGGTGTAATGTTCTATATTTAGCTAAGCTTTGTTTGCATGAGGCGGAGGAATAGTCTGGAAGTAGAAATTTAGCACGGCTTCAGAAAAGTCTGAAGTAACCGAGAACTGCTTATAGCCTGAAGGTAAAACATTATTGTAAAATGGTTATTTTGGCGAGATGGGCCTGCAGCCTCTTAGTCCTCTCCCCCGTTCCCAAGATAGGTTTCCGTACTTCAGTAGGGCCACGGTGGCTGAGAGGTTAGACTGCTCGCNTGAGGCGGAGGAATAGTCTGGAAGTAGAAATTTAGCACGGCTTCAGAAAAGTCTGAAGTAACCGAGAACTGCTTATAGTTTGAAGGTAAAACATTATTGTAAAATGGTTATTTTGGCGAGATGGGCCTGCAGCCTCTTAGTCCTCTCCCCCGTTCCCAAGATAGGTTTCCGTACTTCAGTAGGGCCACGGTGGCTGAGAGGTTAGACTGCTCGCCTCTCACCTAGGCGGAAACGGTTTCAATCCCCGGCCGGGCCACTCCCGAATTTTCGCAAGTGGGAATCTTGCCGGACGATGCCGCTGGTCGGCGGGTTTTCTCGGGGATCTCCCATTTCCCCGCCCTTGCATTCCGGCGCTGCTCCCTTCTCACCTCATTTCACCCTCATCGGTTCTCAAGACCTCGTTGTTACGAGCCGCCCAAATCTTTCATCTCAACTGTACTTCGGTACTGGAACCCAGGTCCTTGCCAGATTCGCGTGGCTACTGAATTTGCACTATATAGTTCTCCTGCGTTCATTTCCTCAGTTTTTCTCATCCCGGAAGTCGAGACGCGGTGCCCTGAAGAATTTCCCTTCCCATTATGGAAAGTTCGCGACCGCCACCAGGCCCCACGGAAATAACGAATGTTCCACCCCCTTTTCTCTTTCATTAGGGACGGCATATCTTCCAACTCCCTCCCTTACGGCGGCGTAATTACGACGTCTCGTCCCTAATTACCGCGAGCCTCTAATTGCTTCTAGTCGCACAACACTTCGCGATGGGAAAACGAGGAAAGGGTGGATTAGGGGGTTGGAGGGACAAAAATCGGCGTCCCTAGATAGTCTCCGGTGTGATAGCAATTAGCGGCGAAGGGAGAAAGTGGATGAGTCTACATTGTTGGAATAGTTCCTTCAACCTCCGTTCAGGCCTAACTGCAGGCGAGCAAATAAATAATTTCTACATATTTGCAACAAACTCTTGGAGGAAAAAAAAAAGTTGACGACACCCATTGTAGACGCATTATGCATTTTAATTTGTGAAAATGGCTATTGTCGGATAGACTGAAAACAACAACGTTCAACAAAAATTCAAATGAGTTACTTCTATGGGGAAATACAACTTGTTAGTTCTTTGGATAAGACGCGTGTTTATAATCACTCATTTTTCGCGAGTAGTCGAACAAGCCGTAAAATTTATAGATTGGTCCAACAGATACAAATCATGGGCCTGAATAGCGTGGCGCAAGTTCAGAGAGTTGTAAACCATGGGAATTTCAGGGTTTAAAAGTTCTAGAGCACAAATGAACTTAAGAAGCTACAATAAAAAAACTATTTTTAACACCAATATTAGCAGTGTTTCGAGTTACACGCTGTTCTGTTCGGCGAAAACCGACGACATTTACTTTGACTGGGAATAACATGCTCGAAACAGAGACATGTACAAAATTGTAGAAGACACGTACTTATCTGTAATAAAAAAAAAACAGAAATGTTACATTATGTTTATACATCCCGGGAGATGTTGAGATCACGTTGGGAATTTACATTGACCTCGTGAGGAAATTTGACGGATGTGTCAGACGGCACTGATGGAATTCAGGTTGTTACGAAAGCGCACGAGATGATATCACAAATGTTCTTGATGTAATCTAGCGAGGCACGGGGGATGGAGTAGCAATGTTTGAGGCAACTTTTCCCGGCATCCTAAATGGCGATATATTACCACTGGCCTGTGTAAACAATAAAAAAAATTCTGAGAATTAACTTACTGAGTCCGAGTAAAAAGTTTCACGTTCTATAATCGCTCTTGGAACACAGACTACCAGAGGTAACTGCTATTTCGTTCCATTAAAACATGTTTCGCAAGTAAAGGAAATGAGAGTCAGGTATAAGAAAGAAATGTATCCTGCACACACATGAAGCACTAAAAAGATTTACTCAAGTGCGTAGCAAATCCTACACAGATACTTCTAGATTTCTTGGGACGGTTGGATCACTAACGAAGAGCTGTTGGTATGTCCAGATGTGTCCAAAGACGTTCCTCGGCCTTAGGATGGAACGATAAATTTCGAAAGTAACGGGATATTCGGGTTTCCCGGTGACGGCATCGTGTTGTTATGAAGTGATCGCTCATTCATAACAGTGTGGCTCACGCGATAAGATGATGACACCTGGTCCATGTACTCGCCGGTTAGATTTAAGTGTCACCAAAAATTAAATAATTTTTCATGAGCTATCTGCTTAACTTCTATTTCCATTGATTCTTCCACGAAACCATTATCATCGAGTTTAGATACTGCATGCGCGCCACGGTAGACATATCACTACGTCTAAACAGTGCGCACGTAGAGGGTTTCCAAATACGATCTCGAACTACTCAAAGTAGAGAAAAACTTATTTTGCTTGTCGTTTCCGTCATACTATCGCACACTTTCAATATTCTACCTTTAATGCCCTGTTATGTCACGAGGTTCTTCGTCTAAATCTCGGATGCTTCAGTTTTTGTTACGCAATGTACATTTTACAAAAATCACTACCGGATAACCGCAAGCACTGCAAAATTGCATTTTAATACAGATGTATCTCCAAATGCACTAAATAAAAATTCTGCTAAAATTGTATGACCGACCACGCTGGTTTCCACCGACACAAATTATACGTTGTACTATCCATTATCGCACATACACATTATACAAATATATGAAACGATTTTTAAGCTAGTGCCACTCTTAGCGGAACTTCCTCTGAGCGGTTCGAAAAACCAAATGGTTTTTGGCACGCATGCGCTTTAGCCGTCTACCGAGTTCAGCGCGGACGTGCATACAGAATACGCATTTTCGTTATCACGCTTGAATATTTTGTAATCTTTTCGGGTCATTTCAGATCTATTATTGGATGCCATTCAAGAAAAAAATGATTTTTCTTTCAACACAAAAGAGCAAATTTTTGGCAAGGCACGAATTAAACTTTGATAATTATTTTTCCAGCTATGAAATGTGATCACATTGAATTGAATAAAACGTATCTCTTACGTTGTAAAAAGATTTGTAGCGATCTTCCTTAACAGTTATGCAAGTTTTTAACCTATGCATAGTGTGGAAATTCTACTATACATCAGGGTACGTACATGGAAATACTGAGTGTCATTACTAAGCAATGTTGCTAAGTTCACTAGCATTCGCCTCTTTCATGAAGAAACGTAGGAAAACTATAAACGTACGGAAAAAATCGAGGCTGGGTTGTGTCCGGAACACGGTAGTGGGTTTTACGTTCTACATTATCGGGTAATATTTTCTTTGGGATATCGGAATGGAAGAAACGAAATAAATACTTGGCTCTTGGGACTTAAATCGGCAGCTATTCAAGTGATCTTTCGTTTGACACCAAAATCAGCGCGCCAGCACATCTGAGCCACGAGATACGCCGCCCGAAAATTTTCGGTATGATTTTAAAGACGTATTCACGTCAGAAACTTTATAATTCATGCATCTCTCTATGTATATACGCACATGTGGTAAATTTTCGAAAGAGTGTACGAGTGTGTCCAGCGGAGTCGTAGAGCCGGACGTTCTTTCGATATGTAAGTGAAGGCCAAAACTGTAACTTCTCATTCACGGAAACAAACCAGTGCAAAACAACGGAACTGGATGGACCGCGCGAAAGTGCCCGTCAGGCCCGTGTGTTCGCCAGCAGGGAGGAATATTCAGCCGGTCGCGCCATTGTCTCATCGGTGCCAGCCCCAGAGTGGTGGGTCTGTGGGGGTGAAAGAAGGCGGGGTGGTTCGGCGTCGGCTGCTCCAGCCAGCTAATTGCTCCTATTCCTCGGTCACAAAGCTCTTTTCGCCCCCTCCCCCCGAACCGTACCGCGACAGGCTCCCCTAATTCCCGCCCGCGCAGCCCGTGCGAGACGCCTGATAAACGACTTTCCCGACCCCCCACCCTGCGCACGCTCACCAACCCCCGGCGGTTCGCTCGGAGACTATTGTCAGGCGGGCGGAGTCGCCCCTTTAATTCGGTTTCTCGATTCCGTCGCATCCGCCGCCTGTCCATTCCACGGGTTCCAGGATCGCGGAACGGTCCTGTCACAACAGTGCGCCCCTCTCGCCGGACTCGGGCCTGAACAATGCGGCGGAATGGATCAGAAGTCGGGGCGTGTGGGCACGACCTCCGAGATGGTACTCAATTTTCTGCAAGTCCTATTCCCGAAGAAGCGGCGCGTGCGAGCACACGACGGCCTTAATTTTGCATCGGCTTATGAACACGATGAAACCTCGAAGGGTGAAGGCTGTCATAAAAAGAGAAGAGCAACTATCATCCACAACTAACCAAGCTAGACATCTGGTGGAGAAAGGTTTCATGCCCCTTACGGCAGAACAATGCCAGCGACTGGTAACATACCAAATTATATACAACACTAGGAGGGGGTGGGGGAACAATTCTCAAATACATGTTTTTATTACTGGATTTTAACGTACCTGCTTAAAGCCGGGATACTGATAGTCAAAAAAATTACATAATAAACTCATACGAATTTCCATATAAACGGCGCACATATATACTGGTAATACGGGATCCAAACTTTGACACCATAACACTACTCGCTCTACTCCGAATGCGGAAACACTCGTCATGTTCTTCTGAACTGGAAACGTGTATTGCATTATGACATATAATCTATGCAGCCAAATTCCTGTACATCCATTATTGTTTGTTCCAAAGGCGCCAGCTATGTGACGAATTGGCTGTCGGACTTCTCCTTGCTGTTACGCAACATTAACCTTTACGGGTAACCTCGGAAATAAGTTCTAATATATATCTGGTGGAAATTATGTACATTCTTCCTGCAGCAGGGTAAATAGTTGACGCCTGTCTACTGGCCAAAAAGGATCGCACCTCAGCTGGATCACTGGTGGATGAGTGCGAAGATCTCAGTGACGATGTAGGAAGGCACTGAAGGCGCATAACTCCACCATCCTTGGAGTTTGTACTTGGTCAACTGTCGTGTTAGCTGGAGGCACCTGCTTTGATTGAGTGTATCTCCACCCTTTGCTGTCGTCTCCTTCATGCAGATTACGATCCATGGTAAGGTCAGATCCTGTTGTAAGGATGTCCCTGATGTGGGAGCTAAGGCTCCCTGCGCGACAAATAGCATGGTCAGTTGTTGATCGAGTGTGACAGGCACATACGATGCTGCAGCTTATCACAAAAATGTTCTACCGAGTTCAAGAGGTTTCTCTGAGCAAACCAGTTAAGAAGTCACAACTGATTTTCTTCACACTACGTCGTAACTGACATAGCTTTGTAGACAGGAGAATTATCGTTGTGATACAGGAAATTACATGTTCCGAACTGTTGCCTTGCTGCAATGTAGAAACAATTATAATGACCAAAGTTCATCAACCGATCGATTAAAACTAATGGCTCAAGACTAAACCAAGAAAAAACAGCCTCACACCATTACACTACGACCACCTATTAAAACTTTCAAAAGAGCAGTCAGTTAAATATCGTTTACCAGGCGTTCGCCAGGTCCACACAGCCCATCCGAATGTCAGATCTTGTAATTCATCACTCCCCTTCAANATCGTTTACCAGGCGTTCGCCAGGTCCACACAGCCCATCCGAATGTCAGATCTTGTAATTCATCACTCCCCTTCAATCATCTTCCATTCCTCCACAATCCATTGACAGTGCCTTTTTCATAATTATAAGCTATGCTCAGCATAAGTGTAAGTTATCAGTGTCTTCCTAACAGCGGCAGTACCATAAAAACCAAGTGCTACCTTCTCCTGGTGGAGAGTTCTATCACTTGTCTCTGTAACTCAGCTACGGTGGGGAGTCCTCCACAATCGATGACATAGTTTTCTAGAGAATGGTTCGTACTGCACACTTCACAGATCGCTGGTCCCNGGGGAGTCCTCCACAATCGATGACATAGTTTTCTAGAGAATGGTTCGTACTGCACACTTCACAGATCGCTGGTCCCGATCAGGTAGTTCCCTGGGCATTCCCGATACATGCTTGGGACAAGTGCTTCCATGACGTTATATCATCGCTAATAGTGGACCGAGGCATGTTTTAAGTGTTGATAAATCTCTGAGGGAATGCACTAATTTATGGGCCCCTACATAAATGTCTCCGTTGAATAACAAAGACAGCAAGCACATGTATGGTGTTCAAGCATCTGTACCTTAGCTTATATAGTATCCTACCGGGAAAATTCACTGGGAGCACAGGACTGAAAAATGACTTCTGGCCATGTACTGCGTGCCCATACCATTCTACTGGCACATGCAGCAGGTACTCATACATGGTTCATCTCAACAAAATGTGGCAGCTCATCTCCTGAGAGCAAAGGATCAGGTTATGATTAGGGGAGAGGAGGTGGAAATTAAAGTTTGTATCTATGTTGCAAGGTTATGCATCCCAAACGGGACAAAGTCGACATGACTACCTGATTAGAGTAGGGTACGAACCATCACTTGTCGGCTACCTCGCCAAAAAGTGTAGTGCATAAGCCAGAATGGCTACTGATGACATGGTGAAAAGCAAGAAGGCACTAAAGTTGATACTGAAAATTATACCGCACCACATTTGAGGTACTATCATAGTTGAATCAAATACACCAATATTCTTACCAAACGAAATGCGCGTTGTGTTATAAGCACCCATAGTTGTATAGGAAGCTTATTTGCAAATAATCACACCACGATGTAGATGGTTGAGACGTCCGCTTGTGATACGATGTGTCCGAGATTGAATATACAGCAAGACATGAGTACGTGTGCTGTTTTCAGTTTTGTGGGTGGATCGCTCTCCAATCAGCCAACCGGCAGAAAGCGGGAGCGTCAACGGCCAAAAACCAACAATTAGCAAACACTTCCATCCATCTACATTACAATTAGGTCAATGCGTGCTACCACAGTAATCGACGTTCAAATAAAGAAAGGGAGTTCCAGATCTAAATGTCANTTACAATTAGGTCAATGCGTGCTACCACAGTAATCGACGTTCAAATAAAGAAAGGGAGTTCCAGATCTAAATGTCACTGCAATTATCCAGTAACATTCACATCTGCGGGCGAAACGCCGTAATATGTCCGTTACCAAAAATAGGCCGGGAATTCCCGAAATAATTACATTTTACGTTTACGTGAATGAATGGCTTACCGACATAAACATATCATTCATATCTAAATGAAGTCGGTATAAAATTAAAAACTATATATTCCCCTTGGCGATGGAACATATTTTGAACACACCGAATTCTTGTACTACAGTGACTTAGAGTATGGGAGTTCCCGCGAAGTTTTAATATTTCCATGAATGTAGATACAAAGTATTAATTTTTATGAAAAAATATTTTACGTAACGTCCAGCATTGAATTTGGTAGTTTCGTTCTAATAACAAGATACATGCTGAAAGGACTGTTAGGTGATGAAGGAGGGGGGGATTTAAGCCAGCAAAAAAAATTAAGCGCCACTGAATGGCATTTTGGTCGCAGAATATCGCGTGTATTATCACCAGCGAAGTGAAAAATGGTTTCGGCGCTGCTGANTTCATATCTAAATGAAGTCGGTATAAAATTAAAAACTATATATTCCCCTTGGCGATGGAACATATTTTGAACACACTGAATTCTTGTACTACAGTGACTTAGAGTATGGGAGTTCCCGCGAAGTTTTAATATTTCCATGAATGTAGATACAAAGTATTAATTTTTATGAAAAAATATTTTACGTAACGTCCAGCATTGAATTTGGCAGTTTCGTTCTAATAACAAGATACATGCTGAAAGGACTGTTAGGTGATAAAGGAGGGGGGATTTAAGCCAGCAAAAAAAAATTAAGCGCCTCTGAATGGCATTTTGGTCGCAGAATATCGCGTGTGTTATCACCAGCGAAGTGAAAAATGGTTTCGGCGCTGCTGANTCTGAATGGCATTTTGGTCGCAGAATATCGCGTGTGTTATCACCAGCGAAGTGAAAAATGGTTTCGGCGCTGCTGAAATATTTTCAAATTACACCGGTCTGAAGTAAATGTTTTGAATGTAACACGCAAAAATTGATTTCGTGCGAATGTTATACGCACAGCTGACGAGTTTGGTGTGGCATTCGGAGATCCATATTAAAACAACATAAAATAAAAACTATATTTAATCCTACTAATCCCAATAATTTGTTTGAAGTGCAATGCATTACAAACCGCGTTATTCGCGCTATGCCAAAGCGATACACTGAACAAGGATGGGCAAAATTTGCCTTTTATGAAGTAGTACTATTTCAAATATATTCTTTAAGGTCACAGTACAACATGTTTTGATATTTTTGTCGTTTATTATAGTTCTGCGCTACGAAATATGCTGTTAAGTAACTTTTTTAAAAACTAAGCACGATCTGACTAGTAGAAGGCTTTCTAAAACTTTTGTTCCCAATTTCTAAAAACACTTATTTAAATTAATAAACATTTAACCACTACTAAAAATGATTAGAATATTTATTTTATTTTGTTTTATATATCACAACAAAACGCCAATAAAAGCAAACGTCTCAGATTACTGTGGTAAGATTGCTGTGATAAAAACTCACGGCGGCCGCTCAAAACTTCCAGCTTTTCCGAGTGTTTCTCAATTTTGCATGGCGATTATTTCACACTGTGACTTTGGAAGCCAACCTAATGGAGATCGTTAATGCGTGAATAAGCGCGGATTATTAAGACCCATGAAATCTTATTTAAAACTGCGTAATCGTTTCCAATTACAAAAAATCTGATANATAAGCGCGGATTATTAAGACCCATGAAATCTTATTTAAAACTGCGTAATCGTTTCCAATTACAAAAAATCTGATATAAAAAAAAGTAAATTTATCACGCAGTGACCGCTACTATTTACTGAACAAAATAAAAGAACAACACGTTGTAAAAAAAGGCCAATACATTCCAGTCATATTAAATGTCTTAACTCTTTCAAGCACACAAAAAAATGTCGATTTTAGGCGTTACAACTAACAATGTTTTTTTTTGTTTAGAACTCTACTAGCATAGGCATAACGCTCTGTCATGCCGGGACTAATAAAAATGTGTTTTNTTTTTTTTTGTTTAGAACTCTACTAGCATAGGCATAACGCTCTGTCATGCCGGGACTAATAAAAATGTGTTTTTTTTTGACGTTATTGGAAACAGCTGATATGCAACTACGGAATATATAGTCTATTCGCGGTTATTTTCACACTTTTAGAATCAAACCTTTGATAAATCGCCCAATGTACAACGTCTATGGTTGTTTCCTAATATGTTATGTAGCACAAACGTTTTGTACTTGTGTTAACATAAAATAACATATGATCACCTTATTTTTGGTTACATTGGAACTTTATTTATATTTAAGCTAAAAAATTATTACATTTAAATCATAATTGATATGAACAAAAACAGTGAGAAAACAGGTGACTAGTAAGAAATAGTTCTTTATCAAAATATTATTACACTGAGTGCGAACGAATGAGGCGCGTCGTCCCTTTGGTGTAATTTTCTAGACTCGGTTAAGCTTTGTTTGCATGAGGCGGGGGAATAGCCTGAAAGTAGAACTTAAGCAGGGTTTCAGAAAATATGGAAGTAACCGTGAATGGACTAACAAAGAATGATGTCTCGTACCACGTAAAAAGACTTTCCTCATTGGAAGCCATTTTCTTCTGTGTACAGTTCACATAATTATATACACTTTATGTGAAGCCGTTATATATATATATATAGAGAGAGAGAGAGAGAGAGAGAGAGAGAGAGAGAGAGAGAAAGAGAGAGAGCGAGATAGATAGAGAGAGACGACCATGACTGAAAGGATTAAATAACAACAAAATTAAACTGATTGCCGCCACACGATCTGAAACATGTTTTTATGGATACTCAAAATATTTGTGCTTCAGCAAAACTTGAACTCAAGCTAGAGATAACAACGATTTGTCAGTTCCTCTNATGGATACTCAAAATATTTGTGCTTCAGCAAAACTTGAACTCAAGCTAGAGATAACAACGATTTGTCAGTTCCTCTCCGAGTATCTCTTTGCATGTTTTGTTGCTGCAACTGAGAAACCCTCACAGAGGTAATTATGTAAATATACAGAAGACAGAAAAATTCGCTTCTTTTTGCAAATTAATCATTTTTATAGAACTTCCCAGTCGTTCAAAAAATAATATTCCAAGACCACCTGTTTATATAAAAAGTCCATCGCTAAGTGTTATCCCATAGTAGCTTTATTTTCAGTTACTTATATGTTAGCAGCAATAACCATAGTCGGATGTAGTTAGATCTAAGTGACGCTGAAACTTAAAAGCTAACTATTTCAACAATTTTGTATGCAAAGTATGTACTAAAATTTTCAGGTTGTCCATACATATTATCGAAAAGTCTAGTATTTCAGTGCTGATTCATACTTCAATTCTACTAGGAACTATGCATACGGACCTTATTTACAGGCATGTCTTCTAAACACACTAAATATTAAAGCATCTACAGTAATGAGATTGACTTACTATCTCTTCCGTATCAGCAACAACGACAATATTCAAATAAAAAAAAAAATAATGAACTGGCAGATACACGCCGTCTCTACTTTCCTTTCCATAATTGGACCTTGATCTTTGCTCACCAGCTGAAATTTACAATGAAAACTGCTTACGTAACTAATTATAACTTACGTTATCATAAACGATCACACTTCAACATGGAAGCTCTAACCCGTAAACTTCATTCACAAAATTCGACAAATCTACATGCCAGCAAGTACAAAATTGGCAAGGTTTATTCTACTCAGGTTAGGAACAAAACGAGATTTCTTATGGGAGAGTTTGCCATAGGCAAAATTTCCGCCGCTAGGTGTGCAGTGTTCTAAAAGGTAACATAATTAACATTTTAAGCTATGTGAATAGTAAAAAAAAAAATTTTACTTAGATACGAAGATAGTTTATATTTTATGGTTGTTGCAATTATACTGTTTTTAACGTATAAAATTGATAAAAACTAGTACACATGCGAAACTAGCGCTTACCTAGTGGCGAAAATTTTTGGTTGCCAAACTTTTAACATTGATCTTATTTTTTAACGTCGTTACGCAACATTTTGCTCACGATATTCCGTAGCCATGATCACTAAAGCGTGACGCGTATGTAAAGACGAAGCCGAAACGAGTGATGGCTCGAGCCCCAGCCCCCGGCATGAAACATAATTTACGAGCACCGAGGAGTCGGTTCCAAAATGGTTTCGAGGTTATTATAATAAGAAGGGCCTGTCTGCTTTAGCCTTCCTGGGCATAAGAAACCCGGGCGGCAATACGTCATATATTTCCGCGTGAATATATTCCACAACTCCCCCACTTCGCCTCCGAAAAGGTTAAAACACTACACTCAGTATCCTTACGAACCTACCATTTAGAACTACAATATTTCCACCATATTTAACACACCAGAGCCATTCTGATATAAATAACTGATGAAAGTGGTAATTTCTTATATTGTACCCTGTCTCTAAATTGCCTTATATTAGGAACATGTCGGGTACATACGTCATCTAAAAATCATCAAAGCTTAAGATTAAAAAAAAAAACAGTTTTACTTACACACTCTTGGCTATTTTTGAGTGGTGTCTACTTACGACTACCATTTAAGAAAATTGTCATGTCTTAAAACAAGCTTCCGTTTTATACATCCATCTCTGTGCATTTTTTTTAAAGTGACAACTGCTCTTAAACAAGCATATACACAGTCATTTTCAGGTACCAAAACTACGATACAGGATATTTAAATTNTTCAGGTACCAAAACTACGATACAGGATATTTAAATTAGTGCTGGGGCTTGCAGTAGAACTCTACCTTTTATCATAACGTCAAAAAGACAGTTCAGTGCTTTACACGTAAGCGGTCATAACGTATCATGGCGCGTATATTGGATGACCCTTAGTGGTCCTGCGGTTTTAGGCCTCGCGACACACATAAAATACGTCCTGGTACAGGTAGAAGGTACTCGTGATGTCTTTGAGTACACAGGCACAGGNGCCTCGCGACACACATAAAATACGTCCTGGTACAGGTAGAAGGTACTCGTGATGTCTTTGAGTACACAGGCACAGGACTTTTCAATCTCCCTGCGAAATTTCGCTAAAAGGCAGTGACGACACTGGACTGTTAGAGCACCACTTCCATCAATTTTCAATGCACGCAATACATCGTTTCCTTTAAATTCCTACGTCCGCGAATTTTATCGAGTTCGGTACTCGGGTACCACGCGAAGTTCAATAATGTAATTCCTGAATTCTAAACACCGAAGTTGAAGACAGGTGTGTTTTCTTGCGAGGGGAAGAAGGCAGAGAGCCCAGTCACACACACCATACGAGAAAGCGGCGTTCAACAGAAACGTACTCCTGAAAGACAGTCTTGGACGTCCCAGACACTGGAGGCCACTCAGGGAAGGGCACGAGTAATCTAGGGTGGTCAGGAAATGGGGGGCGGCGCCTACGAGGAACGACTCCTTTTCCCAGGACCTTAGGGGAAAAAACTGCCCCTCCCCCCTCTTCACAAACTCTGGCAGAGAGCCAGCCCTTCGTCGGCTCTTCTGGGGATACAAGGAGGTCACCGACTTAATCGCGCGGCTGCAGGCGATGGTGGCTCGAAGCAGAAGTTGTAAGGTCGCTTGACGCCTCGGGACACTCAGCGCGTACGACCACCTGACGCATCAGCACATTTTGCCTTAGAAATGTAGCATTTTATTATTTAGCTTTGTGCTGTTTTCGTAAGAAGCTTTCGTGTGCCACACATGCTACTATACTGTTTCATTACTGGTCCGAAAAATAGATGGATGAACTTCCAGTTAGGCCCCTAGTATTCTTATTGGTCACAAATAAAGCCGTGTGACCAGGCGTTCAAGCTGCTGGCCAGTGCCAGCAGTGCGCAGTAGCCAGTAGCAGTCGTACGGTCGCTTGTTGGTACGGTGGCATGCCCCCCCCCCTCCCTCTTAACCGAAGGCGATCTCCTGGGCCACGCAGTCGGGCCTGGCACAAAAAAAAATTGGGTGCTGCAAGAAACGAGGCTGGGATGTACTCCACGAGAGCAGCGCCCTTTTGTCTGTCGTCGAGATAATGACAGGGACTAGAGGCGACGTCAGACCGCGATCCACACACACACGTTTAGCGACCCTCCGCGTTGGTGTTTATTCCGTCGGCTGAGACGCAAGGGCGTAACTGGCATTCTTCTCACACGCCCCACATCGCATCTCCACGAAGGTGCGCCCTGCGTTTAACTGCGCCGCGCAGGAAGGTCGTCACACACTCTCAAAGGCTGTGTCACTCCCAACATTTTTTTTCCCCTTGTTCTTTACATTTTGTCGGGAATAAAAAATTTCATGTAACAAGTTTGAAGTGCATCGCATCTAACGTTACTTTGCACAGAAAAGTGTTCACATTTTTATTATTATATTAAATTAATGGTGCCAAATGAATTTTGAACTCAAAATTTAAAATAATTTATTACGTGTATTAGAATGGTATCAAAATACCTTAAAATTACTCGGGGACGAAATTAATGTCAATAAAATGTGAATGTTCAAATTCGATAGTAATGCGCCTGTCTGTAACTAGAAACACATGTTGACTGAACTTTTTGCAGCGTGTTTCAATCAGTTTTTTGTAGAAAAAAATATTCATAATTTTATTTCCTTATAAAAATAATGCGAAATCATATAATAGTAAGAAATTAGTATAGAAGAAATGTACAGAATAAATACGTGCATGCAAAACGTTCGTAGACGGTGCTAAATTTTACTGTGTTCGGCCGCCTAAAAGAGGCCCAAGTATCTCAGTTTAGTTTTTGCTTGTGAAGCATACAAGCACAAGTATGTAGTCCGTAAAATACCGATACACTGCCACTCGCTCCATTGCTTTCACATGGAGACGCTGAATTGGCCTGCGGTCTTTCCGCCGTGTAGCGAGCTATGCCAAAACAATTGGCACTCGTTCGTGAGACAGCTTACAACTAAAGAACCCGCCGTGATCACTTGCATAGACTACGAGATAACTCCAGCTATAGGCTGTACAACATTTGGAAAATGCCACTGCCCCATACTTGCATATATTGTAACGGGCGCAGTGATTGGCAGGGCCTTAGTAAAGTTGGTACCGAAGCAACGGAGGGAATGAAGTTCTATATCTTATTGTTGAATTGAATGTTTAAGGTAAACATTTGCGATTATTTTATTTTATCCTATGCTTTTTAAATCACTTAAATTCAAGAATAAGCAAGTTTATAAAATGTTTGCTTTTCTATCATCCCTTAGTTTTACTTGACCAACGCATGAGAGAAAAGTGATCACGCCCGTAGCAATGTCAAATTTACATAACGCGGAAGAATACACAACGTGCATACAAGTAGATCTTAAGCAGAACTTTCAAAAGTGCTCAGTTTACCGTGAACAGCCTATATCGTCGCGAGAACTGGGCGGAATACTGATATATTAGCTGCTCACGGTTAGGTAGAGCCAGTCCTTGTCTAATTATTTTTATACATATTCGGCCAACAAATTCGATTTCAGAGGAGCCATTGTAATTTCTGGCATGGCAAAGCATGAATACTACCTTCCTTAATGTTCTTTAACTGTTACAGATTCTCTGCATGTGATATTTTCTAACTTGTAACAGCAGAAGTAAAATAAGTGACTATTTTGTAGGAGCTACTACAGAGGTCATAATAGTTACGCTACGGCAGTCGAACATAACAGATTTCAGAAAACGCATTAAGTTATGTCTTATGTCATGTCGTCCGAAAAAAAATCCATCGAAAATCACCGTTTGCGGGTAGTGGCCTAAAAAAGTCTGGGTAATAATGATAGTTGAACAATGCCAATATAAAATTCATATCTCTACAGTCTCCCAGCAGTTATTTTCATTATGAAGTAATTCATCAATACGAATTATGATGACTATTTGCCGCTCGCCTTTTGGTGATAGTGGCTTAAATACTGCTGGATGCGATTTTCAACAGGACATAGGAGTTCTTGAAGTTAAACATTCCGTCGGCAAAGAGGGCGAATTGGTGCACAATAATGTCACACCGGCCACATGCAACATTGCACAGTTTTAAACAGTTAGAAAAAAATTCCAGGTTCGCACCGCCTGGGGATCGAACCCGGGAACCCTGCGACAAGTGACGACGCACAACAGAAGCAAGGATATTTATGATGAAAAATTAGAGTCGGCGTGTCTCTAGACCGCCGCTGGAGCGAAGGAGACCTGGACCCCCCTTATGCGCAGCCTTCCTCCAACCTATGGCGCCGCCATACTTTCCCAGGCAGGGACGGGCCATTCAGGGGCACCGAGCGACGCCCCTGACCACTTGGCCACGCCGACCCTTGAAGAGACATGAGTCACTTAGCGAGATATATATTGCAGCTATGTTGCCGTCGCCCCGAGTAGCAACAATACCACTGCCGCCATCCTGCAACTATTATGTTCTACACAGCATTGTTTGTAACAGCGGCTAACAGATCGCAGGCAAGGTTTAAAAATGTACCTGTTTTACTATCAACAAAGTATTCGGAAAGAATCATAGTTACCAGTCCTCGTTGATAATTATAGTTATACTATGATACTAAATTTGTCCATGCCTAAAGGTCTGTGTCGTTGGTAATAGCCTTATGCACTAAGCTAGTTTATTATAAAGAATCCAATCAACAGNTGTACCTGTTTTACTATCAACAAAGTATTCGGAAAGAATCATAGTTACCAGTCCTCGTTGATAATTATAGTTATACTATGATACTAAATTTGTCCATGCTTAAAGGTCTGTGTCGTTGGTAATAGCCTTATGCACTAAGCTAGTTTATTATAAAGAATCCAATCAACAAGTGAGGAGACTTAAATGCAAAACTTATATTTTGTTATTAACGAATCTGTGCTATTTTTTTAAAATTAAGTCTTTCAATAGGTATTATTTTAGGATCTTGAGATTCTAAAATGCGTGAAATCATTCCATTTACAGATATGCACGTATTTTCAATTACCATTCGTGTGCAACATGAATTTGGAGTTAATTTAGTAATATTAAATGTCTTCTTTTAATGGCATTTGTTTACACATAACTGATGATAATTAAAGCATTATACTCATGTATCTTCTGAAAATCTTCAGCAGAATGTTTGAATCACATAGAAAATTTTGCATATATAACTTCTGCCACATTACGTTTTTCAAACAACCAAAATACAAGCAACTTGTTTTTACTTATGGGAAGGAGCTTACCTACCGAGCCAATGTAGCAAAAAAAACGCTCTTTCTTCTAATTGAAGAGGTTACCTTTGTGTTACAAATTCCGGAAACAGCATTACATCATTTCGTAATAGTAATGATCGTATAACCTGATTACTGTGTTGTATTAAAAAAAGGCGCTAGTCAATGTTTTCCTTTAAATGGAATGGGGAGGGATGATAAGGTCGACAGTAACATATACATAAAATGTGTATCCGCCTTATTACGTCACACGCAATTTACATGAGCCACGAAGGATGAAACAAGAGTTTTATGATTCCGTATGGTGACACCACTTTTGTACAGCTTATTCCTAATACTAAAGGCGTTCACGATGTTTGTTCACACTGGAATTATTGTTGTTAGGAAAAGTCGTGACAACATCCTATTTAGGTGCTTTTGTGGAGGTCCGATTGTGCAGGTACTCTGTGTAAGAACTTGAATGAACAACCCCATCCGCACAAGTGCCGGGAGTGGAAATCAGATATTCGCCCAAGTTGCTGAAAATTCCCGACCACGAATACATACTCCGAACCTTATTTTAGTACTATTTATTTATTTATGCTCGACGAGGTGCTAAACGCGAGGCTGGCCAGTGCATCTAAAGCTTTGCGCATCTGATGCGCAAAAACGAACAGGCGTGCAGTGTGTTTGCCATGCAATATGTAAACNGTGCATCTAAAGCTTTGCGCATCTGATGCGCAAAAACGAACAGGCGTGCAGTGTGTTTGCCATGCAATATGTAAACTAAAGGGACTTACAGCGGTGATTCAATTTTACTGGTGCCACGGTGAGTCTATAGAGAAGTTCAGTGTAGTCTTATATCCTAATTTTGCGTGTATCCGAAAGCAATCTGTAAGAACGGGTCCTAACCCCCACCCCACCCCCCGCCCTTAATATCCGAAAGCTACAAAACTGTTCGTATATGCGTACATCGGGACATGCTAACTACGTTGGAAGACGCGGATTTCAAATACGCTAAGTATGTTTCAAGAGGCCCAAGACAAGGCAGGACATTGCATCCGAAGATAAAAAAAGTCTTGGAGCGGTTTCGGCCATGGAGATGTGGTTTAGTAACAAAACTGAAATTAATAGTTGTTTATGTACCTACTTGGCAAATTAGCACTGGCCCTCGACGATGCAAATGTTTCCTGCTGGCTCAGATCCCGCCATTGAGGAAATCGTGAATGTATTCCATGCACGATACATTCACACTTTCTGAATCAAGCCCTTAAGGTGGCAGCCTGGTTGAAGGAATTTTGCACGTCTGAGGCCTAAAAGCGTGGGAGCGCTAGGGGCGACCGAGACATGAGTATCAACTCTCATCGCCTCTACGCGCAAAGCACTGAACTGGCGACCAGTCTTGCCTCCGATAACACGCCTATGTAATACTTTCAGCGGTGACCCTTCAATTTTATGACGTAATAATAATAATATAAGTTTGATGCACGTCATTATTCCTTTGTTAATGTTTTATATCGGAATGTTGATACCTAAAAATGACCGTGAAAATACCCATTTGAACCATTTTCACTATCACAAAAACATGCTTTAGAGAGAAGTGGAGAAACTGAAAAACGTATACAGATGCGTAATGTTTCTTAAATGCTGTTCGTAAGCAGACCTCACTCAGACACGTTTTCTGCTGGAGCTCTGCACTGGGCGGAATATTGATATATTAGCTGCTCACGGTTAAGTAGGGCCAGTCCTTGTCTAATTATTTTTATAAATTTTCTGCCACAAATTCGATTTCAGAGGAGCCATTGTAATTTCTGGCATGGCAAAGCATGAATACTACCTTCCTTAATGTTCTTTAACTGTTACAGATTCTCGGCATGTGATATTTTCTAACTGGTAACAGCCGAGGTAAAATAATTGACTATTTTGTAGGAGCGACTACAGAGGTCATAATAGCTACGGCAGTCAAACATAACACATTTCAGAAAACGCATTAAGTTATGTCTTACGTTATGTCGTCCGAAAAAAATCCATCGAAAATCCACATTTGCGGGTAGTGGCCTAAAATAAAAAAATCCAAGATGGCGGGGCCTGGTCTCTCTTAAGAGCGTTGGCCACCAACGGATTCATTATTTTATATTTGTATGAAAAGCTGTTCAACCTGTAAGCATTACTTACGAGTACTATTTCCGATCAAAAAAAATTTGCAAACGTATATTTCTTACACTGTGGCCTGTAAAAATAGCAATTTTAGTGTTTCTGTGACGTACATACAATAAAAAATAACTCATCGAAATAAAATAACATCAGTTACTTCAACAAATCTTTAAAAGAACGCTGTTTTTTTTCGTATTTTTTTAAAGAACTGCTTAAAAAAATAAGGAAATATTTTTGATTTGTACACAGTTTGCGATTTTTTTGTAAAATAAGTTTTACTAACATGCGACGATTCATAAACCTAGGCGATCTGCAATTTTTTTATGCAAGGAAAGAGTAGATATAAGCAATGTCTACAAGTTGAATGGTGTTTCGTACAAGTATAAAATAATGAATTATTTGGTGATAAGCACCTTTAACTGAGCACTTTTGAAAGCCGTGATTAGGATCTAAATTTCTGTCCGTTCCGCGTCCTTTCGCGATACGTAAAATTAACATTGTCATGGGCCGTCTGACTTTATTCATGAACCGACGAAGTTTAACTTTGACGTTCGGAACGTAAATGCGTTGCTTACATGCCAGTTACTACCCACATGTGCATACAACAAATATAAAACAACTTGATCAACTCGGTGCCCACAAAAAAATTAAACACGAAACTTATAATACGACGTTAGCATGGCATTTCTTGTCCTACATCACTGCCAATTTTACAGGAAACATGCCAGTTAATGTTTACGTAAAAATACACGTAGTTAGGAGCAAGAATATTTTTCCAAGGGTTTATTTGAAAAAGTGCTCTATTAATTGCGAACTAGCTTAGCTATACTTAACAGTCACGATAACACGAGTATTGCTGATTAATACTGGCATTACTATGAACAGTACTGTAATTCGTTACGCCAAGTAACAGCGTATTTTTTACATTACAACAATCCATCTTGGCAGTTTATTTATTGTCCAATCCTAGAAATGTCTTCATAAAAAAAATTAAGTTATATGAACTAACTGTGAATAATTTTCATTCGTTCAAAACAGCTGGGAAACCATACATAAGAAGGTTGATGTCAAAAACTCACTGAGAAATGTTATTTACGTTGAACTGACTATGCTGTCACAACAAGAAACAATGTTAAGCCAAAACACACGAATTTCTTAATAAACGGTTTTGTTACACTGTAAAGAAGGGTTCATGAACAGAGGTCGGGAAATTCATATCAAGGAATGGATAAGTAAGGGACTTTCGAAATAGAAAAAGAGTTGCCATCCTAAATTGGGGTTCAGCTGAATTTATTTGTTTGTGCATTTGTTTGTTTTAAGAACAGCAAAAACAACGCACGCAGTAGAAAACTTTGCGGGGTTACTCTTAAGCAGCCACTAACAGCGGGCGCGGAGTAATTCTGTTACACGTAAGTTCGTTATTCTCATTACGTAAATATTTTGAACAAATAGTGGTAGATACACTAGTAGTGTTACGTACATATTTATTCAACTGAACGACAAATAATTCTAGTGGTATATTAGGTGCATATTTATTCAATAGGACAGAAAACTAATTTTTTATTTGTTACAAAATAGTGATTATTTACAATCAGGTTCGTGGAGGCCCTAGAGCCCCCCCCCCCTACTACAAGTGTTTTGTGTGCGCGTCCCTCGCCTTTAATGCTTTCATATGTTTTCACGATTAACAGAATTTAATTTTCTGTTAGTGACTTGGAATGAACCGCGTTCGTGTTTATAAATACAGTTCTCTCCCTTTTACGTAATGGTCATTGCATGGGTCTTTAGCTGTCGACTAGTAGAAAGCTGCGGAAGAGTGCGGAGTTGAATGGGGAATTACTGGAAAAAGCCCAGTCCGTATAACCGTTCCTGACATAAGACGACCTAACCCCTTCGCGTGGGAAAACCTGC
The DNA here is from genome assembly GCA_002778355.1 of Clitarchus hookeri. NCBI lineage: Eukaryota > Metazoa > Arthropoda > Insecta > Phasmatodea > Phasmatidae > Clitarchus > Clitarchus hookeri. The sequence continues at coordinate 741,580 of NQII01000288.1, read as the reverse complement.
CTCGAGACCATGTGGTAGAAGGAGGGGGGTTGAGCAGGGGGTTGGGCCGTGATAACCAGCGGTGCCGGACAAGGAAGGATATTGTGGCCGTCGGCGTCTGTGGAAACGAGGGGGAGTGTTGTGGGTGAGGTACACCTCTCAACTCCTTGCCGCCACCTTTTCTCTCGAGATACGTGGCAATGCCCTGGTGTGATATACTGCCACCCCTCTGCAGCTGTAGATAGAGCTGTCAGGACGGAGTACAATCGCTCTTATACCTCTCGCACCNCCTAACCAAATCTTTCCACTTCCACGCACAACTCCTCTCAGAATACCACTCGCCCCTTCGACTCACAAATCTCTTTTTTTTTTTTTTTTACGTTCTAGAACTACAGTCGAAACACGCTCTCAAGAAGTAACAAGTTACGACACCAAGAACTTTGCACCGGGTACACACGAGCAATTCGCCGATTTTCGTATTTTGCTGTAGGTCAATCATTCCTCTCTTGAGAGGGATGGAAGGGGCAATGTCTTGTATTCACAAATTTGCCTTCCATTTTAATTTATTGATGATAATTTTAATATATCATTAGATTGTGCGCTAGTATATTCAAAGGAGAGATTGCCAGCTTCTCAAATTGTAAATTTTTTAAGAAATGTAAGGAATTTTTTCTCAGTAATGAGTTTGGCACTCCTGCGGCGGGACGTTGGCACGCTTGGTGTATCATGGTACAGTGGTTTCTGTCCCTATATGGAGCACACATTCATGTTTACGTAATCCGTCTAGGCTTCTTCAGCCTCTTAGAAGCAACGGGAAATTTAGCAGCTATTCACTAACCAGTGGTTCCGGGTCAAGTGTAATCTGGAAGGGATGCGGATAGTATCGTTCCCTTGGGGAAAATTAGAATATTCGATGGAAATTCAGTTATTGAACTATTTTTGCTGCGTAGTCAGCGGAATGCCTGTCTTTGCCATGCCTATATTTTTTATTCTATTATTTATAAACTCAAAAATCTGGAAATATTCTATATAAATTCGTCAGTTCATTCACTTATACAAGATCAAGTCGTGGCATACATTACCCATAAAATAAGCTATTATTATATCAAAGAGGTATATACTACTCTGCTTTTCATATATATAATAAAATTCTTATTTTTCTTACAGGCCTTTGCTAAACCAAAGATAGCATTTTTTAACATAAATTAAAAGAATATTTGCTTGATCACTTGTTCTATTCCATTGATGAGTACGTATATTCATATGGACCAAGTTTTTATTAATAGTTTTATTTCTTGCTGATTCGGTTGCTCTAGCTTCCGTATTATATGTGTATTGCATATATTGCTTGTTTGTTTTACTAGGTCTATTTTAATTTATTATTAAGAGTACTAGTGTATGTTATTTTTAAAAATGTATTAAATCTTTTGATGTAATTTTTATTTCTAAAATTTGCATTGCGTAGTAATTTGTTGAAAGTTGTGTGCAATTTTTGTAAGATGTCCCATATTTTTGTAATAATGAAAGCCTTAATACTCAGAGAGAGTGAATGCAATAAACAAAAAAATATAGATATCGCAAGTAAATTATTGGCATTTCAATTACTGTAAGGATAATCGTTGGGATTTAGAGAATTCCAGTGGAAGAGATTTTACTAATTAGAACCAGAAATTTATTGGTATGGAACAGTTGCCATTTTCTAATTTTCCCCAACACCCTCCCAGGTTTTAATGTATAGAAGACCTTTTTTAAAAAATAAAGAATGCAAAGTGGAGTTAAAAACAAATATTATGTTAAAATGTCAGGCGAAATGCGATGTTTTGTAAATGCTATTAAAGTAATTTTGAGTTTTTGAATCTCACAAGGGTTCGCTTCACTGTAAAAACTTTTTGTAATCTTTACTGAGAAATTATTTTTAATTTTACAAACATTTGTAACAGTACGAAAATTTCTCTTGTAAAATTACTCGTTTGTAAAACTACAAGAACCGTATTTGTGATAGACCTCAAGAAACCTTTGTATTATAATGACCCGTATCCACGAGCTCAAGCAAAATGGCGGATACTCAAAAGCGTAATACAGTATACAATAGCTCACATTAATATTCAGCCAACTATGATTATCGCAGTTTCATAGCCTTATGTTACATTAGTAATGAAGATAAACATAAATCATATTGCACAATCATTCTTGTGTGCTTTAAATGAAATATAGCGGTAGCCAATAACGAAAATGAGCAATGCAACTTAACAAACAATATTATTTTGTCATCCCATGCTGCATAAGTACGCCACTTTAATATTCGGCCATCATCATTCAAACTCAAACATAATCCTCTTTGCAAATTCGACAAACATTAATTTGTACCTGGTAGCATTGCCATTCTGTTTAATTACTTCTCGCAGGCGTTGTGGCATTATAGTAATTATTTTACTGGTACATTCGGAGCCAATCCTACTCCATTCTTTCTTGAACCTTTTCTCTAATTCTTTTGTGGACCTAATTGTTGTAGTACGCAGTCTTCTTTTGAGTTCATCCCACAGATTTTCTATGGGATTCAGGTCGAGTGATTGAGGAAGTGTTTTAATGACTTTGGGACAGTTATACAAAAACCAGCTCTTGTAAATGTACGACTTGTGTTTTGGGTCATTATCTTGGTAGAACTTAAACATGTTCCTAATGCCCAGATTATCATCCCTCTTGTGTAGGTTTGCTTTCAGAATGTTGATATGGTCTTCCTTTTTCACTGTTCCATCAACGGCACAGCCTCTCCAACACCTGCTGAAGATATACAACCCCAGATTATAATACTACCTAGACTGTGTTTCATAGTAGGTTGTATGTTCCCGGGTTTTAGCTGCTCATTTGGTTTGCGCCATACTGTTACCCTGTCATCTGAACCAAACACATTAAATTTCGTCTTATCGGCAAAAATAACATCATTCCACAAGATTTCATCTTTGTCAGCGTGGTCTTTTGAGAATGTAAGTCTTTTCTTCTATTTGCCTCAATAATGATATGTTTCTTTCTAGATTCCCTACCATTATATCCTGCTCTCCAGATAACTCGTTGTATGGTTTCTGGATGGACGTTCTTTCCACATTCATTGAGTACCTCCGTGGTACGTTTGCAAGTACTAATTTTCGATCTTTCTTTATTTTCCTGATTACTAGACGTTCTTCTCTCTCGCTTAGTTTATTTGGCTGTCCTCTTTGAGGTACCGAATCTATTCTGTCTTACATCTGAAACCTTCTTATGATATCTCCGAAGGTGGACCTCGACAGATTCAAGTGCTCCGCAATTTCTCGTTGAGATTTCTTCTTTGCATGATGAAAAATGACCAGCTGCCGCTGTTCAAACGTTGTATTCTTGCCCCTGCGTCCCATTTGCCTGACTGACGCAGTCAACAGAGCTGCCCAATACAATCTCTCAGCGCAGAGAGCGTGTAGGGAATTACACGAGGTACGAACGCAATGTGCATCATGCCTGTGCCTGCGCAGGTGGTGTTGACCGGCTTATAATAAGTGACGTACGTATGAAGCACGCGAAGACCAAATATTGTGTTTCACTAACTTGCAGACGAGTAAAGTCAATAACCGATGATAACGTAAAGTAAATTTCGTGACAAGAATGATTGTGCAATATGTTTTATGGTTATCTTCATTTCTAACGTAACATAAGGCCATGAAACTGCGATAATTATCGGTGCCCAAATATTAATGTGAGCCACTTTATATTAGCTGTTTGGGCAAAAACTAGGGGTGATTGAAAGTATAGTTGCGTGCAAAAAAAACTGTATTCCAAGTGTAAGTAACGTAAAACACTTAAAACAACTTTAATACTCAACAACGACAATTTTAAAAACACGTAACGATATTACTCATTGACTGTTAATTTTAATGGTTCATATTTTCACTGAACTCGAAGAAAATGCGTTTGTCAATCTTCTTAACAGAATAACTTCACTGATATTTTGTAGGTTTTCACTACTACATTAAATACAAAATTTATGTTAAAGCTCGTAAGTGAAGTTTGTTTTGAGGTTTGGCAACTGGTTTAGGATTTTCTTGAAAAAGTATTAAAAAAATTACAGTGCGAAATGCGATGTTTTGTAAATGCTTTGAAGGTAATTCTGAGTTTTTGAATCTGACAAGAGTTCGCTGGTGTTTAATCGGGGCTGATGATGTCTATTGTCATCTGCGCAGGAACGTCGCATGTTGGCCGCGATGCGTCCAAAATCACGAACCCGTTAACCGCCCTTCTCTCTCCCACAGCCCTTCCACCCCCGGAAACCATCCCTTACCTCCCTGCCCCGGTCGCATAATGGTCGTTGCGTGTATCCATTATGACCATCAGCCCATCTGCCCCCTCCACCTACCCACCTCCCCTGTACACAGTACCCCATTAAAACCACCAGCCATATTCACTCCCGGCTCTTGGATACTAGCCATCAATTATCCACCCCTCACTCTAACCCCCCTGACACCGTGTCTTCCTATTCCGTGACCCTCCCTTCCCAACCCCCAGCCACTTCGCTATCTCTTGTTTGTGTGTTCCGGGGGTAGTCTGGTGTTCTCTCGTGCAGGAACGTTCGCCCATCCTCCACCAGGACAATTTGCATACTATACCCATCTGACACTGGGGCCGAGTGTGACGCATTTGGAACACGTACTTTTCTTCACGTCGTTCGTGAGTGTCTGCACGCCGCCGTGAAATTGATTTCCAGTGTCCTCGGGGCCGGGAAATCTGAACGCATATAAAAAAGTAATGTCAGCAATAGGTGACAACCAGGGCATAGGGGGAAAAACCGACTTGTAGTAAAGCGATGCCTATACGCAGTATGTGTAGTTATAGGCTGCTCACGGTAATGCGAGCACTTTCGAAATCAACCTTTGAAAAATTTTAACGGGCACACTGGCTGACATGCGCCCAGTCAAAATGATAACAGCTAAGGGAAACTATTCTCTTGTTTTAAGGTTGAACTAAAAGTGTTAGGTAAATATTAGGGAATACTTGAAATCATTTATTTTGCAGTATTTTTTTTTTAAGTAAAAGTAAGAATTAGAAATTTGTCAAATATATAATTTTCTAATATTAGTAGAGTTTTACATGATCGACGCATTAATAAAGTGATCAGGTCCACGGCAATGTTTACTTTACATGTGACGGAAGCTTACAAAATGTGCATGCAAGTAGATCTTAAGCAGGTCTTTCAAAAGCGCTCACTTTACCGTGAATAACCTTTTGACAGGAATATTGTTGAGTTCACTGGCCTGCAGGGTGTATTCTTGCTGGAACAAATGTCATGTGTTTAACTTTTAAATAAGACTGTTTTACTGATGACTTTATTCCGTATTCCTTCTTTGAGGGTTTGTTGAAGAATCTGTCTCTCTAAAACCAACGGTGCAATCGCGAAAACAGCACCGTCACACGGGACCGAAACCCGATTTTCCCGATCGGATCGGTATTTTTTTTTTAACAGCTAGGTTCATTCTAATCTGTATTTGAACTTCCCTAAATCAAAGCAAGAACAACAATCCCAAATTTATTATTAGAGCAAGGTTAAATTATCAAAGGAAGGACATCCGGGAGAACTGATAAGAACTTCCGGGAGAACTTCCGGGAGCAGTGCTGCACGTCCCATCTTGCAACTGACGGTCAAGGTCAAACCTGTTTTCGAACGNTGACGGTCAAGGTCAAACCTGTTTTCGAACGTGTTAAAGGGATCTGGGGTATGCAAATAAAATTCTTATTACATCTTAAAATTTATTAAGCACAATACACATACTGCACATGACCTAATACACGAACATCACCATTCGTACCAACCAACTTCCTAAAATTCCAAATCGCATCTCCAAGCTCAAACTTAAGCCTACGTCGAGAATACAAAACTGGAATAGGAGAAATAGCAATAACAGAATTATAAGTAGCAACAAGTACATTAATTGCAAATGTCTTCCAACATATAATGTCTCTAGAATCAATATGACTCAAATAATTAACACCAGTCACTGTACTGTTNTTATTAAGCACAATACACATACTGTACATGACCTAATACACGAACATCACCATTCGTACCAACCAACTTCCTAAAATTCCAAATCGCATCTCCAAGCTCAAACTTAAGCCTACGTCGAGAATACAAAACTGGAATAGGAGAAATAGCAATAACAGAATTAGAAGTAGCAACAAGTACATTAAATGCAAATGTCTTCCAACATATAATGTCTCTAGAATCAATATGACTCAAATAATTAACACCAGTCACTGTACTGTTGTGAGGATGCCTGTAGAAACAAACTTCGAGAATACCAGATCCGTTGTGTGCAATCATTCCCTGAAGAGCAAATCCGTACATAAAGTTGAGAGAACGAAACTCTCTTCTGCAGTTGTAACTTGCCTTACAAAAACAGAATCGTCCTGTTTAGTTAAACAGAACTTTTACTCCCGTTTCCCCCGCCCTTGCAATCCGGCGCTGCTCCCTACTCACGTCGATTCACCCTCATTGGCTCTCATGACTCCGATGTTAAAAGCCACCCAAATATCTAAACCACACATACTAGAACACCAATTTAAAATGTACAGAGAAATATCTTCACTGTACACTCCAAGAAATTATTCGTAAATTTACCATATCAGTGTATATGTACAGTGACAAAGCGCCAAATGGTGAAATATTTTCCCATACATTCATGGTAACGTTCCTAAAGTTGCTCAGGAAAGAGTCAAATGGGTAGGGAAGTCCCCAACTTTCTATAGTAGCAATACTAAACATCCCCATTTTTTCAGCCTGACACGTAGTACTATTTCCATACACTGTATAGGTTAAAAACTTCCATTACAGTTTCGGAGATTTATAATGACATTTTTTTNCGTAGTACTATTTCCATACACTGTATAGGTTAAAAACTTCCATTACAGTTTCGGAGATTTATAATGACATTTTTTTACAGTGTGGAATTACTTTATGGTTCGACTGTTCCACAGTTTCTGTAGTCTATTTGCAGCATCTTCACGCCTTTTTGAATCAAACCTTTGGTAAATCGCATCATGTATGTCGAGTTTCGTTGTTTCCTGAACATGGCGTGTACGCGTTTTATATTTCTGTTAATGTAAACGTGTCTACTTTTTGTCTAAATGGAGCTCTTACTTGCACTTTATCTATAAATTATAATTTTCATTTATAAATAATATGAATAAATGCGCAGAGAAAAGAGGCATATTGGTAGTGCCTAGTAAGAAATAGTTTTCATGCAAAATATTATTAAACCGAGTGAGCATAAATGCGGCGCGTTGGCCCTCAGGTGTAATTTTCTCGACTTGGTTGAGCTTTGTTTGCATGAGACGGAGGAATCGCTTGAAAGTAGATATTTAGCAGGACTCCAGGAGAGTTGTAAGTAACCATGAATGCATCATGAACGGGTAGGTAAACCTTCATAAACTGCTTATTGCAGTAAACGGCAAAATGGCGACGCTATGGTGCTCAGAAGTGGGGTGACGGGCCTCACAGGACATACTAACATAACGCATATATTGACTGCGTCCAGCTTTTGGCCATTACGGAGTTTATAATGTTCTATTCCATTGCGATTCTTATCCATAACAAGTCTGGGTAATAACGATGGTTGAACAATGCCAAAATAAAATTCATATATCTACAGTCTCCCAGCAGTTATTTTCATTATGAAGTAATTCATCAATATGAATTATGATGATTATTTGCCTCGCTCTCCTTTCAGCGATAGTGGCTTAAATACTGCAAAAAAAAAAAAAACTTCTGGTTTGCACCGCTTGGGGATCGAAACCGGGAACACTGCGACAACTGACGGTGCACAACAGAAGCAAGGATATTAATGATGAAAAATTAGAGTCGGCGTGTCTCTAGACCGCCGCTGGAGCGAAGGAGACCTGGAACCCATTATGCGCAGCCTTCCTCCAACCTATGGCGCCGCCATACTTTCCCAGGCAGGGACGGGCCATTCAGGGGCACCGAGTGACAACCCTGACCACTTGGCCACGCCGACCCTTGAAGAGACATGAGTCACTTAGCGAGATATATATTGCAGCTGTTGCCATCGCCCCGAGTAGCGACAATACCACTGCCGCCATCCTGCAACTATTATGTTCTACACACCATTGTTTGTAACAGCAGCTAAGAGATGGCAGGCAAGGTTTAAAAATGTACCTGTTTTACTATCAACAAAGTATTCGGAAAGAACCATAGTTACCAGTCCTCGTTGATAATTCTTGTTATCTTATGATACTAAATTTAAACGCAATTGAATGTCAGTATAAATTTTTTCATGCTTAAAGGTCTGTGTCGTTGGTAATAGCCTTATGTACTAAGCTAGTTTATTATAAAGAATCCAATCAACAAGTGAGGAGACTTAAATGCAAAACTTATATTTTGTTATTAACGAATCTGTGCTATTTTTTTTAAATTAAGTCTTTCAATAGGTATTATTTTAGGATCTTGAGATTCTAAAATGCGTGAAATCATTCCATTTACAGATATGCACGTATTTTCAATTACCATTCGTGTGCAACATGAATTTGGAGTTAATTTAGTAATATTAAATGTCTTCTTTTAATGGCATTTGTTTACACATAACTGATGATAATTAAAGCATTATACTCATGTATCTTCTGAAAATCTTCAGCAGAATGTTTGAATCACATAGAAAATTTTGCATATACTTATAACTTCTGTCACATTACGTTTTTCAAACAAGCAAAATACAAGCAACTCTTTTTTTACTTATGGAAGGGAGCTTACCTACCGAGCCAGTGCAGCACAAAAAATGCCCTTTCTTCTAATTTAAGAGGTTACCTTTGTGTTACAAATTCCGGAAACAGCATTACATCATTTCCTAATGGTATTGATCGTATAACCTGATCCCTGTGTTTTATTAAAAAAAAGGCGCTAGTCGATGTTTTCCTTTAAATGGAAAGGGTAGGGATGATAAGGTCGACAGTAACAGATATATAAAATGTGTTTCCGCCTTATAACGTCACACGCAATTTACATGGGCCACGAAGGATGAAACAAGAGTTTTATGATTCCGTATGGTGACACCACATTTTTACAGCTTATTCCTAATACTAAAGGTGTTAACGATATTTGTTTCCACTGGAATTATTGTTATTAGGAAAAGTCGTGACAGCATCCTATTTAGGTGCTTTTGTGGAGGTCCGATTATGCAGGTACTCTGTGTAAGAACTTGAATGAACAACCCCATCCGTACAAGTGCCGGGAGTGGAAACCAGATATTCGCCGAAGTTGCTGAAAATTCCCGACCAAGAGTACATACACCGAACCTTATTTTAGTACTATTTATTTATTTATGCTCGACGAGGTGCTAAACGCGAGGCTGGCCAATGCATCTAAAGCTTTGCGCATCTGATGCGCAAAAACGAACAGGCGTGCAGTGTGTTTGCCATGCAATATGTAAACTAAAGGGACTTACAGCGGTGATTCAATTTTACTGGTGCCA